>OX638368.1:81037827-81489807 GCA_951812925.1 Calliopum simillimum | reverse complement strand
TTCCCCATCGATTGGTGCAATACAATTTTTTCACCAAAATGGGCCCAAATCGGTCACTAAGAGGGGTCGGTGACTCCTCTTGTTATGTCCAAAATGTATTTTCAAGCTTTTCCCATCGATTGGTGCAACAAAATTTTTTCACCAAAATGGGCTCAAATCGGTCACTTAGAGGGGTCGGGGACACCCCTGGTCATGTCCAAAATCTAATTTCGACCTTTCCCCATCGATTGGTGCAATAAAAATTTTTCACCAAAATGGGCCCAAATCGGTCACTTAGAGGGGTCGGCGACTCCTCTGGTCATGTCCAAAACGTATTTTTCCCCATCCATTGGTGCAATAAAATTTTTTCACCAAAATGGGCCCAAATCGGTCACTTAGAGGGGTCGGGGACTCCTCTTGTCATGTCCAAAATCTATTTTCGACCTTTCCCCATCGATTGGTGCAATAAAAATTTTTCACCAAAATGGGCCCAAATCGGTCACTTAGAGGGGTCGGGGACTCCTCTTGTCATGTCCAAAATGTATTTTCAACCTTTTCCCATCGATTGGTGCAATAAAATTTTTTCACCTAAATGTGCCCAAATCGGTCACTTAGAGGGGTCGGGGACACCCCTGGTCATGTCCAAAATCTAATTTCGACCTTTCCCCATCGATTGGTGCAATAAAATTTTTTCACCGAAATGGGCTCAAAACGGTCGCATTTTATCTTTCAGCTCTATATGTAGATAAGCGTGTAATTTGTAATACTTCAGTCACTGGATTTTTTTCAAGGTATTTCTTTTTTTTACCATGTTTTTTTCCAAAAAAAAAACTTTTATATGAGAAGTTTTTTGAAAAACTTTTATAAAAAACTTTTAAAAATAAAAGTTTTTAAAAACTTTTTCAAAAAACTTTTATACAAAAACTTTTATGGATAAAAGTTTTTTGAAAAAGTTTTTTAAAAAAGTTTTTAAAAACTTTTAAAAATAAAAGTTTTTATAAACTTTCATACAATAAAAGTTTTCAAAAACTTGCATTTGCAAAACTTTTTGAATAAAAGTTTAAAAGTTTCAAGGTCTGGTTTTAACAAAAAACCGAATTAGTGTTCAAAATTATCCTGTCCAGAACTATACATAGGGGGTTATCGTGAATCAAGATTCCCGGGGAATTTTTCTCTGACTACCGTGTATTCTCTATTGCTGTCTGCGAAAAATTCCCCGGGAACATTTATTCATGATAACCCCCATACTGTTTATAAGTCCTTTTCTCGTGACAAATAATAAGTTAGAGGTCATTTGTAAAACAAAATTAATTTTGAATAATGTCGGCAATACAAGAAAAAATATTTTATTATAGGTTACGTTCTAAAAATCGACGTAAATTTTAAAGTAGCAAAAAGTAGCAATATTTTTTTGTCGCTTCTAGAAGTCTATACTAAACGGAATATTTTTGAATCATAACTAATGCTTGAAAAGGCTTGCAACCTAATTAAATTATCTATTATTTATTTAATTTCGTAAAATTTTTCTTCTCCAATTTATTTAATTTACCTACCTAAATGTGTTAACATCTTTAAGGAAAAAAATATGAAGATGAAGGCTCTATGGTCAAATAACATTAAAAGTTAATAAACTTTACCAAAAACTGCTTTGATCAATATTAGCCCAGGAAAATTAGTCGAAAAAAAAGCTTAACGGTTTTCGAAGAATATCTTTTAGACCATTAGTCGCTCCAAATAAAAAATTTAATGCGGTGTGTAGAGAATCAAATTATCTTTTAAGCGGTTTTTTAATTTGTTTTGTGTATCTTCTCGTTAAAGAGAATTCGTAATTTGAATAGTAAGATTTAATATGAACTTTTACGTAGAATTTACTTATAACATCTGTGCAAAACTTTTTACATTGGGCTATTCCCTAAGCTAGGAGCCGCACGAAAACATTTTTTATATCATTACATAGGAAATTTCTTGTGTTACAAAATTGTGGACCAAAATTTTTCTGTGAAAGTTAGCGTTAGGGAGATATTTGCAAAAAACTGATTTTAGCTGCCTTTGAGCCTGAATAACTTTTTATGCGCTCGATGGACTTCAATGGACTTTTTACACTTTATTGACCATGCATAAATAAAGATAATTCAGGTGAAAAAAATTCACTTGGAATTTTTTCGCAGAAAAATTCTAATTTTCCTGGGCTATATGGAAATCACTTATAAAAATTATTTCAGTCTACAAAGTTAAATTTTAGCGTGCTGTAGTGATGAAATAGGTTTGTTAAAAGTCATTTGAAAAATGGCAAATAGAACGTTGGTTAATATTGTACTTAACCGATATAAATGAATTATCGCCAGGTATTGAGAATATCTGCCCCAGTGTGTGACTGTGGAAAAAAGACGATCTGACGCTGCAGAAGTTCTTACCAAAAAAAACTAGTAAGGGTGTTGCTTTGGTCTAGCCAAACTTCAAATGTCCTTCACTGCAGTATTTCGAAAGTTTTGCTTATATGAAAGGTGCCACACCCTCTTCTCCGAGTTCACCCAGTTTTTGCTCAGACCTAATATTTATAGCCTTTAGTGTTTGGGTGAAATTTAGTTGAATTATCTCAAAAAACACTCAGTATGGCATTTTAAAACTTTTGCTTATATGGGAGGTGCCACGCCCTCTTGTTCGAATTTGCCTTGTTTTTATTCAGAGCTTGCGCTGACCATTTCTAGTATTTATGTGTATTTTAGTTGCATTATCGTGAAAAATACTCCTTAAGTTGCATTTTGAATAAACTTTTTGTATGGGAGGTAGGCGTGTCCGCAAACCGATTTCGCTTATTTTCAATCCCTCGAGCTAACTTTGATGACGGAGGCAGAGTACCAAATTTCATTGAATTCTCTTGCTCAGTTTTCTCAAAAAATTGTTTTTCCTTGCACAGACAGCCAGACAGACTAACATGGCTATATCGACTCAAGCGGTGACACTGATCAAAAATATATATACTTTTCCATACCAGCCACGCCTCCTTCTCTGCGTTACAAACGGAAGGACAAAGTGAATATTAGTGATGAGCAAAATTAGTATTGGCATCGTGTCTTGCTCTTAGTCTTGTTAATTTTGCGAGACCAAGACCAAGGCCAAGACGCTGAAATGTTCGCAAGAACAAGACTGCTTTTTAGTCTTGCGAATTTATAGTTAATAAGTGTGTCACGCCCCTCTCAAGCATTAAATCATATCTCTTTTAAAAATTTGGCATATTAAAAACCCAACTGCTTTTTAAAAATAAGGTTTGGAAATTTTGAATACTTAACAATCTTTAGAAATTTTTTCAAGACCAAGACTTAATGACCACAATCAAGACCAAGACTCAATATCAAAACCAAGACACTTCAAATGAGAATCCACACAAAATCGTGTTTTTGAACTTTTAGGTAACAATACCTCAAGAATCTTACGCCATTCTGAAACTGGACTCGGATCCAGCACTGACAATATCTTTTTTCGTTTGTTTTTTTTTTCTTTTATTTTTCAAATATACCGTTTTTTGATCTCATGTTAATAAAAAACGATCAGCTAACATTTAATTTGGAACAGATTTCGAAGCTATTAAATTGCTTCGTGTGTGCTGGTTTTATTCTTGTTGTACTTAATACTTTTTAACGTATTTGAAGAGTTTCAGCATCCTTCGAGTGTTCTTATGGGTGATTCATTCAGAACTTTTTTATTTTTTTTTTTTTTATTTAAAAAAAAAATATTGTACTTAAAATAGAATTTAAAAATAATTCCATTCAAAAATTTTTCAATTAAATGATTGCTTCCCGCGCTGTGTGGGTTTCTTTGTGAATATAACGATGTAAAGATGGTTCGGGTTGATCGTCAGCCCAATTGCGGCGGTTTTTTTTATTATCGCATCCATATAGTCAGAAATGTGCCTCGTCACTGAACAAAATTCGGCGTGAAAACAGCAGATTGACATGAAGCTGTTGCAGAGCCCATCGACTGAAATTAAAGGGAGAATTCAAGTCTGATGGCTTCAACTCTTGAAAAAGTTTGATTTTGCAAGATTTTAAACCAATATTCTAATATAAAATTCGCCAAAGTGTTGCATACGAGAGTCCAAGATGATGCGCACAGCATTGAATCAATTGGTCACGGTCTTCAGGCAAGTTTTCCATCTACCAAAAAAAAAAAAAATCAAAAAAAGTACAACAGTGTACAAATAGTTCGAATATTTTGAAAAGTTCGGTTAATTTAAACAGCTTTAGCTTCTGCAGCAATTTTAATACTTACATACGTTCATACGTATGCATATTATTCCAAATAATAATGAATTTTTATTTATGTACATTACACACAAAAAAAAGGGCCTAATATTAATGCAAAATTTATTATTAATAACGGAAAAATTTATCGTATTTGAGCCGAGAACAGCATTCATTGACTATAAATATAAATACTAGAGAGGATCAAATTTTTTTTCCACTTACTTTCATTCAGTTTCGGATTCTCCGTTAAAATCTAAGTTAAAAACTCCTTGGGGTCATATATCTGCGGTGAATTTCGACTCAGCCAAAAATCGTTTGAAGTTTTGGGTTTCTTTCGCTGTTGCGAGATTGTCTTTGATAATTTATAACTTCCGAACAACTTGTTGTATTGCTATGATTTTAGCACCGTTAGAAAGGTGTTGTTGCGTAGTAAGAACGCTTTGGCTAATTTATTGAAAAAAATTATCTGGTTCAAAAGTTATGACCTTTTGAATGAAAATATGTAAAAACTTTATACAAAATGTACCAAAAATTTCATCTTTTTTAAAAAACAAATATAGTTTTAATTTTTTTTTTATAGTGTATAAAAAGAACTATCTAAAGAGGGTCTATTCATCCAGATACGGCCAGGCATTTCAAAGTTATGACCTTTTGAATAAAGACAAATACAAACTTCATACAAAGTATATTAGAAATTTAATCTTTCAAAAACAAAAAAACCGTTATTTTTGAACTTTTTTCTATAGCTCATAAAAACGCCTTTCCAACGTAGTCCTGTTCTTTAAGATACGGCTCGCAATTCCAAAGTTATGACATTTTGAATCAAAGCATACATTTTCTCTATAATACTTGATTTTTCGAACTTTGAGCCATTATAGCACCGCTTAGTGACCCAACTTCAAAAAATCCTTTAGCGGTTTTTTCCTACTAATTAATGGTAATCGAAAGTACTACACAAGAACTCATAAAAAAAAAAAAAATTTTTTTTTTGTTCAACTTTGTATTAAATATTTTTTCACTCAACAGTTCTCATTCAAAATGTCATAACTTTGGAATTGCTAGCCGTATCTTAAAGAACAGGACTACGTTGGAAAGGCGTTTTTATGAGCTATAGAAAAAAATTCAAAAATAACGGTTTTTTTGTTTTTGAAAGATTAAATTTCTAATATACTTTGTATGAAGTTTTTATCTGTCTTCCTTCAAACGGTCATAACTTTGAAATGACTAGCCGTATATGGATGAATAGACCCTCTTTAGATAGTTCTTTTTATACACTATAAAAAAAATTTAAAAGTATATGTTTTTTTTTAAAAAAAGATGATATTTTTGATACATTTTGTATAAAGTTTTTATATATTTTCATTCAAAAGGTCATAACTTTTGAACCAGATAACTTTTTTCAATAAATTAGCCAAAGCGTTCTTACTACGCAACAACACCTTTCTAACGGTGCTAAAATCATAGCAATACAACAAGTTGTTCGGAAGTTATAAATTATCAAAGACAATCTCGCAACAGCGAAAGAAACCCAAAACTTCAAACGATTTTTGGCTGAGTCGAAATTCACCGCAGATATATGACCCCAAGGAGTTTTTAACTTAGATTTTAACGGAGAATCCAAAACTGAATGAAAGTAAGTGGAAAAATTTGGCTTGGAACAAATTGATCCTCTCTAATAAATACGTTAAACAAGGCATACGTACGCTCATGAATTATTCATAAAATGTAAGAACTTTTCTTAAAATCTAAGAACAAAATTTGTAAATTTGTTTTATGAATTATTTTTAAAATGTAAGAACTCGTTCATAAAATTTAAAAACGAAATTCATAAATTTTTTTTTTTTCAAAATAAAAAAATTCGATTATGCTTTTGAAATACAATACAAAATTTTACACAAAAACTTCAGAGGAGTTTGTAGCGTATGTGATAAGGAGCTAGTAATATTTCTCTCTCAAAAAACTCTCTCATTGTAGCATTTTGAAACTTTTGCTTATATGGGAGGTGCCACGCCCTCTTGTCCGAGTTCGACTAGTTTTAGCTCAGAGCGTGCATATACAATCCTTAGTGTCTGAGTAAAATTCAATTTGATTATCTTCAAAAATGCTTTCAGTTAAGCGTTTTGAATCTTTTGCTTATATGGAAGGTGCCACACCCTCTTGTCCGAATTTGACCAGTTTTTTTCAGAGCTTGCGCTTAACATTCGTAGTTTTTATGTGTATTTTGGTTGCAGTGTCGTGAAAAATGCAGTTGAATTTTAAATACATTTCATGTATGGGAGGTAGGCGTGGCCGTTGACAGGTTTCGCTCATTTTCAATCCCACGAGCTGACTTTGACGACGAAGGCAGTGAACCAAATTTCATTGAATTACATTTCTTTGTTTTCCCAAAAAATGTATTTGCACGTAGAGCCAGCCAGTCAGCCTCAGGAGGTGACGCTGATCAAGAATATGTATACTTTTCAATGCTTGCAGCGCCTCCTTCTCTGCGTTACAAACGGAAGTACAAAGTGAATAAGTATACTCTGGGTAGAGTATAAAAAGATTATTCACGTGAAAGGTAGATCTTTTACTTATTAATTAATGATAAATTTAAAATGTTTTGTAACGTGATAGGGAGGAAAACTAGTAAGGGTGTTACTTTTGGCCTGGCCAAACATTAAATACCCTACACTGCAGTATTTTGAAAATTTTGCTTATATGGGAGATGCCACGCCCTCTTGTCCGAGTACACCCAGTTTTTGTTCAGAGCTTGCATTTATAGTTTTTAGTGTCAGAGTGAAATTAAGTTGGATTATCTCAAAAAACTCTTTCAGTATAGCATTTTGAATCTTTTGCTTATATGGGAGGTGCCACGCCCCCTTGTCTGATTTCACCCAATTTTTGCTGAGAGCTTTCATTTATAATTCTTAGTGTCTGAGTCAAATTTGGTTCGAATATCTCAAAAAACGCTTTCAGTATAGCGTTTTGAAGCTTTTGCTTATATGGGAGGTGCCACGCCCTCTTGTCCGAATTCGCTCAAATTTTTATCAGAGCTTGCGCTTACAATTCGTAGTACTTATATGTATTGTGGTTGCATTGTCGTGAAAAATACTACTAAAATTGCATTTTGAATATAATTTTTGTATGGACGGTAGGCGTGTCCGTTGACCAATTTTGCTCATTTTCAATCCCCCGAGCTAACTTTGACGACGGAGGCAGTGTACCAAATTTCATTGAATTATCTTGCTCAGTTTTCCCAAAAAGTGTATTTCAACACACAGCCAGCCACCCAGCCAGCCAGCCAGCCAGCCAGCCACCCAGCCAGCCAGCCAGCCAGCCAGACAGACGGACATGGCTATATCGACTCAGGAGGTGACGCTGATCAAGAATATATATACTTTTCTATATCTGCCACGCCTCCTTCTCTGCGTTACAAACGGAAGGACAAAGTGAATATACCCTGGGTGTAGGGTATAAAAATTGATAGAAATTTTTTTATGAAAATTTCATAGTAATTCATATGGGAAAAAATAAGGCTCTTGGGGCGCGATTTTAGATAGAGAGCTGAAATTTTCAGAGTTTTTTTTATTTATATTATATAGAGTCTTTTGAGGGGCGGCACAGAAAGGGATATTTTAACTGTCACCGTAATGTTCATATCAATTTCAGACATCGTATTCGATAAAGCTTCCGAAGTTGAAATTCTTAATATGGCCACTGATATAATGAATCATGCTAAGCCACTTGCTAACAGACCACCAATAAATACTAATTCCGAATTGGCAAGTTCTTCCGAAGAAAATGACATTACAACTCAAACAACAACGGAAACCGAAAGCACCAACAGCCCTGAGCGAATATCAACCGACCCAACAACATATGTAACACTTGTCCCCTGGGAATTCATTCAACAAAATGGTGCGTCACAAAAACAATCAAAGGCCACCGACGCCATTCTTAAGACACCACGGCTACAACAGATTTATACACCGGATCGTGTGCGTGTCATCATACACAACATCACGCAAATCACTGAGGACGATGTACAGAATGGGGTCACGCCAACGGCATACGATGCGGATGTAAATGAAAAAATGTAGGTCACACCTGATACAAAATTGTTTCTTTGTATTTTTTATAAGCATTTGATTCTTCTCTACAACAATAGCGATGAGCGGCCCGTAGCCAATCAGACAGAATTAGTTTATACCGTCTTTGTAAATGGACGTCCTGTTTTGGCAACAACTGCTGCAAATGATATGAAACTTGTCAGTGAAGCTGAAGTTGCAGATGTGATTGGAAAGCAGATATTTATGAAGGCCGAACGTATGTCAAATTTTCTATATTTAATGTTAAAAATCCTTCGATACATAACTATTTTGCAGCCTATTTACGTGAACCGCAAGCCACACCGTTAGCACCAGCAACACGTAGCGGCGCGATTGGATTTTTTGATTCAATACAAAATAACCCTGCGCTGGTAATTGTTAGCTCCATAGCAATACTACTGCTGTTGTTGCTTTTAGTAGCGCTGCTTTTAATTGGACGCACAAAAAATCAGGATAAGATGTCACAAGCCAAGAGGTAGGTGGCTGTTTACAAAAAAAAAAAAATTAAATTCAACTCATGTAAATTTGTGCCTCTTTAGGGCATCTAGCCGCAATGAACTACTTGTTGAAAGTCAATCAACACGTCCCGCGTCAACTGGCACAATGATCGATACCGGACGCTCAACGGTACAGTCACGTGATGTTGGCATACAAAACTTCTCATTTGAACATGAGAATGTTCACGGTAGTGCCAGAACGGCACATATTTCTTTTCCGGGTCCACCTAATGATGGATCGAGAAGAGATTCTCTGACCTCATCAGATAACACATCTGATTCCTCTGTTTATTGTCCTATCAATCCACCGACTGCAGATGTACAACGAATACTAGATGAGAAGGCTGCTACACTTTTTGAAAAGCATCAAAGAAGACATCGCACTGATCACCACCAATATGATCGTGCTGAAGGACGCGACGATGCCGTGTATACTTCAGTGATTTCGGATAAAAAACGTGAAAAAGGACGCCATAAGACAAAACGACGTTATTTGTCAGAGAATCGTGTTGGCTCATTAGAAACAAGTCCAGCCCAGAGACCACAACACTACTCCAGAGAAGACGATGCGATAACTGACTCCAATGATGGTGATGCTCTACGTCCAACTTATCAAAACTTCGAACAGACTGAAGCGTATAATCCACATAACAATTATCATCGTAACAAGCTATTACATCAAAAGAGCGCCTTTAGAGATAAGGAATACGCAAACGTGCACGACGAACAAGTACATGCTACTGAAGCTATCAACCGTGAGATTATACGTGCTCTGCAGCCATCGGAGAAATCTTCAGATACTGGAAGCATAGGATCATTTCTATCGATGGCTTCAGTGAAAGCGTTTCCAAAGAGTGCACTTCCTGAACCACTCAATCGTGTATTGGATCCGGTATTTGTGACTTACTATGACAACGTCGATGAATCCATTCCGACTGTTGGTAGCAAATCTGGAAAATTTTTACGGAAACATGGCAAGTCTGTTGATTCTTCAAATGTTGCACCTGCAACTTCAATTGATGATTTTCCCTCACCGAAAGCACCATTAAGCTCATCCAGATTAACTTCACAAAGTGATAATCCTGATCCGGGTGTTTTGGGCCCAATCGTTTGGGAGAGACATAAGAAGGGCTTAAGCGAAGATTTTCAAAATGGTAATGATGTTGGGGAACCCGTCGGGGAACGGGAACGGTATTAATGAAGCCATTGGTAGCATAGTCAACTTTATATAAAAAAAATGTAAATTCAAAACCAACGCACAAAAACTCAATTAAACTTCCAAATTCAACTTTACAATCGTCATTAATCTCTCCTGATCAACTTCTTCCCTCTTCTTCTTCTTCTTGTTCTTCCCCCTTTTCTGAAAAAAACTATCAACGTTTACAAAAATATAGATGATTTGAGAATAAGTGTGAATGCGGCAAACTTTAGTCCCATACAAGATCCAGCAGCAATGCGTAACCATTATGAGGATCTACTTGAGGGCGCCATACAAATGTATTCCAGTCAAGACGATTTGCCGATGCCATTGCCGACATGTGACTTTACAAATAATCGTAAGCCAACAAAGCGTGAAAATCGTGGCTCTTCTGCTGGTGTATCTAGGTATGAGAACACTCTAATTAAACGCTGTATTGTTATCTAAATCTAAAACTCTCTTTTCATTAGCTACTCTGCTAAATCATTCAACAGTGATGCACGACCCTCTACTGCTCAACCAGATAAAACTCCAAAAAGTAATCAATCCACTCAACCACCATCACCAACACAAGGTGCATGGAGTGGAAGTGTTCATGGCTCGCATTCGCCTCTAGTTCGTCCAATGAGTGCTGGTCCTTTTCATCGTCCCGAGCCGTTAAATTCGAGCCACATTAATTTATCACGATCAGCTCAAAATAGAGGAGAGCTTTCGGCAGCGCCTTTAATCGAAGCGATACAACATGAGCTGCGTAAATTTAAATAAAATGTAACTTAGATTTCGATATTTTTTTAAATATCCACACACACTAAAACATTTATATCTACAATACTAACCATATATCACTTCCACAATTAAGCGCAAGAGTTTCGAGAATTTGCAACTCTAGTAACAATAGTTATACATTTGAATAAGTTATTCATTCCATTATTGTAAATTTTTTCTAAATGAAACGAAAAATTACATGTTAAAAATAAAATAAAAATTTTTTAGATTCTTAATTTTAATCTATGTATATATTAACACACAAAGGCAAAACTTTAAACTCCCAGCAGTTCTCAAGTAGACAATTCGCCCAATATCACTAGCGAAGTAGCTAGCAAAACACGCACTAGTTCCTTTTTTGACCCCAGGTAATGCAAGCAGTCGTCAGTTCAATAATAAAATATAAAACGTGAGCGATAAAAACGTTTGAATTTTAAATTTTCTTTGGAGAGACTTTTTTTAGTTTCAAAATTTGAGTAATTTTATTTATAAAATTTTATTTATAAAAAAAAACAAAAAAAAAAAAAAAAAGAAAGAGAACAAAATTTAGAAAAAAACAAAAATTTTTCAATTGTTTAAATACGAATTTCACATATCTACGTCAATAAGCTTTATAGACGAATGAGCTAAAGACTTCTAGCCTTATCATGTATGACGAACGAATCGTTTTACTGATTTTCAACTGCTTATGTCCTCCAAGTTAAAAGTTGATTTGAAGTTTATGCTTAGAAACTTAATTCTTTGAACTAAAATGAACGCTTAGGTTATAGTTAGTTCTTTATAAAAAGTTTTAATAAGTTGATATTTATGAGTGAAAAACAGTCACTTTATTCGTTCGTCATACATGATAAGGCTATTCGTAATTTATCTACATACATAGGTGATAAACTTTGAACCCCAGGTTCGAATCTCAGTGTGGGTTGTTCGATTTTTTTTTTTTTTTTTTCTCTACGAAGAGAACGCCTTACAAGCAAGCTTCTTCTCACTAGTGAAATAGCTAGTGAGCAGTAGAGCAAAGGGTGGCAATTGACCCCTGCCTATGACATGCACACATTAAATTCGCCAGTTGAGAACGAATAAAGTAGATCTGGGAGGAACTAGTGCTGGTTACCGGTAGCTAGCGATTTCGCTAGTTCGGTACTAGTTCCGTGAACTGAAGGGGCTCATTTAAAACTATGTATGTATATCTTCTCTTCTTATACGTGCTAAAATTGTATGTGTATATATCTGTGAACTTTTGACAAAACAACCTAAGTCGAGATAAGGATAAGACAATTCTCCAGGATTTTAGTCCTAAATATAAAACTTAAATACGCTTCTATTGGTATAATCGCCATGTCTCTATGATTTCCAAAGGTATAAGGGTGTCCCATAGTTCACGCAAGATTAATGAACCAAAAGAAAACAATAATTTGACAGCTGGCACTTTAAGATTAGTAAAAATGTATAGAAAAAGGCAATTCAACGCTGCATCAACGAAATTGAGCCACATTAATGAAAAGTAGTTAATCAATTTTTAGGCTCTCCTGAAAAGTTGCCAATTTCGAGTTAGGTTGTATTGTCAAAAGTCCACATATATATTATAGATCGCCCATATGTGTGAAATTGTGATTTTGTTTGCACTACATTTCCGTAAAGGTCAAAAATATAAGATTTAAAAACAAAATTACGAATCGGTAGTTGAAAAACCCAGCCGGTTTTCGATCAAAGGTTGAAACATGCACTAAAAAAGGAAAATCGCTTTGACTGCCCGTTGATGTTAATTTTTTTAGAGAAAGACTAGGCCAACATAATCTTCTTAGAAAGTTTTAGTCCAAAAATGAAATTTGTTGCTGTTTCCGTACAAAATTTGAAAATTTTTAAGAAAATTTTCTTGACTTTTTATCTTGAAATTGGGTTTTTTGTTATTTTGGAAAGGCGGAATATTTGCTCAGGAAATCTTATGTTGTAAGGAATCAAATGTCGACTAATTTAGAATAAAAATATTTAAAAAACATTAATTTTTAAAAAATGGAGCCCGTCTCAAAGGTAAGAAAAAAAAAATAATTTTTTTTTAATTTTTTTCTTTTTAATTTGATAAGAAAATTAAAACATTTCGGTAGTCATATTTTTTAAACTAACTTGGGGTCGCTGAACACGAAAATAGCATTTATTTTCGTTTTGGTGCTTTTTTGGGCTGTTCCAGAAGATATAATCGCAAATTTCGATTTTCGTGCATGCAGCGAATGAAAAAATTTAAATCAAGTTGTCGCCAACTCCACAAAGGTGTTAAATTACACGTGAGCATTTACTGAATAAGAAAAAAAAGTTTTCAAAAACGGTTCATCGAATGGTTTTTAAAATGAGGTCGAAAAACAGTATTTAAAAAAAAAAAACTACAATCCAAAATCAAAATAGATGTATTTGTTAATGCTGAATCCGAAACAGTACGTAAAATTGCTGTATCACTTATGGCTTATGAGATATCCTTTTCCTAATGTCCTATTGTTGAGGTTGAATGGAGCACGCACGAAATCATCTTGATCTTTTCTATCAAATGCATTATTTGGTACTCTTCTCCTTTTTCAAAATGAGCTATAGAGTGGTCTTGTATAATTTTTTTTAAAAAGTTATGACCATTTTAAAATACATAGCATCATAAAAGATATGGCACTATGGCAATTGAGGCGCTGCTAACAATAACGCCTTGAGTCGACTTAGAGCGTTTTTGCGCCCTTCCTTTTTTTGAAAAGTTTGGGTCCTTAAATATATGTGTACTTAATTTCAACTTCCAATACCGATCACAAAATGTTGTGGAGCAATATGTATATTAGGGCTGTTCAAAAAAAAAAAATTTTTCGAATTTCCAAGATATACTTTGGCATCAACATCATGACAGAATATCCCAAAAAATTTTTCAGATTTTTAAATTCATATTTAAAGGTGGCTCAAAGCAGAAATATATTTTTGTTATTTTTTTTTTAGCATTAATTATAAAATGTTGTCAAACAATTTGAAAAATTTGTTTTAGAGTAACTTAAAAACATTCATTTTGTTTGTTTTTTAATGAACTTTAAAACCTACGTTGTAATTTTGACAAAAAAAAATTTTACACTTCTTAAAAAACGAAAAACTGCCCTAAGAAGGCGAAATTTTACGGTTTTTCAAAGAAAAAAGTCATCGTGCTTTAAACGAAATGAACATTTTTTAATTTACAAGATCTCATTCAAAAGAGCTCTTAAAAACCTTCAAGACAAGACATGTTAAGACTTTTTTGGGCCAGCAGGCTCGATGACATAACGTTTGAAATATAGTAATGCAGCCCTGTGAAAGGCAAAACGCTTTTTACTCAAGAGGGAGGCATCTTACAAAAAAGTGCCCATGGCATAAAATGCTTAAAATCATCCAAGGAACAAGTGTAAATTGTTTTTTTTTTTTTACTTAATTTTAGAAAAAAAAATTTTTTAACGTCATTTTTAATAAACTTTCCAAAAAAAAAAAAAAACAATTCACACTTGTTCCTTGGATGATTCTAAGCATTTTATGCCATGGGCACTTTTTTGTAAGATGCCTCCCTATTGAGTAAAAAGCGTTTTGCCTTTCACAGGGCTGCGTTACTATATTTCAAACGTTATGTCATCGAGCCTGCTGGCTCAAAAAAATCTTAACATGTCTTGTCTTGAAGGTTTTTAAGAGCTCTTTTGAATGAGATCTTGTAAATTAAAAAATGTTCATTTCGTTTAAAGCACGATGACTTTTTTCTTTGAAAAACCGTAAAATTTCGCCTCCTTAGGGCAGTTTTTCGTTTTTTAAGAAGTGTAAAATTTTTTTTGTCAAAATTACAACGTAGGTTTTAAAGTTCATTAAAAAACAAACAAACTGAATGTTTTTAAGTTACTCTAAAACAAATTTTTCAATTTGTTTGACAACATTTTATAATTAATGCTAAAAAAAAATAACAAAAATATATTTCTGCTTTGAGCCACCTTTAAATATGAATTTAAAAATCTGAAAAATTTTTTGGGATATTCTGTCATGATGTAGATCGTGATGCCAAAGTATATCTTGGAAATTCGAAAAATTTTTTTTTTTTTTGAACAGCCCTAATGTATATGGGGAAATCTCAGCAAGTGTGGACTTTTTGAAAAAAAAAAAGTTTTTTTTCAAACATGTGGCACCCTTTTTTGGACCACGAATTATTGATTTGAGATACACTAGAAGTATTTTACAGCCAGCGGTAATGACTTTTTTCGATCGCCTCCCCCAATATCGTCAAAAATCTCGCGTCACTGTGTTTGTGTTTAAACTCCTCTGAAACGGCTCGACCGATTTTTATGAAATTTTTTATATGTATTTGGTAGGTATGGAAATCGGTTATAAAGTATTTTTCATTCCGCAAGAGTGTATATTTAGGGTGGCCCTCATACAAAAATATTTTTTAAATCGGATTTTCTCACATACCAGTTAATCGATTCACATTAATTCTACACCACGTGGTTTTTATATTAAGTTGCACTGCTTTAACTATAAAACTTTTATTTAAATCGTATTTTTTCAATTCACATGGAATTTGCCTTTTATATCAAGAGGCACAGCTTAGGTTAAAAAACTTTTATTAAGGGTGCATATTTAGAGTGGCCCTCATACAAAAAAATTTTTTTAGGTTATGCTGCACCGATTTTCATGAAAGTAAGCATGGAAATTGAAGGGAATATTTCTGAAGAAAAAAATTTTGCATTTATGTATATTTAGGGTGGCCCCTAATATAAAAATTTTTTTAAGGTCATATTGCTGCGCCGATTTAGCATTGCCAAATACATTAAAAATTACTATTTTAATTTTTGGTTGTTGTTTTTTTTATTTCCAACTTATTTTTATCTTTTCAAAAGTTTTTATTATATTAAACAAGTATATAATTCCGATACAGCTTCAAAAGGTTTCTGAATTTAAATAAAAAAAAAAAAAAACAAAATAAAAAAAAAAATCATCAAAATCGGACCTTTCCTTGAGGACTTCCTCATTTTGCCAGTTTTAGGTCTTTATTGACTCCACTATAACATTCAGAAAACAATATCTACATACAAGAAGAGCACAGCCAACCATTTGAGATTTTTTTCAAATTTTTACCCAGTCAAATTATAGTTTACAGGTGATCTCGGTTGACACTTGTCTCAATACTGGTCGAAATTTACCCAGTAACCATAAAAATAGATTCTTAAAGTCTTCAAAAGCGCGTAAAACCAAATAACTTCAAGTCACTATTACGGTTGGTACCCGACCTCCAACGAGCAATTAAGTGTCGGCATGTCGGGTGACCTTCGGAAATCTTCGGGTGTCACAGAAAACTATTAGTTAAGGTTTTTTGATAGTTCGCCATGCATATTTTTCTTCTCGTATTATTCGTTTTGAGTACGAAGCCTTCGGGTGACCTTCGGGAACCTTCGGGTATTTTAAAAAAACTACCTGTTAAAGTTCTTTGACAGTTCGCCATCGATTTTTTCTTTCTCGCATACCTAGGTATTCTTCGTTTTGACTATCAAGCCTTCGGGTGACCTTCGGCAAACTTTGGGTGGCCCAGAAAATTATCAATTAAAACTTGATGAAAGTTTGCCATAGATATTTCCCCTCCAGTGTACCCAGATATTCTTCGTTTTGACTATGAAGCCTTCGGGTGATCTTCGGAAACCTTCGTGTATAGCATCAACACATTTCCATACCTGAGGTACACTCATTCCCAAAATTTTAGCTGAATTGGCTTAGTAGTTCCTGAGTAATAATGCTTCACACACACACACAGTCATTGTACATATAGATGAACCTTAAAAAATTTTACATACTAGCCATTGTTGAAGAATGTTCTGAGGGGCGATTTTTTTACATATTCATTGGCCCTAGGTCCAATGTTTTCGCAAGGTTTGAGACAATTTTGTGCCCTCGGATTTTTGTGCCCCTCAAAATACCATTTTTTTAGACGTATTTTCGCATGAAAAATCGACATTTGAGCTTCTTCTCAAGTGTGTTACCACCGAACCATTGGTGGCACACCCTTTTATCTGGACATAACTTTTAGTCATAACATTAAAAAATCATATTTCATGAGGAATATTGCGAAAAAATAATCGCCCCCAGAGCAACATGTTAGAAACCGAAAATTACCAGATTTTGGATAAAAACCATTCACACAACTTTGAAGACCCATATCTAGCGTTCTACCTAAGGCACATCAACGAGATGCAGTTTTTCTTACGTCTTAACATTCATGTTAAAGATACTAAAAGCCCAAAACAATTTGCTGAACCGCCTCAAGAGTTATGGCTCAATAACGGAAGCGGCTTATTCAATTCACACTCAAAATTTGTGGATTTTGCTCGAATTTCGGCAAAAAAAATAAAAAATAAAGCTATCAGGCGGTAGCACACGCATGTTTTTGTATTTAACATCATCCAATAAGTGTCCCAGACATGTTGGAATGGATGGGAAATGCAACGGGTGCTGACTCGGCGAACGGAGACCTATTCACACCGAAGTCCACACTTGCTGAGATTTCCCCATATACTGTTTGAAGAGTTGTGTGCCAGAAGGTCATAGTGCGACTTGGGGCGTTATTGCATAAATCAGTTCGACCAACTTTTGACCTAAGAAATATTGCAATAAAGCATTTAAAAGGAAATTTAATCTTATTTTTTATATGGAATAATATCTTTTTCCATTTTTGATGTAAAAAAAGTTATAGTCAAAAATGTAAAAAAATATTTACCAGGTGCAAATTTAGATGTAAATGTTTGCATACATTTTATAAAATTAAAATTTTAAAGAAATAAACAAAAACGCACATTTGTAAATAGTTAAAGCTAAAGCATTTTTCATTCCCTTTATTTAAAAAAAAAAATCAGTAAAATCGGCGCAGTTTTGTCGGTTTCCCAAACAAAACGCTAACGTTACTCCAGTCGTAGTCAAATGGATTTATGCAATAAAGCCCTATAATTCAAATTTTCCTTTTTCGATAATTCTGCCAATAAGTATAAATATTATGTATTAGCGGTAATTATTTACTCATTTTGTTAGTGTCAATTGAATTAATTTGTTTTCCAAGGTTTAAATGACTGTTTGTTATCTTACAGCATTTAAAAACTTTAAATTGAATTATCTCGAAATGCCATTTTTCGACTTTGGGCGTTATTGCACGCAATGCCTCAATTGCTACAGAATTTAAACTTTCATGATGTCATTTAAAATGGTCATGGAATGGAACCGTTTTGAATGAAACTCCACATCTAAATATCATTGGAGTTTTTCTACGAGATACCTGTGCTTCTACAGGTGCGAGTGCCATGTGGCACTCATGACACATACAGGGGGTCAATTACTGGCGTATTACTGGCAAATTCGACCTGTGGGATGGGCAAAGGAATCCCGTGTTATTTACAGGAAGTACTTTTTTTTTGGTAAGGAACGGGAGTTTGAAATCTTCTTTTCCTCTAGAAATACCAGGGCTAAACTATTCATGATGTTTAAGATTAGTACGTTAATAAAAAGATTATCAATATGAAGGTAATATGGTAAGATCTTAATAGATTCAACCTAAAACTTTTACCCCCTGTTTGTGTCATGAGGCACTTTCATTTTATTTGCTCAAATATCTGCCTCAAAACTTTTTAATAGTGTTTTGAAAGTATTACAGTTCATCATATCATTTTTAGGTTAGGATAACTCCTAGAAAAAAAAAAAAGATATTGACAATATTTAAAAAGAGTTTTGTAGAAATAGATATGTACTTTTATTTAACATAACAAGTTTTATGACAAAGTATTACACTGTCTTGTCACATAACTTCAAAAGTAGGGAAAAATTATGAAAAATATTATATTTACGTAATTTTTAGGTTAGGATATCTCTAAATTCTGTAGCGATAGAGCAATTTTGTTCATGGATTTGAATTCAGCATCAAAAAATTAGTTAAAAATTACTATTAGTGTTCCTTTTTATTGATTTTAGTTTTCGCATGTTATTTTTGACTTAACTCAAATTTGCCAAAAACGGAAAATTCGATTTAAAAAAAAAGCGCCTGGCGAATTTTCTTAATTTTTTTTTTTTAAATGATAAGAAAGTTCCCCCAACAGGAATATATACAAATATTCGGAGTGATGCAGCTTGAGGGTTAAAATATGTTTTGACCACCCATGTTAATGATCCCTTTTTCTTGGCAATGAAAATGAAAAATTATAAGTTTTTTCAAATTTTGAATTAGGATACCTCCTGAGTGATAAGTCGTACGAAAACAATTTAAAGGTCATTTTTAAAGAAAGTAAGCTACAATATTGCGCCACAATATTTTTCTCAAAATGTAACCATTGAAGAGATATTTGTAAAAAACTGATTTTGGACGCCATTTTGCCAATATGGGGGCGTGAGCAAACATGTTTCGAGGTGGCAAAGTTGAAATTCTGAAAGAGCACATCCAAATCTATAAAATAACTCATTTGCAAAAATAACGCAAAACTTTCCAAGTAAAATCATTTTATTCTCCCAAATGATTGTACTATAAATAAAATATTAAAAATTTTTTTTATGTGATAAAAAATATATTGGTGCCTATATTGGACTTTATTTTAGCTAATTATATTGAATCCTGTTCAAATTTGATCTTCCGGAATTGTTTTTTTTTTTTTACATATTTTTCAATGGACCACACATTGCTATATTGGAAAATTGGTTTCGAATTTTGGCGGGTAAATCATTTTTTATCATGTAAATTCTTAAGGTAGATAACTGTATGTTCAATAGATGAGCTCAGTAACGCTTGAATTCGGCTTACATAGACAGCGGAAAAGAGGCCAACCGGAAGTACATCCGCCAGTCTCCCAAGGCCAACAGGTACATGGAACACCTCAGAATTGGGGGTTTTGAATTTGAAAAGTGTAATATCATTTTGAGCGATAAACGTAGTTATTTCATCGCATATCATGCCAATTACACTGTGCTCGAATCAGACACAGTTTTTTCCCCTAACATTGTTGCGTCCTGAATAGTAAACACAATAAGAGTATCCAGATTTTGGTGTTATAAGTAATTTTTACGGCACAGAGCGATCTGGTTTTTGAGATGTTCAGGTTTGAAAACCTTACGATATCCAAATACAAGTACCATTTATTCAACAGTTATCAGTTCAGTTCAAATTTTTCATTTTATTAATAAGTAATGGGTAAAATTTAATGTTCATATGTCGACTAAAAATATTTGTTTTCATGCAAATTTAAACGATTTTTTTCCATTTTTTCGAAAACAGGTTAATCGATTTTTCTCCACTTAGTCTTATATTCTTCAAAATTTAATATGCTTTTATAATATATACACATAGTAATCATTATTTGTTGAATTAATAATAAAAATTTAACTTTTTTTCATTCCAATTTTATCGGTTTTTTGGTGCTCTAGCGATTTTTTTAAAAATTCACCAAATTATGCAGAATTTGATAGGCTTTCATAATATAAAATAACCCCAGAGTGGTGTTGTTATCGTCATTTAAATTCTCAGAACAGCGCCGTAAAGCAGTTAAGTTGATGCCAAAACGATTATGAATGGCTTAGTCATTGCTAAAATAAAATTCTTATTTAGCTCATACTAAATACAACTATGAATAAGCGCCGCATATATTCCCAGTTAAACCGGAATTGGTTTTTTTTTTTTTTTTTTTTTGATTTTTTGATCCCGAAATCCCGGGATTTATAAAATAGTCCGGGAGAATACATACACACATATGTCCTAACCGTGCTGCTTCCTGTGTGACCTTACGTTTAGTTTTCCTGTAGGAAACTATTTTTAAATACAGCCACTCAGACAGACGTATGTACAAACATGGCATTTCGAGGTGACGCTGGTCAAGAATATATCGATACGTCCAACGTAAAACGTAATTTTCAGTTTTGATCACTTTTTAGCCCAGGAAAATAAGAATTGTTCTGCGAAATAATTCCAAGTGAATTTTTTTCACCGGAATTATCTTTATTTATGCATGATAAATAAAGTGTGAAAACTCCATTGCAAAGTCGTGTGCGCATAAAAAGTTATTAAGGCGCAAAGGTCGCTAAAATCAGTTTTTTGCAAATATCTCGCTAATGCTAACTTTTACAGAAAAATATTGGTCTCCACTTTTGTAGCACAGGAAATTTCCAACAAAAGTACGTTAAAAGTATTTGCGTGCGACTTCTAGCTTAGAAGATCACCCAATTTAAAAAGTTGTTAACAGTTATGATATGAAATACTACCTATGAGTTCATATTAAAATATCTTACTTTTTAAATTGCAATAACTCTTCAATGAGAAGTCGTACCAACAAAATTGAGACACCGTTTAGGGGATCATTTGATTTTCTATATAGCGTACTAATTTCTTTTTTTCGAACAACCCAACTATTAAATCGTTGTCACTATTCCAAGTTGATTTGAAGAGATATTAACAATTTCAACTTATAATTTGGATAAAATAAATACATTTGAGTTGCACCTCTAGTTACAAACTAATATTCTCTTTCAGTTCTATCAGAAAAGTTGGTAACTTAACTTGTCAACTAGCATTAAAAATATTTTGCGGACATTACGTTAGGATGTAGGACTTACAACCACTGATTTTTGAAGAAAAATTATCTTATAACTTTGTAAGTTAAGTTACCAACGCAATTTGTCATTTTTGTCCCGTGCATAAGTTACCAACTTAAGTTGCCAAGTTTTTACATGGAGACCTCAGTAAAATATACTTAGGTTGTAACTTCAAAAATTGCTCCCAGCCCTTCAAATTTCAAGCTAGAGGTACCAAAATTTGACACAAGATGAAGTCTAATGCGCAGATTTTGAAAATCATTGTCCCGTTGGATGTATCGATATATTCTTTCCTTAATTGTCGCGCCTTCTCATATATGCATATATGCGTTACAAATGGACGGACAAAGTGAATAAACCTTTGGCATAGGGTATATGTACGGCGACCATTTATTTGAAACTGAAATACAGAATGCAAAAAAAAAAAAAAAAAGGAATACAATTTATATTTTATCGTATTTCAATGTACATGTACATGTACATGTGAGCCAAATTTTCCCACGACCAACCGTCTACCGGAAACGTAGTGTACAGAATTTTTTTAAACAAACCATGGGTCTAAGGTCAATATCAAGCTCCCGCTTTTAACGAGAAGTTTTTTGTATCATGACATACAGTATGTCAAGAATAACTTTTCACATAGAAAATATATTCATATTTTCAACTTTTTACATATTACTTGGAGGTGGCAGAGGAGTAGAAGCTTATCTTTTATAGATACAACCATGAAAAAATATCTTGCCATTTCACATTAAAAAACTTGACAATTCGGGTTTATCAGGGACTGTAAGCCGCATTTCAAATTCCATCAGCGTAATGATCGAGAGCATAAGTGGTGCGAAAGTGGCTTCAGTATAACTGTGGGAAAGTGATGGATGCATTAGTCCAAAGTTTCGTCTATAATCCTGTCAAAAATTTGTGGATCTATTTAAAGAAAAAGGTCGCTAAAAGACAACCAAATCCCGAATTACATTTGAAAATACAATAATGGAAAAGATCGAGTAATTACATCCTGGAAAAATTGGTTCCTTCTATGTTAAAACGTCTACAATGTGTTCTAGATGCTTATGGTGGTCATTTAAAGATGGCTGTAAACAAGAAAGATACTAAAAATTTAATGTAAAAACATTTCTTTTCATTTGTGAAAAGTCATTCTTGACACTTCAAAAATCGAGTATTATTTATTTTTGTTGATTTTTTCTTTATTTTGCATTGAATTTGCAAAATTTTTTTTCACGAATTCTTTTTAAATATGGTAAGCAACAATTATTCATTTAATAAGGTTTGGCAAAAATGTAAGAAGTTTGTTTTTTTTTTGCTTAATAAGTTGAAAATATGAATTTATTTTCAACGTGAAAAGTCATTCTTGACATAATGTATATCATTGGTTTTGTCAGTTTTCTGAATCTATTTTTATCATGAACGATTTTTAATATTCAGGCCGAGTTTTGAACTCATTTTCTTGAAAAGTGGTCGAAAAATCCTGAAAACTTTGATGAAATAAGACCTTGATCAAAAAATTAGAGCCAGCAATTTTTTTAATTTGGTGTTTTATTTTGGTATTTACAAACCAAGTCAAAAATCTTCATCGAGATCACTGCCGCATAAAAAGTTGTTAAGGCTCAAAGGTCACGAGGATATTTGCAAAAAAAACTTTTAATGCGGAATTTATATGGTTGATGATTTTTGACATTTGTTATAAAACACCAAATAAAGATTCCAATCAAAATATGTCTGTCTCTAATTTTATTATCAAAGTTGACAAAACCAATGATATTAATTTTTTTTAAGATAATACAATAGTGGAGATATCTTTTTAATATAAAAAAGTCGTTCACGTTAAAAATTGAGGGTTCGATATTCATTTTAGACCGATGTTTTATTGGCCAAATTTCCGTAGAATTTTCCGTAGATTTCTATTCCGTTAAACGCTTGGTCATATCTTTTCCATCCGAACAATTTGGCCCACACTAATGTAGATTTGAGATCATTAGAGCAAATTATCATTAGAGTAAACACTGTTACCGTCACCTCTTTTTTCATTTCAAATTAGTGTTTGTATGCAATATTTATATATACGTTGGCAACAAAATTTCGATTTTAGTACTTTTTTTATAATTTTTTGGTGGAAACCGCTTTACAAAACAATTTTGCGAAATACACAACAAATACAGAACACTTTCTGAAATACAGAACATTTCTACGTTTAAAAAATTATACAGGACAGAGGCCTCAAATACAGAACTGTTCTGTATAATACAGAACGGTTGGTCACCGTAGGGTATATGAAACAAAAACCTGATTTCACTGAACTCAGATAACATTTTTATTAAAATTATAACTAAATGCACAGTTTACAAAATTTTTTGTATTATTTTATGAATTGTATTAAAAAATTATCAAGGCCATCGATTTCTTAAAGGTACTTTCATAACATTCATAAATAAGTACATCAGTAAGGGGATTCCTTTAAGCTCGTACAAGCCTCGAAAAGCACGTAAAGCTCGAAAACTTTCGAGTCTTGTAAACAAAAAGGCAATTCCTGAAAACGTGTAAAAGCCTCGAAAACCTCGTAAACTCGTAAAATTGTCAAATATTGTATTGATTTTGACATCTTTTACGAGTTTACGAGGTTTTCGAGGTTTTTACGAGTTTAAAGGAATTCCCCAAAAACTTAAAAATTTGTATGAAAAAAAAGTTTACCAGGCCTCGAAAACTTACGAGGCAAATTCGATGCGTAAACAGCCTCGAAAAAGTACGAGAGCGATTGTTGTCAAAAAAATTTTTTTAAAAAATATTTTTTGTTTTGAAAATTGAATTTGAATTGAATATTTTTCGAATTATATGACAGCTGATACATACGTTGCTTACACGTTTTTAGAAATGTGTGTTCCTGAAAACCAGTGTTTAAATTGCTGCAGTCAAAGTAGCAAAAGTCGCAAATTTTTGCTATTTTAAGCAGCAGCTATTTGCATGATTTCAAAATAAACTGTTGCTTAAACTTCTGCTTGCGACAATTAAACAAGTCGAAGTCAAAGCAAACGCAAAAATCCGCAGTTGACAAAACACGAAGCACTTATTTTTCAACAACTTCGGCAGTTGTCGTTTTGCTGCGACTGAAACTTTTGAAAAATTTGCAAGTCGAAGCAGCAGCAGCTCGTCAACTTATTAAGTCGGAGAAGCAGCAGCTCGTCAACTTATTAAGTCGAAAAACAGTTTTATTCGCAGTCGACTGTTTTTGACTTATTCAGTTGCTTAAGATTTTTTTTTTTTCAACTTTAAATATGAATATGGACAAAAATTATGAAAAGGGATTGTCAGTATCAATACTATTCAAACTGCATTTTTGCTAAATGCGAGTGATTATAGGTAGAAAAAATTTTCTGAACCAATTTTTTAGTACAGACAAAAAACAAATATGATCCACGCGACATTTCGGCGTCTAAAGACTGACCTGTACATTTCATGAGAAAAATTACTTATTTGGTGTAACCCTTTTTGTAGGTAGCGTAATATATTTTTTGCTTATTGGGCTTAACCACGTAGATACGCGCATTTTTATGTTTTGTTCTGTTAATGCGTTTTAAAAACTATAAGCATATAAGTGTACTTTAAATTTTCTTTATTTTAAATTCATTTATTTTTCAAAACTCTTAAACTTATGCATGTTAAACTTTAAACAACAAAACAAAAATGGTAATAAAAAATTTTTAAATTTGTACTTAGTAGTATTATAACATTTCAGTATTGTTTTATATAACGATAAACAAACGATATCACATCTTTATTGGATTAATTTATTATTCATCATCGTCATCATCAAACAGCGGCAAAGAATCAATAGCTGCTTCGAGGAATTTCGGGTTCAGCTTTACGTGCAATATATTTTCTAGTGTTTCCTGGCTTAAACGATTTCGAGAATCTGAAAGAACTAATTTTAGCGTTGAAAAGGCGTGTTCAATTGTAACCTGAAGGTATAAAGTTGTAAAAATTTTAAGTTAACTCATAGCTCTGAAGCATGCAAAGTGACTGATTATTATGTGTATAAATATGTTTAATATAATGCAATAATTACCTGCGTTGGAGCCATTGCAAAGCAAACATTACTCAATGCATACAACTCTGGATCAGTGTACTCCTTCTCCTTCCAAAACGTTAACACATCTGTATCGCTCCTTAGAAATGGAAGTTGAAGGTTCTCAATTTTTGTGTGGACGTCAATTGTGTTGTCTTCGTTCTCTTGAATACCATTCGCTAGAAATTCGTTTAAATATTCATCCTCTACATCAAAAAACGTGTTATTCTGTTCTGTACTGCAATGTGGTGTTGAACACTCAGTGTTGCTAGAATCCAGTTCCTTAATGCTATCCCACATTTGTTTTAAAAAATTTATAGAATCTGATGCGACTAAGCCTTTATTGGAGAGTAACCTTGCTGTTCTTTTTTTGAAACTTTGCAAAATCAAATTTCCAATTTGAAGAGTAGAAATTTGGGTCGAATCTTGTACAATTTTTTCTGTACAAATTTTACACTTTAACCACTGTGCATAAAAATTACCAAAATGCAATTGTTCTTCCTGAAATTTTTTTATGCTTTTTTGCAAAGGGTTGAAAACAGTGCTATAGTTATCAATAAACTCCCAAAATGAATCGTCGATTTCAAAATTTTCATCTGCACTTTTATTTTTTACTGATTCAATTTTAATCAATATATCTTTGGCTGCCTTCAAATTATAATAATTATAGATTATAATCTATTGTTCTTAAGTTTTTTTTTTGCAAGTTTTACATGACGCTAAACCGTCGTTTTCATTGTTTTGAAAAAATTTCCAGATTTCACTGTTACTTGGCGCCATTGTACTAACAAACACTTCACTTGGTAATGATTTAAAGACTAAAAAAATATAACCGAAAATATATTTTGTACACTTGCATGCATACTAGAGCGAGCTGCTGCTGCTTCGACTTGCAAATTTTTCAAAAGTTTCAGTCGCAGCAAAACGACAACTGCTGAAGTTGTTGAAAAATAAGTGCTTCGTATTTTGTCAACTGTGGATTTTTGCGTTTGCTTTGACTTCGACTTGTTTAATTGTCTCAAGCAGAAGTTTAAGCAACAGTAGAAACTGTGAAAGAAATGTCAACTTTTTAAACGCTGCTGAAAACAAGCTCGTAAACTTTCGAGTTTTTCATGGCTTACGAGTTTACGAGATTAAAGGTATCCCCTTAGTATGTACATATTTACGAACATATTTATTTTATAATTAAAGATGGAATCTTTTTATTTCGAAAGAAATCAGAGTTAAGATCTTTTTAAGTATTTGAAGGTATAAATATATTAAAGTACTAATTAATGAATATTATTTTTGCATTGCAATGTTTTTAACAAATTGAAAAGCTTAAATTTTTTTTTTTTTTTTTTTTTTTTGGATTTTTAATAAATCATTTTTTGTAACAATTTCGTGTTTAAATATTATTCACATTATGCTTCATAAGGCTTTGTCTACAAATTGTGTCAATAAAAAAAAATTATGTATTTATTTTAAACATTGGAGTCGAAAAAATTAGAAATGTATATTCATTGTGCGATGCGTGAGATTCATCTTTGTTTGTCTGTTTTGCCGTTAGTGTCATATTTGATTAGATGTGCTCATTTTGTCCAAGTGTTTTTGCTTCAATTTCAACTTTTTGTGCGTAGCCACCTACGCTTCGTTTACCCGTGCGTGGGTTTTCCCAAATGCGTGCACCACCATAGGGCTTAGCCGCGCGTTTGTTTAAATTTTGTTCCAGCCAATTTGCGAATTTTTGTATTTCCGGATCGCTACGTCCCACACGTGGTAGATTTATGAAATTGGCGCGCTTAATATCATTTCTTGGAACATCTTAAATTAAAAATACCAAAGAAAGTTATACGAATTATAATTTGTTTTTTGAGACGTTCTAAAACACACATACCATCGTATTCATCATTGAGTGTAGCATATAAATCATTTAGCCATGCTTCAGTTGTATGCAAATTATTCATTAAAGTTGGATCACTGCGACCGATGCGCGGTGAAGAAAACATACCCTGTGCACCGAATTGACTGCGGCGACTTGGGCCATTACCGAATTCTGTTAAGAAATATATGTTTTTAAGTAAATCTCCTACTTTTTTCTAAAACTGTATGACAACGTGATATAAATGCAAGGTATTTTACAAAAAAATTGTGTCAGGCATAAATATTTAGAATCGTCCAAAGTACACGCGAACATTTTTTCAGACTTTTTAAGACATTTTATAATTTTTCAAAAACTGGTTCGTAAGATGACTTACTCTTGAGTAGAAATTGAACTTTCATTTCAAGTAATTTTTTAATAAGAATTAAGGTGATTTTTAAAAAAAATATGTTTTTTATAAAAAGAACATAGAGTAACTTCGGGTAATGTGATATAGGCGGGTAATGTGATATACCAGCATATCTCCTTAAATAAAAAACTCTCGATAATGATTTTTTCGTCAACACCACAGAAACTGAAAAAGAAACGTGCTGCAAGTTTTTGAGCGCCCACCTTTATTTATTCTGCCTTCAATGTAGTAAAATCGATTTACCAATATATAAAAACTTTATTTGCGTGTGCTTTATGTTAGGATCTAGCCTAAACTAAAATTGATATCATAGCCGAAATATTAAATTCTGCTAGTGGGTGAATATACCTAACCATAAATCAATTGAATTTTTTATTTGCTGGAGTGTGTTTTTCAAAAATAACCTGATTGTTTTAAAACTAAAATTCGGGTAATGTGATATAGTGCACTTCTGGCACCGAAAATATTTGATGTTCCACTTGCAATGCAAAATATTTGGCACGATGGTCTTTTGGCCCAAATCTAAAACGTTTTTCCTTATTAACAATTTGTTGGTCCAACATTTTTATATAAAGGTCACAGTTTTTAAGAAAAATGAGCTAAAGCTTTGTTAAAGCGATTTTAGTAATGTTTATCACTCCTTACCTTAAGTAAAAGTTCCACAACTAAAGTGAATTTATAACTCGATGATCTTTTTGCCGAAAATACAATTTGTTGGTCTATGCGATATAGTATATCACATTACCCGCCAATTTTATTTCTTAACTTTTTTTGCCTTTTTTCAATTTTATTGAAATAGCTTAAGATTGGCCTACACTAAAGAACTCCAAAATCATAATTTACTGCACAATACATCAATAAAACATAATACATAAAGTGATAGCAGCTGTGCTTTAAAAACTGCGTGTAATTTAGAAAACAAAAATGCCTATATCACATTACCCGAACTTACTATATCGTCGGGTTAAAACTACAACTAGACATCTACATATACTGATGTTTTGAGTTAAGTATACAGTAACATGAAGAAAAAACAGCTCTATAAACCAGTCTAGTCGGTTTTTTGAAATATAGTCTCCACCTAATTTTATATAAAGAATAAAAAGCAGAAAACTGCAAAATTCCATACAAAAAACGAATTTCAAAAAACTTAAAACGCTTTTTTCTCAAAACATGAAAAATGTAGATGTCTAGTTGTAGTTTTAACCCGACGATATGATAATCAATATTTGAAATTTTTGAAAAAAATAAACAAAATCGCAAATTTCAAGCCCTGTAGTCACCACTAGAACAAAATCCTCCCATATTATTTATGCCAAATTTGAGCTAAGTCGGTCCCATCAAATTTTTTTCAACTGAAGGAAACAAGCCAAGTGTACCGGCTTATTTCCTTCATAAATATATAGTTAACGCTGAACTCTGCATTCAAAATTTTTTGATATGTACCAAATTCAATGCCGGAAAGTGCTTCTTTCCATTGGCTATATACTGTTTATTTAAACTTGAAACTTTCGAAAGACGAGTAGCACTTAAAGAAAGCTCAGAAAAAAAAGTATTTTCGAAACTTCACCGTTGTAAAGCTCTAAAAAAACATTCTAGATAAAACTTGTTGTCCCAAGGTCATAATAAATCTCAGAAGAAACATTTTTTCGGAACATTTTATGTATCCTGTTTCATGAAACTTTTTGATCCATTAAAATGCTGCTTTTGCCTTTGACTTGTAAAAAATTTACCTTCATCTGCATATCCTTCTGTTACAGCAGACAATGCCAACACAAATACTATAAAATTCACACGAACGAAAGACTTCATTGCCGATAAGAGTTAACTTATTTGATAGCAATTGCAAACAGTGCCGACACTGTAATTTTATCACTACTAGAACTTAAATTTACTAAAGTTCAAGAAACTTTTGTTACTTTTAGAATTGTGTTTTTTGTATTGTTTGCCACTCGTGAACGTTCACAAAGACAATATTTGATAACTGAAGAAATCCCTGCGCTTTTATATGCTAAAACAAAAGGTATCGCCTGCAGGATAATGACAACACACAGTACTGGAATTCGTTTCAGAAACAACATCATCATCAAAGTGGCTGTCGTCATCATCATCACATCTTTGCCATTCTCACGCAGTGCTGCATTAACCAAATAGGTATTGTGTACACTGTACACACCAGCACTGAAGCAGCAGCAGTAGCATTTTGGGTTGCTGCATTCGTCATCGTCGTTAACACTGTTACCAACAGTCTCATTAAACAGCAGCAACACATTTTCATTTGTGTCTTATGGCAGACAGACACACATACATACATTCATAAAGCCATTGTTATTTTTATATTTGGGTCTATTTGATTTTTGTTTTTTTGTAATTTATAAAATACATTCTTTTTCGATTTTGGATCCTTTGGCAGCACACGAGCTCCGCCTACGTCAAATATGTTCCACTTCGTTTTTTCTGATTTAATTTTATTTGCTGTTGTGAGCAACAGGTGGTTTTCATTCATCATTGCACCAGCATGTTTTACAACAATTTTTACAAAGTACCAATTGTGTGTCAATGATTTCAACCATTTCCTTTCTATGCAAACCGCATTTCTGTTAGAATTTTAACTGAATAATTAATCTTACTAGATTGTCCATATGACAGAATTGTCCTACTTAGTTATAACTCCAGCCCCGATGGAAAAGAAAAATTTTTCCAGTCAAAAAATCCACTTCATTTTGGGTAATTTCCAGAAGATTCTGCATTTCTGTAAGCTTTACAATTAATTCTTATAACTTAATTATTTTAGTGGTGCTTTGCAGTACTGGGAGAACACGTTTTTCAGCGTTTGAAATTTGGAATATCAAAGTCCTAAATACTAAATACTAAAAGAAGACATTCTTCATAAATTAAAAAAAAAGTTTGCAAAAAGGAAACCATAACAATGCACACTAAGGCCAAATGAGCAAAAAGTATAATTTAATTTAAACTAGTGTTGTGAGTTTGCTAAGCACCTAATGCATCAGAACATTCTTTTGATTGCACATCGATTGATCGAGTTTCAGCTAAAAGCCAAACCGTGGGATACCAAAATGAAATGTATCCAACATCGTCAATCGTGTGATTTCAATTTTAACCAAAACAAATTAGAACACTAAATACACAAACAACATGCTTTTGCTATGGACACCTGAATGAAATATGTCCCGCAAAAGCATGGGAATCGGAAAACGCGTACGTGATAAATCGTGTGATTTCAATTTTAATCGAAGCAATTTAGACTACTAAATACACAAACAACACGCTTTTGCTATGGACACCTGAACGGAATGTGTCTAGCAAAAGCCTGAGAATCGGAAGTCGCGTACGTGATCGAACCAATTGGTGTTCAGCAAGGCAAACTCACAGCGTCTCCCGAAGGTTGAAACAAGCTCAGGTACGAAACGAGGTGAAAAGCTCGTTTCACGACACTTAGAGCTTTTTCCAGCGATCGGAAATTATCTAATAAATAAACCGTTCGATTAAGGAACGGTCTCTTGTCTTGTTTTGTCTTGTCTTGTCCAACTAGTATCTAAGCAAGTAAAACCTTGCAGTAAAAGTAAAGAAGTTAAATTTTTATTTTAATAAATGAATAAGTGTTAAAAGTAAAAAGTTCAAGTGTTTGTTTTGGATGAAGAAGTAGAAATTTTATTTAATAAACAAATAAGTGTTAAAAGTAAAAAGGTTAAAGTGCTTGTTTTGGATCCTCCGGAGAAGAGTTTCATCAACTTGGTCCTCAGAAGAAAAAGTTACAACATTTGGCGCAGCCGGTATTCCGAGCCAGGAATACGCGAACAACAATAAGATAACCAACATTTGGCCAACAGAAGACAGAAAACAACTAAAAGCAGCAACAAGAGCAGTTTAATTGGTAAGTACGGTGTCACGAAAAGAGGAAAAATAGAAAATCCGTCGATAATTTGGTAGATGTAACATCTAACAAATTAGAAAAAAAAATTTTTTGTTTAGTAAAGGAACGAATAAAACGTTTGATTTTCGATAGATGTAACATCTAGCGAAAAATTGAACAAGTTCCTATAAAAAAAACATAACTACAATAGGACTTTAAAATTTTTTTAATTTACCGGTAAACTGGCTTCCCCCACCCGTGGTAAGAAGTCAGTTTCGTGAAATCGGTCTGGGAAAAAATAAAGTAAAGGAAAATTGTGAAAAGTGAAGAGCAAATTGAATTAGAAAATCCATTGCTATAGGGGAGAAACAGAAAGTTTAAAAGTTTCATTAAAAACTGTTTTGTTAATTGTTAATCGGCAATAGCTAATTCAAATTTGGTTTTAATAGTGGTCTTTGTGTAGGATTTCAGAAGTTCTTGGTAGAATTTATTACTAAGTATTTGGGAATCTTATGTGAAGGGCTATTAAAGGCAAATCTAAGGTGCTATCTTTGCCGAGGAAGAGCAATTCTTTTGTTTGAACAGTTTACAAATTTTAAAGCCGCTTCATAAGGGGCTGAAGTTTGTAAAGTCTTCATTGAAGTCTTGTTCTCATAACCGGGAAATCTTGCTGGTTTAGTTTTGGGTTCTCAAGAATTATTTTCAAGTGATTCAAGAGTTCCGTATCGATCAGCAAGATTACGAAAAATTTTAAGTGCAAATAAAATTATTTGATAAAACTATTTCTGCCTTCACGGAGGAAATAGAATAAAATTCATTGCTACCGATCAGCAACTAAAAGCTTTTATGCATAACAAATTCGAGCAAGAATAACAAAAAGCGAAAAAGTAAAAATTTCATTTGGGTCTTTAGCTTTGTTTTTATTTGCGTTCATATACCTAAAAGCTTTATATGCGGAATAATTTGGTTAATGTAATTTTGCGATAGGTCAGGAACAAGTAAAACAAAGAATAATACAAAGACTTTCAATGCAAGTTCATTGCACATAAAAAAGGGAAGTCAGCAGTTTTTACCGAAACTTCTTCATGGCTTTAATGCAAGTGTAACTTGAATCTTTTGTTTATAAATTGACAAGCAACAATAAGAATATTTTTTGCTGCAACAGTAGCAACGATAAATGAAAAATTTAATAAAATTTCGATTTGCATTAGCGTAACATAGAACTTTAGCTGGGACAATTGTATTTGTTTTGTTTGTTTTTTTTCATTGCATCTTAACAGTGGGATCATTAAACAGAAAACTAAATAAAATTAACATATGGAATACTTGAAAGATTCAAATGTATAATACATTCATTTGCTTGCAGTTAATTGCTTTAGTGTAATTGTAATTGGAAGGTTTTGATTGTTTACTGTCTATTACAGTGAAATAACATAAACAAATAACCAAATATTTTTCAATAAATTCGTGGTTCAATTGTTATGGAAAACAGATAAATAATGAATAATTATGGGCAAGGAACAAGTCTTTTAAACGGGAGTCCCGTACCTTTCGATAAAAGGGAACTCACTATAGAAAGCGGAGAAAATAATTTGAGTTTATACAAGGAATTTGAAAATGCAAACGAACCACTAACCAGTTACGAAAACTATGCAGAAGTCAGAATGAGGGAATTCGCGGAACTTTTTGCGAAGCAAAAAGAAAACATAGGATTGCTACAAAAACAGTTTGAGAGTTTTAATAAATGTTCACCGGAAGAACAGAACATGGAATATTTTGTAGACAATTTGATAAAGTTAGGAATGTTATGGACCAAAATCACAGAAACGGATCGTGAAATTTACATGAGACGAGGTTCAGGAAGTGACGATTATTTTAAAGAAAGTATGTTCAATCGGTCAGAAAAATTATATAACTTTTATAAAGAAACATTAACTAATAAATTAAAAGCCTATGCGGTAGAGGAAGAACAACAACAGACAGAAATAAGCACACGGTTAAAAAGCGATGAGAAGTTTGACACATATTTTGAAATCAGTTCGGGATACAATACCTGTTTTTTCTGGTGGTCGCGCTAATTTTTATAGATTCATGGAGGCGTGCGAGGTAGTAAAAAGGATAGTTTGTCCTGAAGATGAACATATTTTTGTATCTTGTGTTAGACTTCGATTGTACGGTGATGCATACGATTTGGTTAGGTGTTATCAATTTAATACAATAGAGGAATTGCACAAAATTTTGAAGACCGCGTACATCAAAGAAAGATCTGTAGATATAATCAGAAGTGAAATTCAGAATTCCACTCAAGGACCTGAAGAAGAACTCAATGAGTTTGCTAGGCGTTTAGGTGCGTTGCGGGCAGAAGCATTAGATACAATAAAATCAATTTATGGAAATGTATCTGATGACATATTTATAAGAGAGTTAAATAAATCTGTGATAACTGCATTTAAACGGGGATTGAAAAATCATGCTCTAAAATTAACTGCACTAATGTCAAAGGAGGATAATTTAGACGAACTAGTCAAAGAGGCAATAAGAATAAATGATGTTATGCAGGAGGACATAGTATGGAAACCAGCAGTAAGCAAAATTCAGTCAGTTAGCACAGATACTCACAATGAAAATTTGCTCTCTAAGAAAACACCAATGAGAAGTTTAAAAAGGCCACTAATTGGGAATGAAAGTGCTAAAACTAGTACTAAAAAACCATCCATCAGGTGTTCATTTTGCAATATGAAAGGACATTTGAGAGACGAATGTCTTAAGCGAAAGAACTTGCCTTACTGTGAAAAATGCCAAACATATGGTCATGAAAACAATAAAGGTTGCACAAAATATAAATGGAAAGAAAAGGATCCACCAGATAATGCACCTCAGATAGAAATAAAAAATATGAAAAAAATAATAAATGAATTATTGAATGGAAAGGATAAAAATTTTATAGAAAAACAGAAAAATTCCAAAAATCAGGCAATGAATAACTGTACTGATAGAGAAAAATTTGATTCGGGAAACCGAATGGGGCCCAACCAATACTAATGGTCGGGGAACCCAAAATAAACAGTAAAATTGGTAAAAGTAAAATGGGGTCGAATAGTCATACGCAAAGTATTGTAGTGGACACGTTCCCCAAAAATGGAAAAGTGAATCATACGAAGAAGAAAAGTAATAGTAAAATTAAATTAAATAATCAAAAGAACATAAATGGTATATACACTGCTAAACAGAATACGGCTACAAATAGTGCCGAGCTGGGAACAATAAACCAATCTAAAAACAATACGGTTGGTAGGATAACTATAGAATATGGAAAGGATAAGAACCACAGCATTCCAGTAGTAGAAATAAATCAGCCTACGAAAAATACGGTCGGTAAAAATACTATGAGTTGTGGAAAGGCTAATAAAAGTTCAGTAGCATCAAGAAATCATTCTACTAAAAATACGTTTGATAGAGGCACTGCAAACTATAGCATGAAAAAATTCCTAATTGGACTCTGCGAAACGCAGAATGACGTGTTCATAGAGGTTCCCTGTAGAGAGGCTAAAAATGGGAAACTCTTTCTTTTAGTCGATTCGGGAGCCGATACAAGCTTAGTTAAACAAAATTCGATGTCGCATTCTACGAGAACCGACAGGAATATTAAAAAGAATTTAAGTGGAGCGTTTGGGGGCCAAATAACTACATTAGGAACTACTACTATCCAGCATAGTTATCAACCAGATCTAAGTTAAACACTACATGTGGTATCACTAGATCACGGGATACCTGCTGATGGGATATTAGGTAGGGACAATTTGTGGAACCGGTCTGTCCTAAATGCCATCCAAAAGAAACTGTTATTTTTTGATGAAGAAAATAAGGAATTAATGTCTTTCACACTAGATTCATTGAATGCATTTAATAATGTACTATATAACACAGTGACAGCAATTGAAGCTCGTACTGCAAAAATAGTACCATTGAGAGTGCAAACCATGGCTAAAGAAGTGATTGTACATAAACAAGAGCTTTCACAAGGAGTTTATTTAGGAGAAACTTTAACTAAAGTGAAGAATGGGATAGCATACGTCCCAATTTTGAATTCCTCTGAGAAGGAATATATAATAAATCAAAATTATTCAGCAAAATTTTCTTTGTACGATGAGTACAAAAATATAACAAATAGTTCCATAAACACGATAAATCAACAAGATGTAAGAGCAAGACTGAATAAACTATTTGAATCGATTGATTTAGATCCAAACTTAAGCATAGAAGAGCGAGCATCAATTGAAAGCGTGTGCACATCATTTCACGATATATTCCTCTTAGAAGGAGATATATTAACATACACTCCAGTGTTAAGACACGAAATCCCGACATTGGATGGTCAACCACCAATTAACCAAAAGCAGTACCGTTTACCACATTCCCACAGAATGGAAATAAATAAACAGGTGGAAAAATTGCTGGATGAGGGTATTATTTCACCAAGTACTTCACCTTGGAATTCACCACTGTTACTCGTCCCAAAGAAAAGTGGAAAAGATGGAGAGAAAAAATGGAGACTTGTAATTGATTTCAGAAAATTGAATGAAGCCACCATAAAACAAGTTTTTCCCATCCCGCGAATAGATGAAATCCTAGATCAATTAGGACATAGCAGATATTTTTCAACTTTAGATCTTGCAAGCGGATATCACCAGGTATTGGTCAAAGAAGATGACAAGGAAAAAACAGCGTTTAGCACAGGATTAGGACATTTTGAATTCAACAGAATGCCATTTGGTTTAACTGGAGCACCAGCAACTTTTCAAAGAATAATGAACCATATTTTAACTGGGCTTCAAGGTTTAGAATGTTTTGTTTATTTAGATGACATAGTGATATACGGCAAAAATTTAAAGGAACATGAAAACAGATTGCGTAAAGTTTTTACTGTGCTAAGGGAAAATAATTTGAAATTAAACACTGAAAAATGTAACTTTTTGCGTAGGGAGGTAATCTATCTTGGGCATAAATGCTCTGAACACGGTGCTTTGCCGGACCCACAAAAAATAGAGTGCGTAAAAAACATTCCAGTGCCCAAAAACAAAAAAGATGTACAGGCATTTTTGGGTCTCGTCAACTATTACCGAAAGTTTATTAAAGACACAGCGAGATTAGCACTTCCAATAAATAAACTTCTACGAAAAGATGCAAAATTTTTATGGACAACAGAATGCCAAAACTCATTTGAAAACTTAAAGAAAGCAATAATATCTCCACCGATACTAATATATCCTGATTTTTCTAAACAATTTTTATTAACAACAGATGCCAGTAATGAAGCACTAGGTGCAATTCTTTCGCAAGGGGAAGTTGGTAAGGATAACCCGGTAGCTTTCGCTAGTAGAGCGTTAAGTGAAACCGAAAAGAGATATTCTACCATTGAAAAAGAATTTCTTGCAATAGTTTGGGCAACCAAAAATTTTAGAGCTTATTTACTTGGCAGACATTTTAAAATTTTCACAGATCATCAACCACTACGTGGAATAGCAAATTTAAAAGATCAAACTTCACGTTTAGCTAGATTTAGACATAAAATGTCGGAATATGATTTCGAAATCATATACAAACCAGGGAAAAAGAATTTAAATGCTGATGCGCTTAGTAGAATACCACAAACAAACACGCAAATAACTGTAGTACAAACAAGATCTAAGACTAAAACTAATGACCATGACCAAATAGAAGTATCGAACGAAGTTGATGAGGACACTCCTGCAGAGGAAATAGCTAAACCAAATGTCACAATACTAAGCAATCCACAAGACATAAAGACAATATTAAAAGATTTTCACGATAGCCCACTTGGAGGTCATCAGGGGGCAGTTAAAACTTTAATGCGAATTAGAAAACAGTTCAAGTGGCCAGGAATGCAAAAAGACGTGAAAAACTACGTAAGGGCTTGCATTAAATGCCAAGCAAACAAAAGTTCCAAATTAACAAAAATGCCCATGGTTTTAACGGATACACCAAGCCGTCCATTTGACAAAGTTTACATGGATATAGTAGGGCCACTGCCAGAGACTACATCAGGAAATAAATACATTTTAACTTTTCAAGACGATCACTCTAAATACATGTCGTGTGTAGCGATCCCTGACGCAGAAGCTAGCACAGTTTCAAAGCAATTTTATAATGAAATCATTGCCAGATACAATATTCCGAAAATATTAGTCACTGACAATGGAACGAATTTCACTTCAAAATTGTTTTCAAATACGTGTAAGATGCTTGGAATTAAAAAATTACACATTACACCTTATCACCCGCAAGCTAATGGCTCATTAGAAAGAAGTCACAGACCGTTAGCAGAATACTTGAGAAGTTTTGCAAAAGAAGATGGTTCTAATTGGGATCAATGGCTGGCTTCAGCCATGCATGTACATAACAATACAGTACACACTTCAACAAAGAAAACACCTTTTCAGACACTTTACGGGTTTAATTTTGAAATGCCAACAAATTTAAAAAGAAAATGTACACCCGTGTACAACGTGGATGATCAATCGAAGGTATTAAAGTTTCAAATTCAAAGGTCACATGAATTAGTAAAGCAAAATCAAGATAAGGCCAAGGAGTTGTCTAAAAAACAATATGACAGCTCCACTAATCCAGTGCAATTCAAAATAGGGGACAAAGTGTTAATGAAAAATCAAACAAAGAAAAATAAGTTTTCCAAAATTTGGGTAGGACCTTACGAAGTTACAAATGTCACAGGGCCAGTAACTACAGAAATTATTATTAACAATAAAAAGAAGAAAATTCATAACAATTTGCTAAAATTATTCAATGCATAAAACAAAAAAGTATATTTATATATTTGTGGAAGTAAAGAGGTAAAATATTAAAGTAGGAACAGCATATTATGCTGAGTTAGGGAAAAAATGTACAAGTCTTATTTAATCATTTGTCAGTGTTAGAAAATACAAAAATCATATAGGAACATTAGAATCATCTAACATAGAGAAGATGAGAGTGTAATAGATAAAGAGGAATTAACAAAATCAAAAATTTAATGTAAAAGATATAGAGTATGTCTCAGCGATGAATTCCGCAGGACGGAACATTTGTTAGAGACGAAAATTTTCCTATAATAAGTAGTAGACAACCCCATTCCCAAGGAATGGAATTCCGTAGGTAAGTCGATAAACTGCGTAAAAATGGAAAAGACATATAAAAAGTCAAAGAAAAATTAAAACATAACTGAAATATGTAAACAAATTAGGATTTTATGCACAGGGTTACGTTAATTATATGGAATGACGACACACGAACAGAAAGTGGGTGTCACAACTTCAAACGCTAAAGCCTTGATTTTTGCAAATAATTAAATATAACATAAATACAGTAAATTCGATACTTAAGAGATGAAAAGATTAATTTTAATAAAAAAAAAAAAAGGAAAAACGGGGAAAGTAAAACTCACATAACAAATGCCGGCATGGTGAAATTTCTGCATGTAGATGGATATGTAAGGAAACCTGTTTATTAAGAAGAGAAAGTATTTAATAGGTTTTGAAAGAAAAAATAATAATGAAACAAAACGAAAATTTGAGTTGAACTTATTGATTTTCCTGCGGGGCTTGGAGATGTCAAAGCTTCCAGATTAAGGATTGGCATTTGCAGTAGGGTGCCGGTTGAAGCCTGCTCGGAGGGAGAAGAGAGAAACTTTACAGTTACGAGCAGTCTTAACAAGAAGAAATTAAGTGTACTTACGCCAACCAAGGGTGCCCCATGGTTAATATGCTATGTACCGTGCTGCGCACCACATAAAATTGGAAAATGTTGAGTTTCCTGATTCCACTAATTTTATTTTTTTTTTTTTCTCACAAATTTTCACTTACCTTAATTTAAATAATTTAATAATTTCGAATAATTTAGTTTGATTTAAATATTTTCTAGTAGTTATGGCCAAAATCGAAAATTAATTTTTTCATTGACTAACCGAACCATGCGGTTTGAAATTTGAAAAGAATATAATGAGATAAACAGTATAAAACCTAAAAGATAGTCCACTACGTTGCGTATAGCTAACCTATGGACATTTTAACAGAATTAGTCCTCATCCGATAGATAATTGCATTAGTTTCTTCATATAAAATAACAAGAAAAAGATACATAGAACCGACAGTAGTGCGCGTCAATGTAAGCAACTGCAATTGAAACATGAAACTTTCAAATGCAGAATCGACGGACAGCGCATACATATATAAATGACTAAGGGATTAGTTACAGGGAAATTAAAAGTAATATGGGATTTGTATGCAACATGTAAGTATGTATTCAAATGCTAGTATAGAGAAATATATATATAAAAAAAAAAATACAAATAAAACACCACATATATTTGTATGCAAGATAATGCATATACATATATAGGAAGCGAATAATGTCATAAAGACTGTTGGGATAATATTGAAAACCCAAATCAGCAGTTATAAATGAAATATAACTTTTTGGATAACTAAAATATGTACATATATAAAATACACGGGAAAAAAAAATATATATATGTCGTATAATAGTACTTGCGAAGAAAACACTGACGAATAAAAATAAATTGTGAACTTCAGCAAGAATGTAAAAATATGACTTGAAAATTATTTGAGATTATTAATTTGAAAAATCGAAAAAGAAAAGAACTTAAAAACTAAATAAATTCTATAAAAATAAATTGAAAATTATTTAAAATGGAAAACCACATTCAAAATAAAGAGGTAAACCCGACATCAGAAGTGGGATTGGCCCAACGCTCATCAGAAGTTAACGGAGCGAATGACGAAAAATGGTCGTTATTGCTTGAGCAGCAAAACAGGAATTTTTTAGCGCTTGTGCAGGCCATTAAGGAACCTGAAAGCTCTAATTTGCAACTGCCGGAATTCAATCCAGGAGTAGAAAGTGCTGATGCAAGAGCCTGGATTTCGATGGCTGACATGTGCATTGCCTCCAAACCACTCGAAAGTGCACCGTTGATGATTGTGCTCAGCCGAGCACTCAAGGGACAGGCATCTATCTGGTTGTCGCAAGTTTCATATCCGGGAATGACGTGGAGTGAATTTAAAAATATTTTCATCGCAAGATATGATTGTCCTGAGACTGCAGCATCATTTTTGATAAATATGAATAGCGGTAGACCTGAAGAAGGTGAGTCCCTTGCTGCGTATGCTGCTACTAAGATGACGTCATTGATGTCCCGATGGAAAAACTTATCAGTTGAGCAGATAGCTGTGTCTACTCTGTTGGCTCATATTTCTGAGTTCGAGCCCCGAGTTCATCGTTTGGCGTTTACCTCTGAAATTGACTCAAGAAATCGCCTACAACAGGAATTAAAGGCAATGTCATTTCTTAAGAGAACTACAATGCAGAGTAATGCCAGTGCACCTGATTTCAAGAGATTCAAGACATCAGCAGTTCCATATATAAAGTGTCACAACTGTGGAAAGCAAGGGCATAAAGCGATGCAGTGCAGACATTCGAGAGACAGTGTGAAGATGTATGAAAAAACAAGCCAAGAATGTCCAAGAACTATTGTCAAATCAAATGTTACCTGCTTCAAGTGCCGAGGACTAGGTCACTATGCGTCAAGTTGTCCGAGATCACTCAACAAGAATGATGGTGGTAACAGTACTGAGCGGCGAGTGGATTTTTGCGCTGTAAACGCACCTGCTGGGACTTTAGTCCACTCTGGTGAGAACTTTGATTTTATTTATGACTCAGGAGCAGAATGCTCACTTATAAAAGATTCAGTAGCTTGTAAATTTAGTGGTAAGCGTTATAATAATATTGTTACTATGACTGGTATTGGACAAACTCGCGTTAATAGCACTATACAGATCTTAGCTTTGATTGAAGTGGATGGCATCCATATTGAAGTTCTTTTTCATGTTTTACCAGAATATTACTTGCGTCATAATATTATGATTGGGCGCGAAATTTTGAGCCAAGGCTTAGCAGTACAAATGACATCAGATAAATTACACTTTTTTAAAATAGAAGTAGTTAATGTTTGTGGCGTTACTTTGTCTAATGAAATAAACTTTGATCAACTCAAATCAGATATTCCTCAAAGTCAAAAAGCAACGTTAATTAATATATTAACTCCTTTTAAAGATAATTTTATAAACGGTATTCCAAAAACTCGAGCTGATACTACGCCTATGCAAATACGACTTAAAGACCCAAATAAAACTGTATGTCGGCGACCTTATCGCTTGAGCGTCGAGGAGCGTAAAGTTGTTCGTGAAAGAGTTAGTGAACTTTTAAATGCCAACGTAATTCGACCCAGTTCATCTCCGTTTGCAAGCCCAATACTCTTAGTAAAAAAAAAAAGATGGCTCGGACCGAATGTGTGTAGACTACCGCGAACTTAACGATAACACAATTTCGGACAGATTTCCGCTGCCCCTGATATCTGATCAAATTGACAGATTGCATGGTGCTCATTATTTTACAACGCTTGATATGGCTTCTGGATTTCACCAAATCCCCGTTCATTCTGATTCTATTGAGTACACAGCCTTTGTAACTCCTGAAGGCCAATATGAGTACCTTGCTATGCCTTTTGGGCTCAAGAATGCACCAGCAGTTTTTCAACGCTCAGTTATTAAAGCTTTAGGAAATCTCACCAATACTTTTGTCGTTGTTTATATGGATGACATTCTTATTACAGCTTCCAGTGTTGACGAAGCACTAACAAGATTGAGAATTGTACTTGAGGTGCTTACTGGTAAGGGCTTTTATTTAAATTTTAAAAAGTGCTCTTTTCTCAAACAAAAGGTGGAGTATCTAGGTTTTGAAATTAGTGGTGGTCAAATAAAGCCTAACCCTAAAAAGATAGAGGCGTTAACGGCCTTACCACCACCAGAAACTGTAACTCAGTTACGTCAATTTATTGGACTGGCTTCATATTTTCGACAGTTTGTTCCAAAATTTTCCCAAGTTATGACTCCTTTGTATGCCCTTACGTCAGGTAATCGAAAAATAGATTGGAAACCTAGCCATGAGGCTGTAAGGCAAAAAGTGATATCAATTTTGACTACTGAGCCAGTTTTAACAATTTTTGATCCTGATTGTCCAGTAGAGCTTCATACAGATGCAAGTGCAATTGGCTATGGTGCTGTACTTATGCAAAAGAAAGATTCCAACAACAAGTTTAGTGTAATCGCGTATTATAGCAGACGCACTTCATCCGCTGAGTCCAAATATCATTCTTATGAGTTGGAAACTCTTGCGGTTGTAAATGCCATTAAACACTTTCGGCATTATTTACATGGACGCAAATTTGTTGTTGTCACAGATTGCAACGCGTTACAGTCATCTCGAAAGAAGTTGGATCTCACTCCTCGGGTTCATAGATGGTGGGCTTTCTTACAAGCTTTTAACTTCGATATTATTTATAGAAATGGTAACCGCATGTGCCATGTTGACTTTTTCTCCAGAAATCCTTTGCCTTCATATCCCAAAATTTTTCAGAAAGTAGAACAAAAGCGTGTTGATATTACTGAATTGTCAGAAAATTGGTTAATAGCAGAACAACAACGGGATAGTGAAATTTCACAACTAGTGGCCGATTTTAATGAGAAAAGACTCAGTGAAGATGTTGCTAAAACTTACGAGCTTCGTTCAGGCATTTTGTATCGTAAGATACAGCGAAATGGCAAAACTCGCTGCCTGCCAATAGTACCTCGATCGCTTAGGTGGTCAGTCATCAATAACACACATGAGTCGTTGATGCATTTGGGTTATGAAAAAACTTTGGAAAAAGTCTATGAGTTATACTGGTTTGAAAATATGTCTAAATTTGTTAGAAAATTTGTCGATAACTGCATCACTTGTAAAATTTCGAAATCACATTCTGGAAAAATTCAGGCTGAATTACACTCAATACCAAAAGTAGCCATTCCTTGGCATACTTTGCATATCGATGCAACTGGAAAATTAAGTGGAAAGAATGACAAAAAAGAATACATTTTCGTCTTGATTGATGCATTCACAAAGTATGTTTTATTACATCACACCCTAAATATTGATACTTCTAGTAGCATAGCAGCATTGAAGCAAGGCATTTCATTATTTGGCGCTCCTAACCGAATCATTGCTGATCAAGGTCGTTGTTTTTCCAGTAGAGAGTTTTGTGACTTCTGTACATCACACAACATTAAATTGCACTTGATTGCTACAGGTAGCTCTCGCGCTAACGGACAAGTTGAACGAGTTATGAGCACTCTAAAAAATATGCTTACTGGAGTAGAAACTAGTAACCGTTCATGGCAGAATGCCATCCCTGATGTTCAATTGGCTTTAAATTGCACTCAAAATCGAGTTACAAAGTCCAGTCCTCTTGAGTTGCTTATTGGCAGAATAGCAAGACCATTAGACATCATGCTATCAGACGATAACGAACCTATAGTTGATATCGATGAAGTTCGTACTGCAGCTGTTACTAACATGAATAAGAATGCCATCTATGACAAAAAGAGGTTTGATAGTAACAAAGCAAAAGTTAATAAATTTTGTGTTGGTGATTTTGTTTTGTTGCAAAATGAGGAACGGCATCAAACAAAGCTGGATCCTAAGTATAAGGGCCCATTTAAAATAGTAGAAGTGTTGGACGGAGACCGCTATGTTTTAAAGGCACTTAATTGTAATCGGACTTATAAATATGCACATGATCGTATTAAAAGAATGCCCGAAGGTCATGTCCCTACAGATATTGATGAAAATTAAGTGAGAAATTAAAATGTTATGCAATAAGCAATGCTCAATATATTAAAAAAACATTGGTTAGAAGTAGTGATTAGTCGCTGGATGGAAGCGATATTTTAAAAATTGTATTGTAAGATAATATTACCGGATGGAGGTAATATTGTGTGTGAAGTACCGGATAGAGGTACGAATATCACTAGAGGTGATATTGTATGTGTTGTACCGGATAGAGGTACTTATATTACCGGATGGAGGTAATATTGAATGTGTAGTACCGGATGGAGGTACTTAAATCACCTAGTGGTGGTGATGTTGAATCTGAAGTATTGAGTTATCACTTATTGGAAGTGATAAATTATTTTTGTAACTGGGTGGAAGTTACAAGGTTGAGCATTGTAGATTGTTTATTGCGATTGATTTAGTAAATAGTAATGTGGGACTTTCCTTCGGATGACTGTTAATGAATAAGTTTGTCAATGTTTTGAATTAAGTTTTTGAAAATCTGTTAACAACTTTATTTGTTCTCAATAAAAATAAGAGTGTTGTAAAAAAAAGTATTTTGGTCAGGATTGACCGAGAAAAGCTTCTTGATACTGTATAGAACCATATTTACTTTCAGGTTACGCGCACGAGGACGTGCGAGCTGGCAGGATGGCCGTGTCGTATAATAGTACTTGCGAAGAAAACACTGACGAATAAAAATAAATTGTGAACTTCAGCAAGAATGTAAAAATATGACTTGAAAATTATTTGAGATTATTAATTTGAAAAATCGAAAAAGAAAAGAACTTAAAAACTAAATAAATTCTATAAAAATAAATTGAAAATTATTTAAAATGGAAAACCACATTCAAAATAAAGAGGTAAACCCGACATATACATGTTTATTTATTCCTAGAATTTTTTTTTTAATGGTCCGAAATACCAATAAAGAAAGTACAAACTAAACTAAAAATTAATAACTCAATGTTAATACAATAATAAAATAATTACGGGATTAAAAACAAAAGAAAATTTCAATTAAAAATTTGAACTAAACGGAATGCAATGCCGTAAATTAAGTATACTTGTATGTTAAACAAGAAAAACGCATACACATATATAAAGGTTGCAAATAATTAAGCTTCAATTGAAATAATTAACAAGTAAATGAAAATTTAGATAAAGGAAAAAATATAGAATAGAGTCAAACTTGAAATTTGAATATCAAATTGAAATGATTTAAACTAAATTGGAATTTAAATTCACTTAAATCTTAGAGAAATGATATAGAGAAATTAGTATCTATCAACTAGAAGTATATGATTCATGGTTTATACATCATAACAAGAAGAAATATAAATTGAACGAGTCCAGCAGAAGACACCATTCATCGCAAACTCCGTAAATGAAGACATCAAGAGCCTATAAATGAATCCGAAGGGGAAAATACATTGCCAACAACGCTACTTGTTGTTATAAACACAAAACGAGAGGTCAGCAAAAACCAATCGAGTGCGGCAGAAGCCGATTCTTCAACGGGTTGTCAAAAATTTACTATGACAACCAAACAGCAGAACACAGAAGAGCAAATACTGAAAGAAAACATTCTTCAAAAGAACTAAACCAATAAATCTAAAATGTAACCAACAACACAGCAACTAACCAATAACTTAATCCAGTAGACGAATCTAGCAGTGATCCAGAACGATTATTTTCGATGTCAGCAAGAGGGGCAACCAGATATGCCGAAATACTTGAAGTAAGCATAAGTTACAGAACAACGTATCGAGAAAGCCAAGCCCATAACATCAAAGTTAAGGAATCCTATTCATCATCAACAGAATCCAGCAGCTTGACTTTCATAGTCCGAAGAACCAAAACAGAATTCAAAACCGACCAAGTTATATGAGAAAGATGAAGAAATTGAAGCTGAAATACTTAATCAAAGAATCATAAAACACAAGATCAACAATATAAAGTACCAACAAGCTGAAGTAAAAAACGCAATAGGAAACCCATAATAAATGCGGCCAGAGATATTATCGATACACCCAGAAAACTGACGCAGATCACCGGAATTCGAGCCTGATCCACAGTTCTGTGATTAGATAAAATGTTGAAACTCAAGAAAAGTACATAATGATATAAGATGAACATAGCATCCAAGGTTAATCAATGACGTCCAGTGCAACGCCGTGCACATAGCAGAGTTACTACAACAGCAATGTATTTCCCAGAGAAGAAGCAGAACCAACAACCTACCAGAAAACATCAATACAGAGCCGAACAACCGGGGTAACCAAGGTCAAGCCATGAATCAATTAGGAAAAATTTGAATTTAGTTTTTTTTTAATAATACATCTAAAGAATTAACAATTAATTAAAGTACTAATTAAAATTAAATAATGAATCAATTAGGAAAAATTTGAATTTATTTTTTTTTAATACATTTAAGAACTTAACAATTAATTAAAATCCTAGTTAAAATCAATTAGGAAAAATTTGAAATTATTTTTTTTTTTAAATACATTTAACATAACATTTAATTAAAGTCCTAATTTAAATAATATTGAGAATCAATTATGAAGGATTTTAATCGTATATTTAAATTCATTCCAATAACTAATCATTCAATAATAATATTAAGCTAACTATAAGACTTAAAGTATAGAAAATATGGTCACGAAAAAGTTACCTAACGATAACTTTTTCTTTTCCTAAGAGGGGAGGGATGTTGTGAGTTTGCTAAGCACCTAATGCATCAGAACATTCTTTTGATTGCACATCGATTGATCGAGTTTCAGCTAAAAGCCAAACCGTGGGATACCAAAATGAAATGTATCCAACATCGTCAATCGTGTGATTTCAATTTTAACCAAAACAAATTAGAACACTAAATACACAAACAACATGCTTTTGCTATGGACACCTGAATGAAATATGTCCCGCAAAAGCATGGGAATCGGAAAACGCGTACGTGATAAATCGTGTGATTTCAATTTTAATCGAAGCAATTTAGACTACTAAATACACAAACAACACGCTTTTGCTATGGACACCTGAACGGAATGTGTCTAGCAAAAGCCTGAGAATCGGAAGTCGCGTACGTGATCGAACCAATTGGTGTTCAGCAAGGCAAACTCACAGCGTCTCCCGAAGGTTGAAACAAGCTCAGGTACGAAACGAGGTGAAAAGCTCGTTTCACGACACTTAGAGCTTTTTCCAGCGATCGGAAATTATCTAATAAATAAACCGTTCGATTAAGGAACGGTCTCTTGTCTTGTTTTGTCTTGTCTTGTCCAACTAGTATCTAAGCAAGTAAAACCTTGCAGTAAAAGTAAAGAAGTTAAATTTTTATTTTAATAAATGAATAAGTGTTAAAAGTAAAAAGTTCAAGTGTTTGTTTTGGATGAAGAAGTAGAAATTTTATTTAATAAACAAATAAGTGTTAAAAGTAAAAAGGTTAAAGTGCTTGTTTTGGATCCTCCGGAGAAGAGTTTCATCAACTTGGTCCTCAGAAGAAAAAGTTACAACACTAGCAAGGGTGTTATCTATGGCCAGGCCAAAGGCAGTATTTTGAAAATTTTGCTTGTACGGGAGATGCCACGACCACTTCTCCGAATTCTCACAGCTTTTGCTCAGATCTTGCACTTACTGTCCTCAGTGTTTGAGGAAATTCGGTTGCATTATCTCAAAAAATGCCTTCAGTATAGCATTTTTTGACCTTTTATTCGATTTTGTCTAGTTATTGCTCAAAGTTTGCATTTACTGTTCCTAGTGTCTGAGTGAAATTTGGTTCGATTGTCTCGAAAAACGCTTTCCTTACAACACTCAAAATTTTTTTCATATGGGAATTGCCACGCCCGACAGTGGCAGATCGTGGCCATAAATAGGTAAAATTTGAAAGTGTTATGGACTTAAAATTTTTTTACTCCAATCGTCAGATAATACTTAGGGATGAAAAAAAACTATAAAAGTTTAAAATTTTGTTTTGGCTTAGTAACACAGTGGGCTCAAAGTTGGAATTTAAACAGCAAAATAGCTATGTGGAACTTTTAATGTTAGAAACTGCTGGATAAACGCTCTAGTTAAATTTTTTTAAGCCGGATACACTAATGTAAGAAAGTATATTGATTGCTTCTGCTTTGTTAAAATAACTTTTTGTTTTTCTGCCGAGTTTATGTGAATTTAAGTGATTTTTCAAATATTAAAAAAAACATCGTAAAAATTGCAAACTTTGACGTTAAAAAAAAAAACACATTTTCTGATTTTCATTATTTTTCGATATAATATGTGGGAAATTATGCTTAATCGAAATGGAAATTTCCTGCTGCCTTTTTTGTGAACCTTTTTTTTTGAATTTTTTCATATTGTAGTTTTTGACGGGACAAAATAAATTGACATTTTTGGAACGCTAATTTTAATTCGTTTGCATGGAAATATGTCAAAATAGAATATTGGCAAAAAGGACAAGCATTTAACTTTAAAAAAATATTTGTTTGGGTTGTTATACTATATTGTGTAACACGTGAATTATTGTGATGTTTTGGAAATTTGAGCTCAAAAAGCCAAAATAACTAAATTTCGAAAACTTTGACATTAAAAAAAAAAAATTTACATTTTCGGATTTCGTAATTTTCCTATAATATGTGGCCAAGCATGCTCAATCGAAATACAAAGTTTCTGCTGCCGTTTTTGAAAACAAATTGTTTTTATTTTTTTACATTCTGCAACGTTTTACAATGGATTTATCAATTTTTTTAAAATCTAAAAATAGCTAATAGTGAATAGATAACTCTGGCCAAATTTCATAATGGGCGCGGAAGAAGTTTCAAATCGTACTGACGAAATGATTGTAACAGGTCTAGCTCCTAAACGGCTTCCACGCCCACTATGAAATTTGGCAAAAATTATCTTTTCACTATTTTAGGTAAAAAATTAAAAAAAAATTAAAAGGTACTTACTGTGTAAAAGTTAGTTTTCAAAAATTAAAGTCCACCTTTTTTCAGATCCAAAAATGCAGTTCAAAAGCTCATTAAATGAAGTATAAATTTGGCTACTGCATTTATTTGACTTTAACTATTTTAAGCTGGATAACGAGATTCGAAGTAGTACGTATTTGCAGGTCAGTCAAAATTTTGAAAACCTCTAGCTCGTTAACCAGAAAAAATCGGATACATCTTCATTTTTCTATGTCCGGTATTAGTAGAAGGCCGAAATTTTATTTCCGTAGGGCCGGGCACCGCCCATTTTTTCATTGAAAACTATTTCTACAAATGTCCTTTGCATATTATGTTTCTAAAATATGATGAATCAGCGTTCAGAGGGGCGAGGCACCGCCCACTTTTCTAGTAAGAACTATTTGTTCTAAATGTCTTAGCATGCGTCCCCAATCAAATCTAATTGCGTCAAATATTGTCAGAGAAATAATGAATTTATTTTTTTGAGGGCGTGGCACCGTTCATTTTTCCGGGGAACATTATTTGTCCTGATGATTTTTATATATTTACGAAATCTCATTCATCTGCGCAAAAAAGAGTTTCGGAGATATGATTAGTTAATTTTTTGGGGGGCGTGGCACCGCCCACTTTTTTAACGCATAACTTAGCCATTTTTTTTACTAACGCAATGGAAGAATTTCTTTAAAAACGGTTAGTTTGTTTCCGAGTGAATAAGAGACAAACTCACAAACTAAATATAGTTTTTATAAAGTTGATTTTCTTTATTTTCTCATAACTTGAAAACTATAAAAGATAGCCCAGAATTTTTAAAATCAGCGTGGTCAAGTTAATGGAAACTTATGCCAATTTTGAAAAAAAAATTCCGACCACGCCCTAACTTTGTATGGGAGGTAGGTGTGTTCGTGGTCGGGTTTTGTTCATATTTACAAATTTTTATTGCCTTAATCTGAAAAACATTTTTACCACATTTTAACAGCCTAGGTCTATTATAATAACACTAGTTTACAGCCAAAATTCCCAGCGAATGCCGTTACTCATTTTATATGGAAAATGGGCTGCTGATTCCGAAAATTGCATTTTTTTTTTTTTATTTCGTGTCGTTTTCGAGATATCGGTCATTTTCGGTTTTTGGACCAAAAAAAAAGATAGTTCCATTCCAAATACAAATATCTCAAGAACCAATGTTTGTATTTAAACAAGTAATATGTCATATTAAAGGTAATTAAATTACCTACAAATGACATCCACATCACTTTTTGGTTGGTTCGTTAGTTTCGGTGAAATAAATTGATTTCTAAAAAAAAAAATTTTTTTTTTCGAAAAAATTAAGAAAAAATCAAATTCAACTTCAAATTTATACAAGAAGGCATAACTTTTTTATAATATTTTTTTTTTGTATCATAGACTTTATATTTGTAAAGAAAATAAGATATCATTTAAGAAAATCGATGGAAAAATGCAAAAGTTGTATACAATTCATTGATAAGTTACCAAAATGCGTTTTTCCGTTATTTTGTAATAAACTGTTCGAAAATTTGAAACTTTTTGTAAAAGAAATTAGAAAATCCAAAAAATTCTTAAAGAAGGCATTAAAAGGAAATACCCGTGCCTCGCCGTTTTTCTCTAGCACGTCAGATTTTTTTTTAATCGATTTTTGAAGTTTTTTAATCCACTGTACATGAAAAAACAGAATTAACGCATTCTTGTGTTAAATCGATGAATTTAACCATATGATCCTTACATCTGAGGTGTATTATGTGTTCAGTAAACTTATGCAGGATACTGCGAGGAATATTTTTGTAGAAAATTTTAACCCTCTAAAACCCTCACATGTGGGTCATTTTGATCCCCACATGAAGGTCATTTTGACCTACATGTGGGGGTTAGAGAGGGTTAAAATTGTCTACAAAAATATTCCGCGTAGTATCCTGCATAAGTTTGCTGAAGACATGATACACCTCAGATGTAAGGATCATATAGTTAAATTCATCGATTTAACACAAGAATGCGTTAATTCTGTTTTTTCATGTACAGTGGATTAAAAAACTTCAAAAATCGATTAAAAAAAAATCTGACGTGCTAGAGAAAAACGGCGAGGCACGAGTTTTTTCTTTTAATGCCTTCTTTAAGAATTTTTTGGATTTTCTAATTTCTTTTACAAAAAGTTTCAAATTTTCGAACAGTTTATTACAAAAAAACGGAAAAATAGGGAAAATCGCATTTTGGTAACTTATCAATGAATTGTATACAACTTTTGCATTTTTCCATCGATTTTCTTAAATAGCATTTTATTTGCCTAACAAATTTATAGACTATGATATAAAAATACAAAATGATTTTTAAAATTTTTTTTTCCTGTAAAAATCTGCAGATGATTTAGACATTTGTGTAATTTTTTCGGAAAAATATACTCTTTTTTTCAGAAATCAATTTATTTCATCGAAACTAACAAACCAGCCAAAAAGTGATGTGTGTATTATTTGTAGGTAATTTAATTATTTTTAATATGACATATTATTTGTTTCAATACAAACATTGGTTCTTGAGATATTTGTATTTAAGTGGAACTATCTTTTTTTTTTGGTCCAAAAACCGAAAATGACCGATATCTCGAAAACGACACGAAATAAAAAAAAAGAAATGCGATTTTCGGAATCAGCAGCCCATTTTCCATATAAAATGAGTAACGGCATTCGCTGGGAAAAAAAATTTTAATCATTTGTAAACTAGTGTAATTAAGTACCTGGAGACCGATCCCTGCTCGGTCAATAATCTCATCTTATTATTTGGTCGATGTTTTTATTCATAGATATTTTTTTGTGATGAAATTCGTATCTTTTCAAGTCCAATTTTCATTCTTTCAAAATGATAAATTAACCGATGAGAGTAATAAGCAGAAAAAACTCGGAAAGTATCGAATGGTATAGAAGAATATCAAAAATTTTTTTGGTGAAATAGAATGCTCTAAAATAAATAAATAGGATATGCCACATACCCAAACACCTTATCTTCAAACAATCTTAACCCGGAAAGTACAAAGAGCGAAGAAAAAAAACACGTTCGTGAGTGTTTTAACTACGTTTCGTTGCTGATTTGGATTTAACAACGCTCCAAGCTCATATTTGTATGGTGCGTTGCAAAATCACTTACAAACGTGGTTGAAACTTATTCAACAACGCTGGTTGCCATGCGTTGTTAAATATGAATCAGCAACGAAACGTAGTCAAAACACTCCGAAACGTTGTTAAACTCAAATCAGCAACGAAACGTAGCTAAAACACTCACGAAACGTAGCTAAATCCAAATCAGCTTATTTCAAAACAAATAGACTTTCAGTCAACTTCACAATAATGATGCCCGTAGTTGAGTTGCTAACGTCCGCATCTTTCACACCACAGGTTCCAGGTTCAAATCTCCTCAAAATCAAAACAAAAAAATTTTATTTAAAGCATAAAATTGAAATAAAAAAAGAAAATAATGTCAGGTTTCCTTGCCGTTTACAGAAAAAAATTAATTCAAAAAATTTTTTTTTCCTTTGTATTTCATATAGCAACGCGCGTTGTTAAATCACTCACAAACGTAGTTGAAACCCATTTAGCAACATGCGTAGTTAAAACTGCCACAAACGAGCCATGCTCAAAACTTGGGTCGCCACGTGGTTAAAATAACTACGTTTCTGCCACTTTTGACAATGTTGTTTCTCTGTGTAAGAGCCCTTTTTGAAAAATTCGAAAGAATATTTTGGTAAGGAGGAGTGTGGCTATTTGGCGCCATTAATAAAAAAGAATATCACCTTTTCTTGTAGCTACGCTGTAAGACTGAACACAGCGTTTTCTTCAACTTCAAGCAAGGATATTTCAAAATCCTGCAGGTATAATGATAGTTCCGCTGATGAAGACGGATTTAGTGTCAAAAAGCACATAAGACTGCATATACGAAATAAAAAGTTCATTCCATTTTTTTTGTGCCTGAGTTATTAACCAATACTTTTGTTTTGGTAAAAAGTGGGCGTGGCAATTATTGAACAACGCCCACTTTTCGTTATGCTTTAGATTCTTATGATCCAGACTCTCATACCAAATTTCATTAAAATATCTTGTGACAATTGCGAGGAATAGCATTCAACGTATTTTGCTTGCATGAGAGATTCCTCGCTCAACGGCGATATTTCGCCCACATTCAGATCAGAGATGCCTTATAGCAAGTAGGCTCCCCACAATTATTTTCAGAATGATTGCTTTATTAATTTTCTTTTTATACCGTATTGTATTTTTGTGGCCGGTGCCACGCCCGCCAACGAGTTTTTTCAATATAACGGCATATCACATATTAATCCTTGTTTGCATAGGTAACACATCCTAAATTTTCATCAAAATTGTTGGAGTCGTTTTCGAGTAATATTAAATCAAAATTTTCAATTGTTAAAAAGTGGGCGTGGCACTTCTTCGATCCCACCTACTTTTTGTCAATTAGAAGACATTGATAGTCAGTAGCTGTGTACTAAATTTCATCAAAATATCTTTAATGGTTTGGAAGTTATGACTAGATCAAATTTAAAATTTAGTGCGGTGCCACGCCTCCTAATGGGCAGTTATAAAATTAAAACCTTATTTATTCTCCATTTTATACTAGAATGCATATTTAATTATTAATATTTATTACCGCCGTTCCATACAAATTCTCCCACTGTGCGCCCTCTTGTCTGAGTTCGCCTAGTTTATGATCAGAGCTTGCAGTAACTATCCTTAGTTTTTGAGTGAAATTTTGTTGGATTGTCTTGAAAACGCTTTCAGTGTAGCATTTTGAAACTTTTGCTTATATGGGTGATGCCACGCCCTTCTGTCCAAGTTCGCCTAGTTTTTGCTCAAAGCTTGAATATACCGTTCCTACTATTTGTGTGTATTTAAGTTCCATTGTCATGAAAAATACTCATGAAGTTACATTTTGAATATGTTTTTTGTATTGGGGGTACGCGTGTCCGTTGACCGATCTCGCTCATTTTCAATCCCACGGCCTAGCTTTTACGAAGAAGTAACGGTGCTAAATTTTCCCTTGAAAAATATTTCCACGCACAGACATATACCCAGCCAGCCAGCCAGACAGACGGACATGGCTATATCGACTCAGGAGCTGACGCTGACCAAGAATATATACATTTTTCCATACGTGCCACTCCTGCTTTTCCGCGTTACAAACGGAAGGACGAAGTGAATATACCCTGGATGTGGGGTATAAAAATTAAGTTACAACCAAGACGCATGAGTTCTGTTGTTGCTTCAATGTAGTTGAGTAGAATGAACTGAATGAGGGGTGGCTGGCGTTGTGAATAGCAGAAGCTTTTCTTTTGCATACTTTTTCAAGAGTTATTATTGTTTGTATTTCTTTTTATATTATATCCTACACCTAACGGCAGGGTCTTTCCGTTTGTAACGCATAGAAGGAGGCGATACAAACATCATTTTATGCCTTCGATTTGAAGGCGCAATCTGAACAGAACATAATTTTATGAATTTGATTGGAAGGCTCAAACTGGAAACAAGAGAAAAATTATGGAATGAAAATAAAAATACGATCGTACGAGCGCAGTTGGGTATTGAAATAAGCCCGAAATCAAACGAAAACATTGTGTACATAGTTTTTGAGCTTCTTAATCAATCAGAAAAGGAGTAGTTCGTTTTTTCACTACTTTTCGGAACATTCAACGACTACTCCACTTTTAAAGAAGTTCATTTTATTTTCTGCTGGGCGTTTGAATTTGTTTATTTTTGAGATACAGTTTATTTGAAATTGAGCATTTTTCGTTCATCATACTCATACTTAGTTCTATATAAAATAGAAAGTCTGTCTGTCTGTGTTTCCATAACTCGAGAACCATTTATTCGATTTGAATATATATTTTTTTTTTTTCGTTCAAATATATTTTGCTTGGTGTAGTTTTAGGATACCGTAAGCAGGGGTGACTTTAACATCCGTGGGTTACTTTAACCGGTAAGGAAAAAAAGATTAAAATAGTAATATTATTATCTCAAAGGCTAGTAATCGATTTGTATTGAATTAATCAGTATCCTTGAGGTATTGGCTTTAAACGTCTGTGCCACCCCACCATTGAGATGACTTTAACCCACTTACAAAAATATTATTTTAAAATAACTGTAATTACTTCGTAAAAATTTTATTACATGACATTAAAGCTGAGACCCCCACAAAAAGTTTAGAGCAATGAAATCATTAATTTTGTTAAAATTGTGGAAATTATAAGCTCCTAAACCTGAAAATTCTGTTTTTTGTATCAAAGTTACCCCTGCTTACGGTACATCTTATATCGAAATACCCTAGGCTTCACCCGGGTTCTTGGAAAATCTAATAACTCAACCAGTTATTCGCTTTGCATGAGTTTTTCTTTCAAAAACGTGTCATCCCGTGAAGTTTTAGGACAAACTCGAAATAGAAATTCCTTCAGCTTCGCCCAGGATATCAAAAATTTCGACAACTGGACAAATACATATTATCCGCTGGAAAATGGGCAACACCAATTCACGTATATTCACGAATATATAACAAAATTCTTCATATCTTTGAAACTGTTTGAGAGAGATGGATAAGGTTAGGTACATACATTTTTAAAGATCATCGGGTAAGAAATCGCTCGAAAGAACAAGTCAAAAATAAAAACGAAAATGAAAGCAAAAAAAGTTGATTTGAAATACAAATTGTACACAGTAACGTTAGCAAAGCCCTATAGCCTGATGTGATAATGAGTTAATACATCTACGAACATTAGGTACCGACAATCTCAATCCAAAAACAGGTCAAAGTTTTTTATTATATTTTTTTTTAATTTCTTTTTTTTTCAGGAGTGTAAGTATTGAATTTTAATACAATTCTAGTGAGGTCATATATGTAGTCCCAAAACTATTAAAATTTATTCCAACATTTCTAACCGTGTAGATGTATAAAAAATTTGTAAGATACATTCACAATATCCAACCAATATCAATTAATAATAGTAAAGAATAGCACCGTAAATAATAAAAAACAAATACAATCATTCCAGATCAAATACATGGCGGACTAAAAAATAGGGTCATTGTTAAAAAATCACTAAAAAGTAGGGAAAATAAAAAAATAATATGGCAGCAGCTAATATTTAGTAGCATTACTCTTATTATTATTCACTGCGAAACATCTCTTCGGTATTGAGTACACCAAGGCATGGCAAGTGCTTTTCGGAATATCGGACCAAGCTTTTGAACTTTTGCCCACAACCAATAAAACCAATAAAACGGTCCCATTTTTTCTTTAACTATTTTCCGCAAATTTTCGATTGGGTTTAAGCCTGAATATTGCACTGGCCAAGTCAATAGTTCCACATTATTGTCCGAAATCCATTTTTTGGCTAGACGGGAAATTTGTTTTGGGTGAAATTAAAATGTTAAAATACTGGAAAATAACTACATGTGATGGTGCATCCACCATCACAGTCAAGGCTAACAGAGGTACCTCTCAGGTGAAACAACCCCTCGTTTCACCGACCTTGTGGGTTTTGGTACTAAACAAGGAACTTCTACAAATTGAAGATCAAGGGATTCACGTAACAGCATATACAGACGATTTAATTATTTTATCTATTTTGTCGACTGGTATATGCCTAGATACAATAGCGAGGCTAAATATTGTCCCAACTAAAACCGAACTAGTACTTCAAACAGAAGGAATGTCTCGATCTTCAAGTTACCAAAAGTAAATGGACAGGTGCTTGAGCTCAAGAATAGTGCAAAATTTTTAAGAATAATATTAGACAGGAAACTATACTGGAAACTGAATGTCAAAGAAAGACTTAAGAAGGCGTATGCGGACTTCTACTCATGTCAGAAAATAATTGGGTAAGAATAGGGCCTTAAGCCGTGGCTAATTCATAGGATATATACGCCAATTTCACTAGTTTACAAATGATTAAACATTTTTTTCCCATTGAATGCCATTATTTATTTTATATGTAAAATGGGCTGCTGATTCCAAAAATTGCACTATTTTTTTTTTTTTTTTTCTTTTGTGTCGTTTTCGAGATATCGGTCATTTTCGGTTTTTAGACCAAAAAAAGAGATAGTTCCATTTAAACACAAATATCTCAAGAACCAATGATTGTGTTTAAAGGTATTATATGTCATATTAAAGGTAATTAAATTACCTGTAAGTCAGGCAGTAATAACTTCAAATTTGCAGTAATAACTACAGAATATTGTAAAAAAATTGTAATAATAATTCTCACCCAAATTCATATTACTTTGTTTTGCATTAATCGTTGAAACTAAATACTCATTTTATTTCGCATATAACCGTTGCTTTAGTTGTTTAACCTCACCAATCTGGGCTAAAATGTAGTACTCTGCAACTCTACCTTAAACATATTTTTATAAATGCAAGGAAAATGGAAAATAGCGAAAATGAAGATGCATTCGAAGAAAATTTCACTATAAAATTTCAATTTTAAATTGAATCATTGCCATGATATCTGTTATTTAATATTAATTTTTAGTATTAATCACTTGAATAAGCCATCATAAAAATTTTGCTAAAAAATTGCAAATAAAAACAAACAAAATTCTGCAGTAATAATTTTTTCTTATTTCAACCCCTGCTATAAGTGATATTCACATCACTTTTTGGTTGGCTTGTTAGTTTCAGAGAAATGGATTGATTTCTGAAAAAAAAAAAATATTTTTTTATGAAAAAATTAAAAAAAAAGTCAAAATCAACAACAGATTTATACAATAAAAAAAAATTTTAAGAATCATTTTGTTTTTTTTTTTTTCATAGTCTATATCGATACCTTAGAGCGCTATAGTCCTATCTCCACTTTTTGCGTTTGCGTTTCATAACTTTTTGCGTGTTAGTGGAAAAAATTTAAAAAATTTACTAAATGTGTCATTTATTTTAAGAATAGTGCAATTCTTTATAAGCGCAAAAGTAATGGCATACTATAAATTGGCTAGGATTTCGTTAGAAATTAATAAAATTGGTTAAAAATATTAAATTATGTTGAAACATAACATGGGTAAAATTATTGCATTTATCGTTATATCAAAATAGCAGCCAATTCTAAATAAATAAATCTTCTTAAGGTAGCGATATATTTGTGAAGCAAATAAAATACTATCTAAGAAAATCGATGGAAAAATGTAAAAGTTGTATACAATTCATTGATAAATTACTAAAATGCGTTTTTGCCTATTTTTTTCGTTTTTTTTTTTTTTGTAATAAACTGTTCGATAATTTGAAACTTTTTGTAAACCATATGAGAAAACCCAAAAAATTATTAAAGTAGGCGTTAAAAAAAAAATACCCGTGACTCGTCGCTTTTCTCCAGCACGTCAGATTTTTTTTTTAATCGATTTTTGAAGTTTTTTAATCCACTGTTCAGGAAAAATAGAAATAACACATTCTTGTGTTAAATCGATGAATTTAACTAAATGATCCGCAGTTGGCAAAATGATTTTTTACTCAATAGCGAGGCATCGTACGAAAAAAAAGGATTAGGCATAAAGTGCTTAGAATCGTCTGACTACGTGTGATTTTTTTGAAAAATTCACATGCATTTTTTATCATTTAACTACCGAATCCCATCTTAAGTGTTTAAAAAACCATGCGAAAGAAAGTTTTTTTCAAAAATTGATATTTTGTGAGATATGGTCGAAAAACTAAAAAAGACCGAACATTTTTCATCATAGCACCCCTGCTTAAAATTTTTTCCCGTAGTATGAAGGGAAAAGTTGCTGGTTGGACATTTGGCTCCAATTTTAGTGAAATAAAATAAAAGTTTCTGGTATAGTACAGGATATAACAGTGGAAAAATTGCATAAAACAAGTTTGCATTCAAGAGGTCATAAAAAAAAAAAATCGAGCTGATATCAAGAAACCCTCTAAGGATTTTCTCAGTCTATTGGTATACTTTCATTTTGCGTTGGAATTATTCGGGAAGAATCAATGACCCAAAAATTTGTTGCACTGTGTTATCAAACAACCAAAATTATATATAACACACCTAAGATAAGGTTTACTAAATTGCTTCTTAACGTTGGGACAGATGGGGTACGAGACTGGCGATCTTTGTAGATGGTGTGGAGACAGCGACGTAGAAGATGATAGTCAGCATTATCTTTGCCAGTGCCCTGCACTTGCAAAAACAAGATTTAAAATATTTGGATCCTTCTTTTTTCAGGATACATGAAATACATCAAGGCATCAAAATTGGAACAGAGAACACGAATAGTAGCCAACAACCAATGAATAAGCTTCAATAAGATTAATGACTGTACGAAATATGCTGTATGTAAATATGTACCGTATTTAAAGAGGGATTGCAATGGACCAGCAGAATGGTGTAAGTGGAAGTTGGCTTACACATATGCTGACGATGCCCTCGCAACCTAACCAAACCTAAGCTGAAATTACCATTTTAATGGCATACTCTATTCAGCATATGCAAACATGACTTTCTCCAAGATACGGACGTAAAAATTTGATTCCATTATTTCCCTCAGTATACAGACCCCACATCACCCCAAGAAATATAAAATCTCTTCACCATTATATTGCCACCTTTATGCTTGAAGGTTTTGGTGATAAAGCGAGGGTTATATTTTGTATTTCTTGGACGTCTTATCGAAGTTTTTCATCACTATCAATTAAATTAACTTTTGTTTCGTCCAACAAAACAGTTTTGTATCATTTTTTCCGTTAACAGCACCGTCCCAATCTGATTGTAATTTTTCGAATCGGTTTTTCCTATGTCTCTAAGTCTGAGTTGGGACTTCCCGTGATGATCTTCAGAACAGATTTTTTTTCACTAAACGCCGCCTAACAGTTCTGGTAGCAACTGAAAGTCCAGACTCTGCAGACTAAGAAGGATCCCGACAGTTCAGTTGTTTTTCGTGATCTTCCGCAATTTAATTGTTGTTTTGTGGCAGCATATCAATTCAAACAAACTTTTGAGATCTTCCAATTACATATTTTGGCTATGCACGGAGAAAAATACGCATCATAACTTTTACTTCACTCGGGTAGTCAAAAAATTCAAGTAATCAACACCAAATTTAAAACATAAATTGCCTTACGTATGAACTATTTGATGGATCCGTAAAGTTATATTTACAAACAAAATGTAGTTAAATAATAAAATAATATTTACTCCAAATTCCTTACATTTGACTTTATGTAGAGTAAATTATACATATTTAAAAAAAAATAAATAAAATTTCTGACTATTTTGAATTTATAATTTATAAAAATTATTTTATTTTTTTCACGCACAGAAATGAGTGTCGTAATTTTCACTCCACTCGAGTTGACTTTTATAATTTTAGTAACAATTTCTTTTTTTAGACAGACATTTACTTTATACACAAATTTTATGCCTATTCATCATATGCGCAAGTAGCGAAGGAGGATGTGTATCTACCTATCACACGGCCGGGCCAGGGTTCGTACCCTAGTGCGATCAGTTCATTTTTATACCCTACACCCAGGGTATATTTACTTTGTCCTTCCGTTTGTAACGCAGAGAAAGAGGCGTGCCATATATAGAAAAGTATATACATTCTTGATCAGCGTCACCTCGATTTAGCCATGTCCATCTGTCTGTCTGGCTGGGTGGCTGAAAGTGCGCGGAAATATTTTTTACGGGAAAACTAACCATGATAATTCAATGAAATTTGGTGCGTTGGCTTTGTCGTTAAAGTTCGCTCGTGGGATTTAAAATGAGCGAAATCGTTCAACGGACACGCCTACCGCCCATACAAAAAATATATTCAAAATGCAACTTTAGAAGTATTTTTCACAACAATTCAACCAAAATACACTTAAATACTACGAATTATTAGCGAAAGCTCTGAGCAAAAACTAGGCGGATTCGGACAACAGTGCGTGGCACCTTTTATATAAGCAAAAGCTTTAAAACGCTATACTTCAAACGTTTTTTGAGATAATCCAACCGAATTTCACTCAGACACTAAGAACATAAATTCACGTTCTGAGCAAAAACTAGGTGAACACGGACAAAAAGGCGTGGCACCTCCCATATAAGCAAATTTTTCAAAATACTGCAGTGTGGGGTATTTATTGTGTGGCCAGGCCAAATGTTACACACTTGCTAGTTTTTTTTTTTTTGTTGTTTGAACTTTACAGTAAGGTAAATATCACGTCAGTTTTTTCAAAAAAATGACTAGCAAGCATGCATTCTGAATTGACTAAAACAGTAAGGTGAAACTTTGCGTCGGTTTGGAGTTGTCACTATTCTGACTTGAAATTCTGGTAAAATTTATGAGAAATAAAGTAGCAAGTATATTTTTTTTCACCGTGTATGAACCTATTTTTTGTCCATTGATAGTTTTGCCGTTATTTTGAAATCAGTGAAAATAAGAAATTTTTCCAGACTTGAGTTTTGGAAACACAAAATAGATTTGCATATTTGCTGCAACAGGTTTCCCGTATTTTTATGGGCAACATCGAAAAAAAGTTTAAAGCATATTGAAGCAATTGGTGACTTTATTTTTTGCACGTCACGGTATGTCCTCGATCCAAACACAAAATATTTTGACAGTAAAAAGTCTTGTTAACGAGGTAGAGGACTTTAAGAATTTGACTAATCAGCAGGTATGCGTTACTCCGAATCAAATTTTCAAAGCCCTCTAGCTCGTTAACCAGACTATATACTGCATCGAGGTTATATGTGATAGAATTTTATAGAAATTCGATACGTTCGACGTATAAGTTGGTAACTCGAAAATCGTAGTTTTTAGTTATGGTCATGTTTGTATTGTTTCTTTTTTTTTTTTTTTTTTTTTTGTATGAAAACCTATGTATGCGTTGGATGCATCGAATTCTATTTTTTTATTCTTAACAAAATTAAATTTTATTTTTTACTAGCAAACCCTCTCTTGCTTCGCTACGGGTGCTCGTCTATTATTCGGCGTACCTAATAATATAAACATTTGACATATATTTTTTTTAAATTAAATTTATTGCAATGCTTTATGGTACACAAAATTTTTTTGTTTTCCCATCTTCTGCTAAAATGAATAACGCCGATGGTTTGCCTACTCGTGAGCATGCAACATACAGTTGTCCATGTTGTCATTAGTTTTTTCATTACAAGTCTGGTACCATAACAAAGACATGGCTGATTTATATTTCGCAGCATAATAATCGCTGATCCTACATTTAATTGTAGATTGTGTGGTGGCAATTGAATAAATCAATTGAATTAAAAAACTCGGTAGGATAATTTACCACGTCATTTTGATTTATAATAGTGTCTATTGACTTATATGTTACCAACTCTCCCGCTATTTCGTTTTGGATATGGATGTCTCCTTAAATATAACTCGTACGAAAAAACGTTTGAATTTTCTCTGGTGAGAATTTTTTAAAAACAAAAAAACAAAAAATTCTGCTTCTGCAATTATTCAAAATTATTAAAAACAACCACAACAAGGATTTTCGGAGTTTTCTGTGAGTGTTTTTGCCAAACCTAATTTGGGTTTGCATTAAATTCTTTATTTATGAAAACAAAACAAATTTTTTTTTGTGACAGTACATTTTTTACTTATTACTCGGTCCAACACAAAAAAAAAACACATGAGAAAATCCAAAAAATTCTTAAAGTCGACGTTTTTTTAAGTTTTTAAGTCCACTGTACATGAAAAAACAAAAATAAAACATTCTTGTCTCCACTATGCTGCTATTGCTCACGCCAATTTATAGCCAAATCGGGTTCCATCAAAAAAATCTTGATCGTCTTGATATGGATTACACCACATATAAACTCAAATGTAGCAAAAACAGTGTTTTTTAAAGTTTAGGCTAAAATATCTCAAAAACCACACAAACAACCTAGAATAAAAGTTGTTGCCTTAGGTCATATCTATTATTATCAGCAATAATATACACATTTTTTAAAAATACCTAAATTATTTAAAATTAACTTAGTGGCCGTTTACACCAGGATATTTAACAAACAAATTTTCTGATTTTGTTTCCCTCCTTTTGCCAACAAAGTCAACGAATTTGTTTGAAAAATTTGAATTTACATTTTTGATTTTTGGGAAACTTATTTTTGAGAAAAATATATGTACTTCGGAAAAATTTTATACGTAAAACTCTCTGCTGTCATAAAGATATGATATTGAGTGTACAACTTAAAAACCGGAATTTGACGGTGGATGTCCGTACTAACAAATATCGTGAAAGCTCGAACTTTATATATATGTCATTTTGAAGGTACATTTGACAGCTGTCAAAATCAGTCAACAAAACAATTTTATCTTGTGTGCATCATTATTATTTTCACGATGAATAACTTCGAAATTTGGAGAAAAAGACAGCATTTGCGGGAGGTTCTGTTGGGTCATTTTTTTGCAAAGAAAACTGCTTCCAAAAGTCATTTTTGCATTGGATCATGACTGGGGATGAAAAATGGATCCATTACGACAACCCGAAATGCAAACATTCATATATGAAGCCCGGACAACCAGGACCTTCCCAGCCAAAGGCAAATATCCATGGTGCCAAGGTAATGCTCTGTAATGCTCACAGGTGACCTCTATCGAACACAATTAATACGTTTGAAGCGTGCCATCATCGAAAAATGCCCGGAAAATGCGACCAGACACGAAGCAATAATTTTTCATCATGACAACGCTCGGCCACATATTGCTGCCCCAGTCAAAAATTACCTGGAAAACAACGGAAAACAACCGATGGGAAATTTTGCCTGACCCGCTTTATAGCCCAGACCTTGCACCATCAGACTACCATTTGTTCCGATCGATGCAGAATGTCCTATCAGGAATACGCTTCACTTAAGTTCAAGATATCGAAAATTGGATAGATTCATTTTTGGCCGCCAAGCCGGCGCAATTTTTTTGGGATGGAATTCATAAATTGCCTGAAAGATGGGGAAATGTTGTAGCTTCCAATAGACAATACTTTGAATAAAATATATTGTAATATTTTTCCACAATAAAGCATCAAATTTCGCTAAAAAATTCCGGTTTTTAAGTTGTACACCCAATAGTTGTTTTAATTATACTCGTAGAAGATAAATTAAATAAATAATTTGGTGCCTTAAGTCCCTAAAATTTTCTATACGTCTTGTAGGTTACACGAAGCTTAAGATTCGTCAGCATTTGCTTCAAATAAATAGTTAGATATTTTAAGTTTGTGCCACCATTTGAATTTCAAGTTGAAACTTGAATTACCTTAAAATTGCGAACGGCGTCATTAGTTGAGCTACCATTAAACCATAAAAACCTAAACTTCCTAAACTCCTTCTCATTCTTATAAAAATTAAAATTTCATTTTAAGAATGTTAATACTCTACAGCATTTATTTTATGACTACAATGCTGGGTATTCAATTTCTGGCATATCTCCTTTGTTTTTTTTTTCCCCCTCAACCAGCACTCAGATACTATTTCATTCTGCCACTCACACTGCTACCAGCAACATTTTTAAATCGAAAACCCTGCGACTGTAATTCAATAAAAGATCAAAAAGCATTTTTTGGCATTTTATTGCCGTTAAAATTCTTACCATTTGTATATTTAGCAAAACTAAGAACAATTTTCAAAATATTTCATTAAGTTTTTTTATGTACTCGTTTGTGTGTGTGTGCAATAAGTCACTCAATATTTAAAATTAATTTTTATTAAATTTTTAAATTTTTAACTCGTTAATTAGGCATTTTTCCACTACGAAACCTTAATGTGCTCTCCTTCATTACAATAATTGTTAAGTAGATTTTCGATTGTTCCAAAATTAATAAAAACGCACAAATTTGTGACACAAATAAGTACATTGGGTAATCAGAAAACTTGTTTAAAAAAGACTTTGAAATAAGAGCTGAGCTACTCTCAATTAAAAGCCTTTACCAGCCCATTAAAAAACTTTCTGAATAATGAAGAAAAAATTATTTGTATCACAAAGTGCATTCTTTCTTATTTAAGGTTTTGTTTTAATTCAAAAAATTCCTTTTTTTAACAATAATAAACAATTCATAATAAATTAAACATTTGATCTCTTTGTCATTGTAGGAGTATTTCAGTATTTCCTCTCGAATTTTTTCTTATTTACGCATACAAATGAATTTATTATACCTACATAAGTACTACTATACATCGTTTATAAAGTGTATATAATATATTTATATAAATGTGTGTGTATGTGTGCTATAAATTGTTACAATTTCTCATAGTATTTCGGTGTCATCAGGTCCTTAAAGTGTGTCAAAAAGATCGTTGTTTGCCTTATGTCATGTTGTTCTCATTTTGGTGGTTTAAAAATTCTCCTTCTGCACCGAAAACTTAACTGCATTCTTTTGTTCCTGGGAACTCACGCTTCGTTTACCTAAACGTGGCCCAAACCAGAGTCCTGAAGTTGCACTTGGTCCCGCTCGTTTGTCCAATGCCTGCTGCAGCAAATGCGCCCATTTGCGTATTTCCACATCATTGCGTCCTACGCGTGGAAGATCCATCATGCTAGCGCGCTTCATATCAGTTTTCGGGAATTCTGAAATTTGATTTATATTTGTTTAAATAGAGTTTAATTCCTCAAAAATACATAGAAAACATTACAAAGAAACAAATGTACAAAGGACTCGAACAATATGCGACCCTTTCCATCTCAAATATTTCGAAATTTGCAGTTGGGTTCTCAGATTTTTATAAAAATTTACAGAGCTGTTCTACGTGCTCAGAGACCTCTCATTATTTTTTTGCAAGTTATGGGCATGGAACTTTAAAGTGTCAAAACAGTGTTTTTGCGAAAAATCAATGCAATTTTTTTCCAAGCTACACCATTTTGTCAAAAATAAATTTTTTTAAATTTCGTTTTCGAATCCTTGTAGTATGAAAATCTTAAAAGTTGATTTTCTCAAAATGATATTTTTTGTTTTTTTTTTATTTGTTTTTACAGAAAGATGGATGAAAAACAAAGTTTTCCAAAAGATTTGGTTTGCGCTAAATGCTTGTGAAATCCACTGGGATTTTTTTTTTTCTAAAAAGTCGCATGACAATTTTTTTAACTTTATTTAAAAAAAAAAAATTTTATGCCCTACACCCAGGGTATATTCACTTTGTCCTTCCGTATTATATACATATATATATTCTTGATCAGCGTCACCTCCTGAGTCAACATAGCCATGTCCGTCTGTCTGGCAGGCTGGCTGTCTGTGCTTGGAAATACATTTTTTGGGAAAACTGAGCAGGATAATTCAATGAAATTTGGTTCTCTGCCTTCGTTCATCCTTCGTTAGCACGAGGGATTGAAAATGAGCAAAATCGGTCAACGGACACGCCAACCGCCCATACAAAGAATATGTTCAAAACGCAATATCAGGGGCAAATTTTGCGATAACGGAAGCAAAATACACATAAATACTAGGGATGGTAAGCTTAAGCTCTGACCAAAAGCTAGGCGAATTCGGACTAGCGGGCGTGGTTCCTCCCATATAAGCAAAAGTTTCAAAATGCTATATTGAAATCGTTATTTGAGATAATCGAACCAAATTTCACTAAAACAATGAGTAACAGTAAGTGGAAGCTCTGACGAAAAACTTAGCAAACGTCGCCATTTTCAAAATTTAAAAATGGAAATCAAAATAACATTTAAAATGCTACAAAAATCAAACAAAAATTAAAAATTGACAAAATGGCGGGACTTAGAAAAAAAATTGCATCGATTTTTCGCAAAAACGCTTTTTTGACACTCTGATGTTCCATGCCCATAAAATAAAATACAAAAGAAAAAAAAATGTTTCTTAATTAATTTTTTCCTGTCAACGGAAATGAAAACTTTTTCTTTTTTTATTTTCAATTTTATGCTTTAAATAAAATTTTTTCTGTTTTGATATTGGGGAGATCTGAACCTGGAACCTGTCGCGTGATAGATGCAGACGTTAGCAACTCAGCTACGGGCATCATTATTGTGAAGTTGACTGAAAGTGTATATTTGTTTTGAATTTAGCTAATTTGGATTTAACTACGTTTCGTGGTGTTTTAACTAAGTTTCGTTGCTGATTTGAGTTTAACAACGCTTCGTGAGTGTTTTGACTACGTTTTGTTGCTGATTCGGACTCAACAACGCTTGACAACTTGTTGTATAAGTTTGAACTACGTTTGTGAGTGATTTCGCAACGCACCATACAAATATGAGCTTGGAGCGTTGTTAAATCCAAATCAGCAACGAAACGTAGTTAAAACACTCACGAACTTCGTTTGTTCTTCGCTCTGTGTAGTTTTTGTTTATCACATAATTCTTCAATATAAATTTAAAAAAAATTATAAAAAAGCAGCAGTTTGGCTAAAATCCTACTTTAAGAATGTAACTGTAAAAGAGCGTTCCATTTCATGTTCCGTTACTCACACTTATTTAAGAGGGAAAGCAAGGGGAGTTGCTTAGTAAGAACATCCTTCTTTAGTTTTGCTTTGGGACAGTTTGCATCGTTTTACAGCTTTAAACAACTTAGTAATGACTAAAATTTTATCAAATTCTAGAGCCAAATGTCTCGTGAGACACAATGGAATGACCCATATATGAAATACTTATATTTCTTTATCTATTTTTGATCATATGAAATGGATGTTTATAGAAAAAAGGTTAAATAGTTAATCTCTAGGACATTTTCTAATATTGGAATTAAAAAAATTGAAGAACGAAGTCATATCAAAGTTGCCCGTACTGTTTACACTCTTTACAAAAACATACCTTCATATTCCTCATATGATGATGAGTACACACCATCCAACGCCGATTGCGCTTCATGCAGATTATTCACCAAACTGGGATCACTGCGCCCAACGCGTGGAAACGCAAAGAGCCCAGACTGAACGCCACCAGCGCGACGATTTTTATTCTGTTCCATTTCTGAAAGGAAAATTTGAAAAAAAAAACATACACAAATATTTACATAAATCTTCAAACTGTTATAAAAAATATAGTCTTCTCAGCGTCAGGGCACTTGGAAACTTAACAACTGTGACCAAACATAAAACTCGAGAGGGAGCAATACTATACAACCACAAAAATTTCATCATAGCGTCAACAACCAACAATTGAAACGAATTTTACCATTTGGTTTTAAAATGAATAATTAATATTATTCAAACGAAACTCAAAAAACATAAAGATGCGTCTTTGTATTGAATTATAGGAATTTGCCCCTAAATACCGACAATAAAGTTAATTTTCATTTACAAAGGCGGATATTCAAATATATGTACATACAGTGACACAAATAAGTATGCGTCCCTAAATGAAAACGCCAAAGACCAAATTTCCAATTGCAATTCCAAATTAATCATGATTCGTTTACTCGTTTATTATAATAAGCAACGTGTTATTTTTTTTTTCAAGATTGGCATAATACTTTAAAACTACGCTTATTTGGAAGACCAATGTTTCAGTCAAACTTAATGTGGATATTTTTTTTATTTATTGGTGTTTATCGTCGGCAATTCAGAAAAGCTGTCAACTTGAGAGAAGCTGGGCTTGACTTTGACAACAATGTCTTCATCCATGAGAGCGTGCCTGCTGATACACGCAAAATACTCCAAGCTGCGATTGTGCACAAGCGCAGTAAGACCATCTATAATGCGTTTGTTCTGCGTGGCTGCGTCTACATTAGGTTGGAGAAAAATGGCGAAGAGATACCTATTAATGACATGGATATGCTGGAAAATACTATTGCTGCGATTGGCAGTGATTAAATTACATAAATTTTTATTACATTATATATTATTTAATTTATTATTTAACCCCTTTTACATTAATTATTCATTAATTTTCTATTTTTACTTTTATAATTTTTTTTCTGCCCTTTCCTGTTTCTCTAATGCTTCTTGCGGTTGTTGTTTTAAGATGATTCCTGAAATTGTCAGTTGTTATGACTGATTCTTTCTCTGGTAATATCCACCAGGCAATGATTAACGTGTTGTGTAAGCAAAGGTCTGGTTTTAATATGGTGCATTTTAATGCGAGAAGCCTTAATGACGTTAAGCTAGACTATGTTAGGGACACCTTTGAAAATTCTGCCGTTGACATTATTTGCATAACGGAAACTTGGTTCCACAAAGACTTAAATGATTCTATATTAAATCTAAAAAATTTTAAACTTTTTCGAAATGATCGAACTAGTAAAAGAGGTGGGGGTTGTGCAATCTATTGTAGAGAAAACTTAAATGTGAAAGTGTTAAGCATGTCCTGTGAATCGGATGTTGAGTTTTTAAATGTTGTTATTTATGATAACATAACTAAAATCTTAGTCTCTTGTGTGTATAATCCTAGTCGGAACTGTAGTTTAAATCCATTGTTTAATATGTTGTCAGGCTGTGCAATTGACTATGATCATTTTGTTATTTGTGGTGACTTCAACATAAATCTCTTGTCCAGTGATCATCTTACTAATTCATTCCTTAGCGATTTAAATGAAATCGGACTCAGTGTCGTTAATACTAATCTGCCGACGCGCTTTGCTAATAATGCGTGTCCTAGTTTACTTGATGTCTTTGTTGTGTCGGACGTCTCATCTGTTTTCCTTTTCGATCAATTATCATTCATATCTGATCATGACTTGATTTTTTGCTCATTAAATGTAACTTTCACTCCTACAGTTAGTAATAATACTTTCTTTTTCCGTGATTATAAATGTATCAATTTTATGTCCTTGTCCAATGATTTATCCCTTATTGATTGGTCTGAATGTTGGGCACTTAACTCAGTTAATGACAAGTTAACATTTTTTAATAGCAAAATTAGTGAACTATTTGATACACATGTTCCACTGCGTAATCGTCGTGTTCCCAATGTAAGCTGTCCCTGGCTTACAGATCATGTAAAACTGGCTATTAAAAAACGTCATAGAACATACAATACGTGGAAAAGAAGCCCCACTGCAACTAACTGGGAAGTGCACAGAAGGGCAAGAAATTTAGCCAATACAGCTGTTAAACAAGCTAAACGTCATTTTTTTATGCAGAAACTTAGTCCTTCTCAGTCCTCCAAAGTACTTTGGAGCAATTTAAAGCAGATCGGTATCTGCAATAAGTCTTCACTTGAATGTCAGATTGATCCAGATCAAATTAACGATTATTTAGTATCTGCTTCTGCGACAGCAGCTACTTTAGTTAGCAATTTTGAAAGGGATTCTAATCAAAATTTCCCTGATCTTTTTGAATTCAGTGGTGTAGGTGAGTCTGACGTCGTTTTTGCAGTTAATAAGATAAAATCGAATGCAACTGGAGAAGATGGTATATCGATAAAATTTATAAAGCTAATTTTACCTTATATATTGAGCCCTTTGACTCATATAATGAATCATTGTTTTACAAGCTCATGCTTCCCTGATGTCTGGAAAGTAGCGACCATTATTCCTCTTGCTAAAAAGAACAATGCGTGTGAACCATCTGATTTTCGCCCAGTAAGTTTATTGCCATGTATCTCTAAAGTCTGTGAAGCTTTAATGGCTGAACAAATTCGCTATCACATCAGTAATTTAAACTTAATGTCGCCACTTCAATCGGGATTTAGGCCAGGTCATAGTTGTTCCACGGCAATTGTGAAGATTTTAGATGACATAAGGATGCCATATGACGAAGGGAAGATAACTTGTCTTTGCTTGCTAGACTTCTCGAAGGCATTTGACTTGGTAGATCACTCCATATTATGTGATAAGTTGAAGATGTATTTCGGTTTTTCTGGAATTGCAGTCCGTCTGTTGTATAGCTACCTAGTAGGCAGAACTCAGAGAGTTAAGATTAACACTTGTTACTCGGGATACAAGAGCTTAACCAGTGGAGTACCACAAGGCTCTGTACTTGGCCTGCTTTTGTTTACGATGTTCATAAATGACATATTTAATAAGATTCAGCATGTCACCCTGCATGCATATGCTGATGACTTACAGTTGTACTTGTCGAGGCCAATAGGACTTGTTGAAGATTTATGTGCAAGAATAAATGAAGATTTAAATACAATTGCCAAATGGGCTGAATCGAATAAACTTAAACTTAACCCACTTAAATCATTTGTTCTACCTATCTCCAAGACAGCGTATTTTATTTCGGATTTGCCTCAAATTCTGCTTAATGGCGTGGCACTAAAAGTTGTTAGCAAAGCCAAAAACTTAGGGTTCTACATAAACTCTTCATTGACTTGTGAAGACCACATTAACTCAGTTATTAGCAAAATATTTTATACTTTGCGTAATTTGAGAAGATCTGCATCTTTCATACCTGTTGAAACAAAACGGAAATTAGTCCTTCAGCTTGTAGTCCCATTAATAACCTATTTCGAAGTCGTTTATAGTAATCTTGACTCTGCATCTCATCATAAACTGTTGGTTGCATTCAATAATGCGGCTCGTTTCGTTTATAGCAAAACTAGGTATGAGCATATCACGGTATTTGCTAACAAGATTCTTGGATGTAACATCTTGAACTATATAAAGGCGAGAAACTGTATATTTTTACATAATTTGTTACACTCAAAGACCCCTTATTATTTATATGAAAAACTACAGTTTTCCAGGTCAAATAGAAATATAACTCTTATCATTCCTCGTTTTAATTACGTAAGCAGCAGCAGACTATTCTTTGTAAATGCCACTAGACTATGGAACTCATTGCCAAATACAATCAAAACTGTTTCATCTAAAAACAACTTCAAGCATTTAATCTTTCAGTATTTCTCCTCATAATCTTTTCTCATTTTTAGATTTTATTTTATATTGACTCTTTTTCAGTATTTAAGAATTTAAAAGCTATGTGATAACTATTTTTAAGATTGTTATAATTATATTTCGTTGTTATTACTATGAACAAGTGGCATGTTAAAGACTAAGCTCTTCTATGCAAACAATTTAAATCAATAAATCAATAAATCAATTAAATCAATCAATTAGAGAATAAACGGATATATGAATGTATGTATATGGACATAATTTGGAAGAACTTAATCACATTCAGATGTTCTTTTTTTTTTCTAACAAAGACTTTTCTTTAGGCGAACTTTGTTTATACTATAGTATTCGACGTAAAATATCAGGCATATATAACTCGAAAACTGAAAAATTTAAAAACCTAAATTTTCCGAACAGTTTCTTAACCTCTTAAACCAAGTCGATTTTAGAGTTATTACCCATTTTGAAAAGGCATTCAAATCGCTTGGCTTTTTAAAAAAAATGAATACTATGAAAAATATGAACGAAGTACTAAGTCCCCTACACAAAAAAAACAATATTTGCTTGTACTTTCATTGAATAAAACGTTTCTAATAAAATAAACAGACTTATTTGTATTACAAAATAGAAATGGGTGATTCTACTCACGAAGGAAGGAAAATGCCTTGTTTTCAGCATATAATTTTTTTTTGGAACTGAGTTCAGACAAGTAATCAGGGTTCAGCTTGGATCTTTTTTGTAATTTTCTAAAACGGGACGGACAAGAAAATTAGATGCACAAATATTATAACCGTTTAAAAAAATGGGTTAAGGAGGCTGACCACCTAAGGAAATATTCTTATTAAACGCTGTTTATTACCAAAAACAAAAAGCTAAACTTAAAAACAAAAATTAGATCAATAAATCGTCAATACAACTCTGAACGACAAAATTATGGATATCGACATTAAAATGCTATGGATGATATATGGGTGATTCTCAGATAACTGTACTTTTTGTGTCCTCTGGCGATTTCACCTATACAGTAGGCTTTTTTTCACAAAAAATTACGCTATAAGTTAGAAACTATGCTTTTCTAATAGAGCGTATCAATTTTACCACCAAATATTTATTGGTCTACTTTGAAAGTTTGCAAATATACCCCAAATGTCACAAACGTGGCATGTCCTACCCCTACTTTTTATACACAAAACGATGAAAAACGACCAAAAAACGGAAATGGAACAGAAAACAAGTTACTACACATATTAAGTAAATACTGAAGGCTACAATATTCTGAGCTTATCTGCAGTTTTAAATAATTTTTAGAGGGCACAATTTCGAATTGAAAAGTGTCCCCTAGTTTTGGAAAAAAAAAATTTCTTGAAAGCATTATGCTACTACTGCATGGTACTACTGTTTCAGTCAATAGATTGCAATACATATGCATTAGTTCTGATCACTATCCATCACCCAAAGGTCATCGTGTCAAGACGAGTCCAAAAAGAAATCTGTTTGCGTTTTATAGGGCAGTTTATAAACAAAAGCAGTTTTTTTTAAATTATGGTCACAAACGTGGCACTCGGCACTCCCAGGTAGTACATTTTATTTTATGCATGAAACAATTTTTTTGTAGGATTTGCATACATGACCCCAAATTCTTTCGGAAAAATCTTGAACTCAAAAGCGTGCTTTACAATGAGCGATAAACTACAAAAAATGTCACAAACGTGGCGCATCAAAAATGTCACAAACGTGGCACTTTTTATCAGTCTGCAAAAAACATATTTCGATATAAAGTTTGAGTATACAGATGTTAAGTTGGAGGCTATTAATTATGTTTTTAATACAAAAATTTTTCTACACCATCGGAATCCTGAGTTATCCTTGCTCAAAAGTGAAAAAATCACTGTTTTGACATCTACTTAAAGCTATAGAACAAAAACAACAACAAGTAAAATTAATTTTTGTTAATGGATTCAGACAGCCAAATTTATTGTCAACAAGACATAATTTACCGTTTTTCAATTGCATTCCCAGCTTTCGAGTTATAAACGTTTAAAATAAGAACATCTTTCGATTTTTCGAGACCCAAAAGTTACAAAAAATCAAGTTTTATTATTTTTATCAGTAGGATATTTAATTACAAAAATTTCGTGACCTTGCAGACCATAATCGCGTGAAAAATGACAGTTCTATGCTAGATTTAGTGAATGACCCTACTAAACTATTGCTTTGCAAATTAACAGAATCAAAATTTCATCTGTTCATTCACTAAATCTACAATAGAGCCTTATTTTTTCATCCGATTTTAGTCTGCAAGGGCTTAAAATTTTTGTGATAAATTATATTTTTGATAAAAATAATAAAACTTACCATTTTTGTTAATTTTTTGGTCCAGAAAATCCTTAGTGTGTTATTAAGAGGTATCCTTTTTTTAAAGGCTTATAACTCAGAATCTAGGAATCCAATTGAAAAACAGTAAATTATGTCTTGTTGATAATAAATTCGGCTGTCTAAATCCATTGACAAAAATTAATTTTACTTGTTGCTGTTTTTATTAAGTAGGTGTCAAAACTGTGATTTTTTCACTTTTGAGCAAGGATAACTAAGGATACTGATGTAATAGAAAAAAATCAAGATCAGATTCGTAATTAGGAGATCCTAGTCCACCATAAACGGATAAAAAAACAGAGAACAGGAAACCATTGTTGATCTTTAGGGCGATAGGGTTTAAAAAAATGGACCACTAGAGACATGACACTGTTGCAAAATAAGTCTTGAAGTGTAAATTTGTCATTATATGCATCAAAACGCTTCAAAACCATGATTTTTCCATACTGTGGCTAAAAGGTCACAAACGTGGCAATTTGGTCACAAACGTGGCAGCAAAATTTCTTAATTTCGACCTCAAAGCCGTAAATTCACACTTGTAGTTGATCTACTTAAAAGGTGAGTTTTAAGAGTGTGTTTACACAAGATAGCATGAAGAAACTTGCAAAAATCCAAACAAATTATCTGCCAATTTTACAACTCGAAAAAGCACAGTTATCTAAGAATCACCCATATAACCTTTAAATATAACAAAAATTTCCTACGAAATATATTTTTATCGAATATATTTGCCATTGACCTGAATATTTGACTGGCCTTAACACAATTTCACACACAAAACTCGGCGTATTGACTAAAATATCCACTATCCGAGACAAATTGAAGCGATTTTAAGATAACTTTACTTCGTTCATTCGCAAAAATAACACAGGCCCACAAAAAAAAAAAAGTACCATGCGCGAAAGATCAGACCACCTGAACTTTTTGTTTTCGGGGTCGCTGAATCCGAATATGGTGCCAGAATAGCGAAGTTGGTTCGCGTTTTTTCAGAAATCAACAATTATGCTGAAAATTACAGATTTTTCCTGGTTTCTGAATCCGAATATGGTGCCAGAATAGCGAAGTTGGTTCGCGTTTTTTCACAAATCAGAATTAATGCTGAAAAAAATCTTAAACTTTCAGCGTAATTGTTGATTTCTGAAAAAACGCGAACCAACTTCGCTAATCTGGCACCATATTCGGATTCAGCGACCCCGAAAACATAAAGTTCAGGTGGTCTGACCTTTCGGGCAGGGTACTTTTTTTTTGTGGGCCTGTGTAATAATTCATCAAAAATTTGTCTACATTTTTAATTATCCTGACGTGCCAGGACACTGAGGTAAAAGTCGAGTGACAAAGTTCAATAACATATTTTTTAATGACATTGAGTAATAATTGCAAAATTTGACAGTTACATTGAAAGACTATCGATTATACATATATTTCATTTCTTGCGGAAGTGTACGAAATTGAATTTAGTTTACCATTAAAACTTTAATGTCGGATAATAGACATGCCAGGAAGATGAGAATTTGGCACTTCCAAGTTAATTTTTTGTATGAATATCTTTGAGATCGAACTAATTTTCAGTGTCATATTGTAAAGAATTTATGTACAATAGATGTTTAGTTTTGATCATAAATCTATAAAATATTGTTAGAAAAAAATTTTAGATTTGGTGAGCCCCCTGAAAAAAAGTTGGAAGAAATTTCCGCTACCAACAAACAAGAAACTCGTTATGCGATTCTTTATAGCTTTCGGCGTCAACTTTAATCAGTACAAATTTTCAATAAATGCCAAACTGCATATAGAACAAATGAGCCATCCGTTCGGACTGTATCAAAGTAATTTCAAATATTCCAGACTGAACATTTTTCTGAAATGAACAGGCTGTGAGGACGTCGGCAAACGTTTTCGTGAGAGAAATGTGGCTCTGGTCAAGGCTTAAGTTGGCGTAGATCCACAATTGACACAAAAAATTATCGCTGACAAGATGAGGTTAAATGCTAATAGAAATACTTCGTGTAGCCGTTATTTTCCTCACCCAAGTGTTTAATACGATATTCCTTAATAGACACTTTAATATGGCGTTAAAAAAATTGTTAATAATAATATAACCTAAGCCCAGAAAAGAAAACGCTCTACCTTCTGTGCTTGTCCCAGTTACTGCTTCTTACTTACTGCCCATCTTATTAAACGAAACATTATACCATTAGTACGGCTTTTGTTAAAACTAGAGTCCGACCGAATAATCGGCTTCGGCCAAAAAAACGCCTTCGGCCAAAAATAAGCCGAATGTTTGGCCGAAGCCGAATGTTTGTAACTTCAAGCATAAAGCAACTTGTTGATTAAAAAAAAACTTTTAAACAAAATGATGGCCGTTTATAGTGGATTGGGACTTTCTTATTACGAATCCGAACTTTGTTTTTTTCAATTATGTCAGAATCCTGCGTTATCCTTGCCCAAAAGTGCAAAAATCATTGTCTTGAGATATACTTTGGGCTATGTAACAAAAACAGTAAATGGCAAAATTTAATTTTGTTATTGCATTTGGATAGGTAAGATCACTTTTAACGCTCTACATTTTTAATTCTATTCCTACTTTCCGAGTTATAAGCCATTAAAATAAGGGTATTTCTCAATTACATACAAAGAATTTTTCCGGACCGAAAAATTAAAAGTTCTTTATTAATTATTTTTTGTCAGTTAAATATTTCATTACAAACATTTCGAGCCCTTGCAGGACAAAGTCGGATGATAAATGGCCGCTTTATTTAAGAGACGTGGTGCCTTCGTGAGATATCGGATACAAAAGGTCGAGCAAATCAGTTTTTTGGTCTTCCGATAGTAGGTTTGATCTTTTGTTCTAGTCATGCCTTGAGAAGTTGTGCCTACTTGAGAAATCGAGTGCTAAAGGTCAAGAAAATACCTTTAAATAGAATATAATTTGTACGAAAACAACTTATGCAAATTTTCTGAGCTAAAAAATCGTGGATCAAATAAGGGAAAACATTTTGCAAAAACCTTTTGCACCTAATATCTCACAAAGGGACCACTTCTCAAGATCCATTCCCGTTAAGGCTTATCTGAACAATGCAAAATCGTCGCTAAGTGTGTTATATTTGGCCTGATAATGCCTAAAATGCTACAAATTGAATATACCCTGAGAGTAGGGTATAAAAATATAAAATAAATGAACCTTCGGCTTCGGCTACAGCCGAAGGTTATAAAAATACCGATTAATCGACTACGGCTTCGGCCAAAAAGTGACCTTCGGTCGGACACTAGTTAAAACCATGAAATGATATAGCACGTGAATCATTTAACTAATGAGATAAGGAAAGCTTCTAAGCTCAAAGGGTACTGCTGTGTCATTTTTCTTGATATTCCTCAGTCATTTGACAAAGGATGGTGCGAAGGTCTACTTTTTAAGATAAAGTGCTTACTAGACCTGTCGTAAAAATTAAAAATGTGAAATACCTTGCTCCCAGGGGCTAAAAAGTTTAATATTGGTGTAAGTATCAACACATAAATTTTGGCTCAGATCGGAAAATATTTGAACGTGCCCCCAGGCCGTTGAAGGTCGAAAAAACGCTATTTATGTGAAAATATGTGCCTTTAGTCGAAACAATTAATCAACTTTTTGAGATAGGAAGATGAGATAAAAAATAAGTACTACAATAAATAGTATCCAGTAAAGAATGGCCCCCTCCACTTTAAATTTGTCGTATCTCTGGAAATACTTGACTCAGGTAAATGAGATTTGTTACGAATGAATCGGTAAATGTTAAAAGGGCGGAGGTCAATAAAAAGCAAAAGTAATAATATCATACTATTAAATAGCTATCATTTTGTTAGAAATTAATAAAATTGTTCTCTGTTTCCACAGAAAGTTTACTTTATGGTGTGGAATTAATAGCATTAATTTCATAGAATTAATTTCATCTGACGTTACTGCTGTATACAGTTGCATCAAATGCCCAAATAAAATTGTAAACGAGCAATTATAGCTTTTAGCAAGATGATTAACCGACTGGCATATAAAAGTTAACGAACAAAAATCTAACCATATTCAGCCGCACTTAAGTATAAGAAAAGTTAAGCCATGGATTAAGGCTATTCCAAAGTTTAACCTAAAATTATGATTTATAAACAATTTTATACCCAGTTTAAATTTTAAACTGCCTTCGGGTAGGTTTAAAGCTAGATAAGCGCCGGTTTAAATCATTTGACGTGAAGTGTCAAAAATTAAATTCAAAAATTTATTTGCCAATTAATTGATAAATAAAAATAAAAACTGGAACTTTATTTTAACCTCTTTCGTTTGTCTGCTGTCGAGTACAGACGTGTTTTCGGGTGCCTTTTTCAAGGTTATGCAATGTAGAGACAAGAAAATTATAACCTTAAAAAAATAAAAAATATATTTTAATCATGAACAATTCAATTATGCTGACCTGGCATTATAATCCTACGTGATTCCGCCAATTAATTTTTACATCCAAAAAAAAAAAACTTTATCTTAGAATAATAATTTTTGCGTTGCTCAATATTACTAATAACTGAACTTCTGCAGTTCCCACGACCAGGGTGAGAGTCACAAATCATATAGCATCCGCTCTATATGAGTACAACAATGATCTAATCACAAATTCAAATACTCAATGGGTAAGCTGCTGTCGACCACCACGCGACTCGGGTAATCTAATTGTTAATGCTGGAGACATTGGCGGATATTGCAAAATCAACGGATGCTGAATTAGGAGACTTTACCTTTTGTTTCCGGTGAAATTCTGAAGCAAGTCAATCCTTTTTTGGGGACAGCTTCCATGCACACGATTTAATAATTACTGGTTTTTCTACATAATTTTGCATTTGAAGTGGATTTTTCAGGGTAGCCCATAACCGGTTACACAATTTTCTTTGTCCAAAAACAAGCTCTTTACACAATTTAAAAAAAAAAAAATTTTTTAAAATTATAGAAAAATTGTTTCTTTTTAATTACCTACTGCCTCTAGCTTTCCATTGGTACCCACAAGTCCGAAAAATGTATACTTGAATGCGAGTTACAGGCAAAAAACGAAACCCGGCCCACAACCAGTTACATTCCCCTACATAAAAACAATTTCACAATTGAAGTATGATAATTTTATATTGAACTAATTAAACAGTCTTTTTTTGCAATTTTTCAACAACATTGTAGCTAGCGTAGCATGTCTCAAAACCAGAGTGTGTTACCAACTAACAATTTGGTAATTTTTCACAACAGACGGCGCTAGTGAGCCTTATGATTTATTCATAATGGCGATCCTGTTCAGAGAGTTTATTCGTGACCAATAGCGCAATCGCTTAAGCACCGCGTTTTCTTTTATTAGAAAACCGGAGTCACAGGTTCGAGTACGGTTTCTGGCAAGATTTAACTAAAACTGATCTGATGAGGCTATATACATGTTTATATATGAAAACATGTAAATATGTATGTGGAAGTAGCTGAAACATATGTAATCAATTTCTATGTTAACACTTGCTTGCGTCTGTTGTTGAAAAATTGCAAAAATTACTGTTTAATGACTGTTCAATATAAAATTATCATACTTCAATTTAGAAAAAAGCGCGTTGGTACTTTCGTTAGTACTATAAAAGCAAAAAAAAAAACAGTCAATAAACTAACTTCAATTTCACAATTGTTCTTTATTGATACGGCTAGAGCTCAACATTTTTAAATAATTTTCCTATTTTTAAAACAAATAATTGTTCGATACCCTGCTGAATCAACAACACGCTACTGGATTTAGCACATGTTAAGCAGTTCATTTTGTGACATTTAGAAATGGTTTGAAATATTGGACATCACAGTTTTATATTTTCACTTACATTACAGTTCCTGTTAATTCTATTGTACTGTAAAGCACTTTAATGATATACTTTTCACAGTGTTCTTTTGGTATACTGGGCTTTTTTTCTTTTGTGTTTGGTCTCCTTTTGTCAGAATGATGATTTCGTAGGAAATATGCATGCTTCCTTGTGCCACTGTATGTAGCTAATTTTGTATTCAAAATAAATGTTATTTTAGCATTCAAAAATAGTGCGGTTCAACGAATTTACAATGAAAGAATTATTTATTTTGAATCAATAAATGATAGGAATGTGAATGGATATTGTTCTTTCGATAAGGTGAGCAATCATAAAAATATGTTTATGTTAAGTATTTGCAAGTTTGTGTTATATGTGCACTTTTTCTAACTGGGATCAAAATATTTACCCTTTCATGGACGAAGATAATAAAACCCAAAGCAAAATATCCTTCGAACTCAATGAATAAATACCACGCACTTAAATTGTGTTTATTCTTTGAACTTAAAAGCAATTCAACAAAAATATTTGATTTTATTATGTATACAGAAAGGCTCTTTCCAATTATACATATTCACACTAATACGCCCACAGCAACCATTAAAGGGCAAAACCGAAGGGCTTTATCTGCATTGGGCATTGCCCACCGTTCAAAATTCATTGTCTACCTATAACAAATGTTAAAAAACTGCAATGAGATCACTGCCGCGTAACAAGTTATTCAGGCTAAATGGTTGCGAAAATCAGTTTTTTTTTTTTTGCAAATATTGTGTTTAGTGTTTTCAATACATTGGATTTTCAAAAAAACCATTTCTAGAAATAAAGTCATAAAAATATTCTTAATATTGCTTTTTAGCTTTTTATAAATACGTTTATTAAATTCGACCTTTTAATATTATAATAAACTAATTCTGTGTTTTGACTCTTAGGTCAAGTGTTGTTTATTTATATAAATTATATTTCGAGAAAGGTCCTTTTTCATCATCAGGGGTAATTAGCAAGTGTTGAGATCAAAACTTGAACCATCAATTCAACAAATGTAAATCACCCATGATGATGAAAAAGGATCTCTTTCGAAATATTGGGAACAAATTTATATAAATAAACAACACTTGGCCTAATAGCCAAAACAAAGAATTAATTTATTACACAGGTTTACAAAATCCAATTTTGGGAAAATACCAAGAATGAAATTAATGTGGTTTGATAGAATGAGATTTTGTAAGAACAAAAAAATTTTTGATTTTTTTTTTTTTTCACAGTTGTAAATTTTACCTGGAGACCATTTTATGTTTTTCAGAGATAATTTCACTGAAATTCTTATAAAATTCAAACAAAGAGTCTGATCGAGGTAAAACGTATATTGTTGAAAAGATAATTGAATAGCCTTTCCAAAGGTTATGATTAGACAACAAATGGCTGAGTTATGACTCCTTAAATTTGCATTTTTTATTTTTGTGTTTTTTTTTATAAAAATTAAAATTCAAGTGATTTTTGTTTTTTCATTGCATGGTGTATTTAATGAAAAAACTTTTAAGCTTTTAATGAACAAAATCGGATCAATACTTATACTTTTAAAAAATTAAGAAAAAAAAATCCAATTTTATAAATTACGTTTTCAATGAGTAATCCAAGATTTAGCAAAACGACCTAACCTGGCATTTTCTGAAATTGAAATTTAATTTTCGACTTAAAGGAGTCATAACTAAGCCATTTGTTGTCCAATCATAATCGTTGGGAAGGTTATTCAATTGCCTTTTCAACAATATATGTTTTACTTCGATCAGGCTCTCTGTTTGGATTTCATAAAGATTTCAGTGAAACCATCTCTGAAAAACATAAAATAGTCTCCAGGTAAAATTTACAACTGTAAAAAAAAGAAATTTTTTTGTTATTAGAAAATCCCATTCTATCAAACCACATTAATTTCATTCTTAGTATTTTTTTAGCTGTAAAACAGTGTTATAAATTGCTTTTTTGTTTCAAAATACCAATAAATTTTGTAAAATTGATTAAGTTGACCTGTTGGAGCAAAATTGTGTAGGTTATTAAAATACTATCACCAAAACTTGTGGTCATTAACGATCAAATAATTCTTCAGAAGTTAACGCGATATGCCCATTTTTGAAATTTAAATCAAAAACCCGGAGGGGGCGGGTCAAAAAATTACAACTTTGCCCATTTCATATACTATGAGCGTCAAAAGTGAGTCAACACCTACAACATTTTTTTTTTTAATTTTAGCTATTGAACAAACAATTAGACGCGACTTTTAATTTTTTATTGAGGTAACAAAAGCTTTAATTTATCCTTTAAGAAATGGAAGCTTAACATCTTGATTTTATATTAATAACAAAATCAAAAAATTCCACATTTCGTCCCGAAAGTAAGTCAACATTTTCAAACAAAGTTAACTTGAAATCATGTATACAGGGAGTGGAAGAAATATAAGAAATAGAATTTATTTTAAAAGCAAACTTAGGGTTGCCGCAACGATAAATTTTCCTGCAAAACAATGATATGAACCAAACAACCAGATTAGCAAGAGAATGCTTGCTCTAGAGAACTTCTTAGCAGATTGCGCACGCCTGAAATCTTCTGGCCCTAGTCCAAATTAATATTAATGAGATTAATTAGAATCCAAAATAAGAGTAATCACGTTTTCTAATAAAGAAACTCTAATGACAGCCTTTTTGGGGGATTGGACGCAAATTTGATCAGAATTCACAAATAAACAGGTAAAGGGAATGCTCGAAAAGCCCAAAAAGTATAATAAAATACAAAAGGAGACACTCAAAATATAAATTTTTAATTAAGAATTTAAATTTTTTTAGCGACATGATTTCAAGTTAACTTAGTGTGAAAATGTTGACTAACTTTTGGGACTAAATATATAGACTTTTTTGATTTTGTTATTGATAAAAAATCAAGGAATTAAACTTTTGTTTCTTTTTTGTCATAATTCTGTTAAGGATAAATCAACCTTTTTCATACTATACAATTGAGGAGTGGCCGCACCAAAGGGCCTAAGTACCACTTCAAGGCAAAAGTAGTGTCATAATATGAAACGGGTGGCATTTTGTTAGAAATTAATAAAATTATTTTCTGTTTTCACAAAAAATTTTTTTGATAGTGTGAAATTGATGTCATTATGTTGAAAAAATTATAACAGTCAAATAACAGACTATTAGGCACATAAAAAGTATGACATTACTTTTGCCCCGAAATGGTACTTAGGCCCTTTGGTGCGGCCACTCCTCAATTGTTAAGTTTTAGCTAAATCGGTCACATCCAAATTTCTTCGACTGGCACAATTGGAGTATTTTATGTGAAAATATTTACTTAAAATTATGTGAAGGTATTATCGACCAAGCAATGATCGATCTCCTGGTACTTTTTATATAACAAGATTTTCAATAAAAAACATTTTGTATTTTGACTTATATCCGAAACTAGTTTTAAGAAGAAGAATATTTGAAAACAGTTCCAAACGTTATTTTTGGATGAAAGTTTTGAAGAAACACATGCATCAAGTGAAATTAGAATCATTTAAGTAATGCTCCTCTTAGGAGTTAAAGGAGAATGCTTACAAGTAAATAAGATCCTATGACATTCTCGCTTGTAGAAAAATAATTCTCTACATACAAAAGATATCCCAAAAATTGTCGACAATCATTTGTTATGAATACATAAAAAATATTATTCATATGAGTAGTACCGAATTTCATAAATCTTTTTACAGAAATAATTTCGATGAAAAGATATGTACTTGGTACAGTCAAATTAAATATCTAAAAGCAAAAAATCGCTGCGGACTAAAAACTTGTCACAGTTGCTCATTAGACTATAATAAGAGTGTCAAACCCCTCTTTTTGGAAGTTCAAAGATCAAAAAAGTCAGTATTTGACCAATAACTTAAAACTTATCGTTAAACAAAAAAACTCAGATAAGAAGATTTTAACTGATGTAATTTTGTTTTCTTTATTAAAATATCCTTCTACCAAAAAAATTACTGAGATTCATGTCATTTTTCGTTTTCTAAAATGAGCGAATACCAAAAATTTAAACATTTCATAATAATTTAAAACTTAAAGGCTTAGCGTCACTCTTTTTAATCTTATTGCTTTTAACTTAAAACTAACAACTTTCCAAAATTTAAATATTTTAGATCAATTTTAAACTATGTATACCTAATAGCTAAAATTTTTTGTATTTTTACCGATCGGAAAACGTCAAAAGAATATAAAATTGAATATTTGAAATATTAATGTAAACGAAAAAAGCAATTATGTATATGGTTGGAATATCACCAAATATTTGTACTTAAAATGCCGTTTTTATCTTAAAACTTTTAAAAATAAATTTTTATTGATTGAAAAATTAAAATAAAAAAAGCATATTTTACAATCAGTCATGTTTTCAATTCCGACCAAAATGAAATCGGAATTTTATTGCAATAAATAAAATTGGAAACGCAGTTCCGATATGGTGTTCAATATCGAAACGCAGAGCACCTTAAAATTGATTCTATTCCAATTCCGATCGAAATCGGAATTGAGAACATGCCTGTATAAATTTTTTACATTGTTATTATATAAAGAATTTTGGCTTCAAAAAGTATATTGTTAAAAAGCCCAAGTCTTTACATTTAAAATGCTTTTAAATTTTTTTCGATCGGTCAAGAAACAAAAAAGTTATAGCCGTTTTGTAATTTAAAGTGGATTCTAAATCTTCAAATTACGTCTCTTATGATATTTTTTGTCCAACGCATAGTTTTTAAGTTATTTGCCGCAATAATTTTTTTCTTTTACCAGGGATACTTTAGCTAATTCTACTGTACCAATAGATATTATCCATATTTAATGGGTTTTTCTTCCATATATCCATATATATTCCAAGAATTTTTATCACATATTTTAATCAGCCCTACATACTTACGTATATAACTAATCGCTACGCAGCAGTCGAGAATCAAAGTTTATGTTTTTATAAATATTGACTTCTTATAAATATTGAATTCTGAAATACCTATTTATAATACCTAATAATTTTTGTCAAACAAAGTGCCCTAGATTTATGGGAATTAGTACTTTTTACTTTTGGTACGTGTATAAAATCCATTTCAATACTTTTTATAGCACATTGGTAAATATCGACATACATATACATCGCTGTTTAAAAAACAAAATCTTAAGTCTTTTTCTTTTTAATTAGTACCATCTTTAAGAACTACATACATAAGTCCCTTTCGTTGTTCATTGTCCTTTTAATACCCAGTATGTTTAGCTTTTCTAGCTTCACAATGTTGCTGGCAAAGGGGATTAACACTTTTGTTAATGCATACTTTTTCAAAGCTCTCTAAAGAAAATACCGAATAGTTTCCAAAGGAAAAGACCACGCATGTCGATGGACATTAATTCTAAGGAATCGTTTCACAATATAACAACAACTTTTGTCCGCACCCTTAATCTCAGTGCTATGGAAAATTTATTCAAATTTAATCTGAAATGGCTTAATGTAAAATATAAACAAATTATTGTGCCATTATGTTGACAATTCTGATATACATAAAGTGAAAGGAATATTCTTTTGTATGGCATTTAATTAAGAGCGGAAAAAATCACAGAAATATTGCCAATTTCCTTTTAAACCGTAAAAAACAACAAGTTACCTTTAAGCCAAAATAAAAAGCCGAAATGGGAACGCTTTCGCTTTTTTCTTAAATCGGTTAATTTCACGAAATAAGTAAGTACATATAATTCAAAGATTTTACTCCTTCTTCTCAAACCTTTCTTAATAGTACACTGAGAAACAAATCTTCCAAAAAATCTTAAAAGTACGCTCATTATTTCAATAGTACGTACATACAGCCTTGGCCAAAAGTATTAGGCACCCCATAAAAATGCACAATGCATGTTCACTAATTGAACAAAGAATAAATGCTAATCATAAATATGATGCGGGGTTCATAAAGCATTACATAAAACAATAAACGGCATATTTTTAAGGTCATAAAGCAAATGGTGACCAAAGGTTCGGGTTTTTATTGGCATAAAAAAATTCTGCTTTGATACTATTATGAGGTCGGTCAGCCAGACGCTGTACTGTGGGGCGAAATGAGGTTAAGCGTCTCAAAAATCTGTAACTTTTTTATTCGCTGCAGAAAAAAAGTTGAAATTTCACACAAACAATATTGAATAAATGTATGTATGTATATTTATATGAAAGAAAATTATTTGATTGTTAAACAATGGAATTTCAAAGCAACAGTTTTAAGTTTTTGGAATAAATTTTGTATTTACGAGACGGTATACATTAAGTAAATAAGTTAGAAATAACTTATTTAAATAACATCGCCTAGAACATAGCCGCCCACGCGTGCCATCGCAAAGTGCCATTATTTGAAAATCACTTGATCTCACGTGCCACAGCAAAATTTAATTTTTGAAAATGAAAATCGCACACGCAAGTAACGGTATATTCGAAATTTTGAAGAATTGCGATCGACCACCAGCAACAACATATGCGTAAATTTTGTTGTAGTTTTTTGCGACCGCACAAGACTGTGTTTTGTTGTTGTTTTTTCGTCCACACAGGACTGTATGTTTTGTTGTTGCAACAAAACGCAAGGGTTCCTATCGAAAAGAAAAAAACAACAACACACAATGGCAACAACAAATTTGATCATTTTATGAACTTTCAGGATTTTTAGATTTGCGAAAAAAAAACACTCGCACAAGTAACTGTTAATTTAGAAATCTTTGCTGGTTGTTGTTTTCAATAATTTTAAAAAATTTATGTTTTCTTTTTTATTAATTTTACATGGGGGCCACGACTTTTTATGCGAGTGCCAAATTTTTATAATTTTACTCTAGACGGGCAGCTATGGCCTAGAACCTTCAATTGATTCAGTGGAAATAAAACTCATCAATGATTGTGGAAAAAGGAGCCATGTCCAAAAAACCACATTTATTTGCACAACACAAAAAATTTAAATCTTCACAGTGTAAAAGCTGGCTCTCTGTCTATAATATATTTAATAAAAAAAAAATAAATATTTATCGGAAAATATTTTGAGGTCAGCATATCACAATATAAATCACAACCACTGAGGATTCCACAAATCTGTGGTTAAAAGTATGTACAGCTTAAGTCGACTTAAAAAAAATGAGTTGAGCTCAATTTTCCATTAGTTCTGGAAATTAAATTAAGTATGATGTGCATCAGAAAAAATAAACGAACATGTTTTACGGCTACGAATAAGTTTCTAAGGGGTCTCAAGTAGTTATAGATTGTTGAGGTCCCTGTAAGCAAAGCGGCTCACAAAAAGATATTAATAATGAAATATAAAAATTAATTTTCATAACTCAAGGTGGTTCTGAACCCAGTACATCTTTAAGGTATGGATATCTCTAAAGTTTCTTAGTTATAGATTAATGAGGGCCCTGTAAGCAAAGCGGCTCAGAAAAAAATATATAATGAAATATAAAAATTAATTTTGATAACTCAAGGACCCAATACATCTTTTAGGTATGGATATCTCGACATGACACAGCGATTCTGCTACCAGCTCGCATTATTTTAATCCATTAACATGCAGGAAACTTTTTGCATGCACAGTTTTTGGTTCCATAAGTGTCAAACTTAGATATATTTAGGGCACACCATGTTTCTTGAAATATGCTCGGGCGATAATGTTGCAGGGATATTACGTACGACGCGTCGTAGGGAACTAAAATACTCAACGAATAAAGAATTGCTAGAACCTTGAGTTAGCGCTCGTTTCAAGCCCACCAAAAACTGTAAAATAACCGAAAACGTAATTTCTGGCCATTTTTTACGACTTTGAAACTTATGGATCAAATATTAAATACAAATTAAATATTTTGGAACCATGTGAATAGGAAATATATGTCAGAAATCTGGCACGAAATATTTTCTTTGTGTGCTTATAAAGAATATTGAAATAACTTAGGACTCTTGTCGGAATAGGAAAATTAAAATTTGTAAGTAAGCTTTCTACCACTAATGCACTGCATCCAGTGGCGGATCTTAATAATCTGGAGCCCTTAACACATATTTTTCTGCGTCCTATAGATTTTTATTTTATTGTATTTTTTTTTTTTTTTCAAGAAAATGTGGGTATCCATTCTGTGAGGAAAATATTTATGAGGAAGAACATATTTTTTTTTTTGCCAAAATGTTCTCCTGGACAATCAAAAATGCTCCATTGGTTTTCCTCGGAACTTATGCAGATATCATTTTTAAGAGTCCTTTTAACTTTTGTGACACCGTCAGGATGACTTATTTTTGCTTCATACAAATCGACAAATATTAATGTACATAACCGTAAACTGCCTCATCCCTTGTTTCGCCGAACTGCAATGCGTGCGATCTATTTCTTGAAGAAATCGATTTATGTTCTTTGATGATGTATATCTCCAATGAATTTTTTTTGTTTTCAATATAAACTCTATCAAACTCGAAGCTGAAAAACGCTCATCACCGGAATTCGAGAGAATGAAACGTGCGGCGACGAGTGATTCCGCAATTAAAAAAACCCAAAATAAAATTAAATAACAACGACATGTACGAGTACAAGAGGAAGCGCTTTATTTTGTTTTATACCACATCAACACTTGCCTGGTTAACCAGAAGAAGTAAGAAAATTAATCATCAGCGTTCATACCTTTACCTCGATCAATGGCTCTGTCATTTGACTGACAATTAGTTTGAAGTTTACCAATTCAATTCAATTCAAATTTATTGAGTCTTTTAGTACAACTTAAAAAGTTCATAATGTAAGGCACTCTTACTGTTGAAGGAAAATACATCATAGTGACAAATTAGATTAAATAGGACTCATGCTCAGGGAGTTATAAAACGCTTGATATGACGAAATGTCTAAAACTCAAAATTAAAAATAACGACTATAAGTTAAAATTAAACTAGAACTTAAAAACTAAAAACAACAAATTATAGTTCAGGAAAAATCTTATGAGTAATATAATGCGGCTGAAAGCAAACAGTCCAAAGGATAAAAATAAAGCGTTTATCAAAAACCACGGTTAAAGCCATGTCCTGAATGCTGATAAAAAGGCGGAAGGGCACACACCGAGTCAGTCAGAGGGCTCATCATTTCAATTCCCAATGGGGAAAGGTAATACAAATCGATCCAGGAGATGTTATTTTGAGAGTCATATATATCTTTTATGACATCGTTATCAGAATAAGACAATTTCGTGCGAACTTTTTTGGTTAAGTTAAAAGCGTAAGACATTATTGGCACAATTTACGCATCACTATATATAATTTGACTGGAGAGCCTCTTTGTTCTAGATTGAAAATTTCCAACTCTTTTGCAACAGAAGGAGAAATCGAAAACCAACATGGAAAAGCATAAAGTAAAATAGGCCTTATCAAGGATTTATAGAAAAGTAATTTAGTTTTCATCTGCAAATTTGGGTGGCACATATATGGTGAAAGCATATTGGAAATTTTTACAGCCTTATTTTTGATCAGTTTTGCATGAGTATTAAATTTAAATAGATTTGAGAATTGTACTTCAAGGTATTTATTTGACATTGGCTTTAATTGGGATATTAGACCCTTTACTTAATAGTGAAATTACTTTACTTTGGCCAACTACACCTCTTTTACCTTTCCAGAAGAATTTCTAAACCAAATACATTCAGATTTTGGTTAGTTTAAATTGATACCCCATTTTTTTGTAGTATTCTGTTATAAAGTGAATATGTCTTTTGACAAGCTGTAAGGCATCATAAGGTAAAGGAGAATGCGCATACACCAGAGTATCATCTGCAAAGGGATAGCAGTAGGGAAGGGACAACGTTTCGGATAAAATGGGGAAAGTCATACATAAATATATTAAATAATTTTGGTCCCAAGATAGAACCTTGTGGAACGCCACATAAAATGTGGAAAAGTTGTGATTTAAATTGTTTTACTGAAGTGAAAATTTTTTTATTTGATAAAAAGCTAAACAAGATTTCAAAAATTTCCGGTGGAAAGTCCAGTTGAATAAATTTAAATAATAAACCCTCAATCCAAACTCTATTAAAAGCCTTCTCAACATCAAGGGAATAGGCCTCAGTGCAATTTTGCTCCCTTAGATTAAGGGTGACGTCATTATGTACCCAGTGTGCCACACGGTTCAAATCTTCGCTTTTTTATCCGTTACGGATCCGTTACTGATCCGTTGGCGGGAGAGATTCCCAAAAAAAAAGCGAATCGTTTTTTTTTTTTTGAATTTCTCCCGCAAACGGATCAGTAACGGATCCGTAACGGATAAAAAAGCGAAGATATGAACCGTCTGGCACACTGGGTAACTTCAAAAGTGCATGAATGGTGGAATGATCCTTTTTAAAACCGAATTGAATTTTACCAAATCACAACACTATTTTCACTTTTTTCACGTATATTTTTAAATAATTCATTACTCAAATTTTTTCTGAAGCAATTGACACGGATACATTTTTGAGTTTAGCTTTAATTTACGTTTTATTATAAATTTTTTATTTGTTTACATTTTACATTTGTCAAAAAAAAAACAAAAACATTTCATAATTTTCTGGGATTTTTTGAATTTGGAGATGCCACCTCCCGATTTTTTGGGTTAAACTTTATAAGTTTTCAAAAACTAGATAATCTTTTCCATACAAATCGAAAAGCTTTTTGTAAGGAAACCATCCTGGTTAGAACTGAATCATTTGGGGGTTTTTTAATTGCGGAATCACTGGTGGCCGCATATTTCATTCTCAATAATTCCGGTGATGAGCGCTCTTTAGCTTATAGTTCTTTGGTTTTAAAGAACAATTTATATTTCAAGAACTCATTTTTCCGCTCTCTTGAGCCCATTATGTCGCCCCCTTAAGCTTGCCAGCCCATATATAGCCGTATAATACACTACGTGGTTGCACAATTTAAGAAAAATTAAAATCATGAAAAAAGCAATAAAATTTTGCACGCACAAAATATTATATTCGCAAGTTTGATAAAAACATTTATTTTTCTTTTGAAAATTCTCAATTTTTATTTCGTACCCGAAATTTGCCGCAGGAACCTACTTTTGCTTTAGGGTTAATCCGCCACTGACTGCATTTTTCGAAGGCGTAATTTTTCCACTCCACCCTTATGTACATTGATCATAGAAAATATTTAACTAAAATTCCTTTAGCTACGTATGTATGGAACTTTAACTGGCACTTTAACATTAAATTTAATAAAAAAATTTCATTTTCTTAAAGTTAAATTTTAACTGGATATTCTGATAACGGCCCTAAGTATTCTAAATCAAATTGGATATTGAGATTCGTTCAAGTTTACCTTATGCATAAAATAATCCTAAAATTATTAAGAGACGTTGTTGTCGTATCTTCCTGTAACTCCCAGTGGGCAATAGGGTCAATATTAATCGTTCAATCGAATGTGTTTCTATGCGATGACTTTGCTTTCTCTTCACAACTTTCTCGATTTTTCGATTTAGTTCTCGAATGATTTTTTCCAGTAGACTTTAAGCCTAAGGGCTTGGCAAGTTGGCAAAGAAGCTTTATTAAATGGTTTCTGGAGAGTGCTTCAACCATTCAAACTGAATATAGTTCTTTTAACAGTGTAACAAATGTTCATCTCTAAATGTTCTTTTTATATGAATAGCAATAAAAATTTGTTTCCATAAACAAAATTCCACTGATTTTATATATGTCCAAGATGGCGTCCTAGTAATTTTTTTTTTCTGTTTTGCATTGGCCGAGATTTGAGCCGAGAGAACTATGAACGTTACGATGACCACAAGGCTTTCAATATTGGCGCAAACAAGATGTCTACATTTTCGTTGTTTTGAGTTTATTATACAGAAACATAAGAAATTTTTGAAAAGTAGATCCTATCCGAATTTATGCAAAAAAGAAAATTTTCAAAATCCGATATATAGTAGAGTTCCCAGGGAGTTGAAAACACTGTATACGTAGGACTTCTACAAGACCGCACGAAATTTAATTATTAAAAGTGGAATGCTTAGCTTAAAATATAAATAAAAAAGTTTACCTATTAAAAAGTTGTGATCTTTTTTGTAGTGCGGTCATTTGGTAGATTTACCTGGAAAGTTTTTCGAAGTTTTTTAAACTGATTTTTTCTTTTAAATTGTGATAACACATGAACGGAGCGTCGCAGCAATAAAACAAAAATACCAGCTTATAGGGAAATGTTTGTTCTACAAACAACATTTTGTTTTTTTTTTTTTTTTTTGTACGACTTAAAGTTTAAGAGATATCTTTTGACAAACTTAAAATTTAGAAAAAAACTGTTTTTGCAAAATATTCCGAAACGATATGCCGCAGAAAAAATTTTTTTCTTGGATTTTGCAGAACATGCTATTCTCTATGAATGTCTTTACCAACACTTTTTCCGTCCGACTTACGGTTCATGAGATATCGCGATTTGAAAATGAACATAGTTTTATGAAAAGTTAAACGAAGTAGGCCTCTTCGTTTTGCCTTTTTGGACAAAACACCGTAGTCGGTGTTGGAAACAACTACAATTATGAGAAATGTACTAGAATTTTTCTCTAGAAGTACCCGTTACAGAGATAAAAATAGTAATTTTAAATGTGTTTAACGATTAGTGGAGTGCCTGAGACTTTTAACCTAGGATATTTATAAGAGTGAATGAATTTATATAGTTGAGGTGGGATTTTGTTTTTTATACTATAAAAAGAAAAGTTTACCAAAAATTTTTTTGTGCAATTGATTTTTTCTTTATTTAAGCAATAACTATAAAAAGTTAATACAACACTAAATCCAAAATAGATGTAACATTTTACAAACTATTTTTTCTAAACTAATTTAGAGTCGCAGAACTCGAAAAACCCACTTATTTTTTATTTCTTTGGACCGTTCCCTAGTTATTCGGACATTTATATTTTCGAGGTTATAGCTTCATATACATCAATATATTTGTAGAACGCCAAGTCCGATCGATTTTATTTTACAACGCTTACAAAGAGTAAGTAATGGCTCTTTTAACGAGTATACCAATGATTATGCTCCAAACAAAATTAACTGAGTTATAGCAGGAAAAACTCAGATTTTTAAAAAATTTTAAAAAATTTTTCATATCAATATCAAATGAAAAACTTAGTTTTTCGCATTTATTTATTTGAAAAAAATTTTTTTAAAAATTTTGTTCAGTTGCAAATTTAATTCCAAACATTTTAAGCCGAGTTTGAGCAAGATCGAATGCGATTTCTTGAAGATATTAAGGATTTGGTGCAATAATAATGATGAGAAGTTGTCCAGAGCATTTTCAAAATGCCCTAAGTCAACAGATGCAATTTTTCAGCTTCTACATCAGCCATTCTACACTCATTAAATATTTTAAAGAAGCTCTCATCATTTTTTGTAGAAGAACATTTCGGACCGGGTTGCAATTGCATCAAAAATATAAATTTTTGAAAGAAAACGATATGCCTTCATTGCACTAAAACCTTAATATTTCGATTCATTCGATTTTGCTCAAAGTTAGTTTAAAATGTTTGGAATTAATTGTGCCATTGAATAAAATTGTTAAAAAATTTTTTCTAAATAAATATATGCGAAAAACTAAGTTTTTCATTTGACGTTGGTATGAAAAATTTAAAAATTTTTTTAAAAAATCTAAGTTTATCGTAATTGGCCCTATGCTCCTCCTAGGAGTTAAAGGAGAATACATACATATACATAAGTTTATCGTGCTATAACTCAGTTAATTTTATTCGGAGCAAAATCATTGGTACACCCGTTAGAAACGCCATTAGTCATTCTTTGTAATCGTGGTAAAATAAAATCGATCGTATTTGGCGTTATACAAATATATTGATTTATATGATGCTATAATCTCGAAAATAAAAATGGCCGAATAACTCGGGAACGGCTAAGAGGAATAAAAAATAATTGGGTTTTTCATGTTCAGCGACCTGAAATTAGTTTAGAAAAAAAGGTTTGCAAAATGTTACAATTATTTTTAATGTAGTGTTGTACTAACTTTTTATAGTTAATACACAAATCAAAAGCACAAAAAAATTTTGGGTAAACTTTTTTTTTATGGCATTTAAAACAAAATCCCATCCCAACCATATAAATTCATTCGGTCTTGTAGAAATCCTAGGTTAAAAGCCCCAGGCACTCCACTAATATGTAAGTCGATTTTTTTTTTTTTAAATTAAATTGAAATGCATTGATCTAGTAAAAGCTAATTGTCGTATTAACTACCATGGACTTTCGGAACGGGACTCAATTCATAGTTGGAGGAAACTCTAATTTTCTTTTTTCTTAAATTTTTAAAAATGGAATTAGTAAAATTGTAAGATAGAACGCAAAACAGTATTTAAAAAAAACATAAGAAACTAAAATAAAAATAGTAAATTTCGTTGTATCTGTCGGTGTTGAATCCAAAGTCGTATTATTGTAGTTCACATAGCTTCCTTTTTTGCTTTTAAACAGGTTTTTTTGTTAAAATGATAGAAACTACAAATTCTGGTGCAAGGAGAGCCCATAGTATTAATATTTACTGGTAGCGCATCGTATTTCTTTATTTTAAGTATTGTATGGAATTGTATTTTATGATAAAGAATACTCTTCTAAACACTTTTGTATATACTATCTCGTCAAGGAGAAAACTTAGACAAATGGGACTGCTACCATTGAAAAGAACTTATAATTTTTCATAAAAAAGTTTACAATCATTTTTTTCGTGAAGATGTCACTTTATTAGTTTTTTAGAAAGGTTAAACAACTTATTTATGAAAAATTTTATGTTCTTTTCATTTTATTTCCCATTTATCTAAATTTCTCTTTCACGAGATATATATGAAAGTGTTTAAAGGAGTATTCTTTACCATAAATTACAATTCCATACAATACTTAAAACAAAGAAATACTATACGCCACCAGTAAATATTAATATTATGGGAGAGCCCATAATTTTTTGCACCAGAATTTTTAGTTTCCATCCTTTCAAAAAAAAAACCTGTTTGAAAACAAAAAGGAAGCAAAAAAAAAATTATGAATCAGTCTAATCCACATACTATTTTTAACTTTCATATATGATTTAAAATTGGTCATAACTTTTTTAGTGCGTTCTCTGTGTTTTCAAACTTTTAGGTTGGATTCGGATTCAGCATTGATATGTACATAGAAAATGATTTTTTTTTTTTTTTGATTTGGTTGCTTGTGTTTTTTTTTTTTTTTTAAAATACCGTTTTTCGACCTATTTTGAGAGCGGGGCATTTACTTTCGATTTTAAAAATTATTACATTTTGTAGCTACTACTATTAGGTATTGTATAAAAATGAAAAGCAAAGTTTCCTCCAACAATCAATTAAGCACCGTTCCGGAGAGCCGTATCCCACGATATAAAAAAAGTATGAATAATTTTTTTTTAAATTATTAAAATTTTTAGAGATTTTTAAAAGGAGTCATAAACTCTCTTCAGTTTGTTTTATTTTTGTCTACCAAAAGTTATGCAGATATTAATAATTGTTTAACTTTTTTTCTTCTAAATCCATCACTTTCTGTTTGCGAACTCTACCACAAGCGATTACACAAGTCGACAGTAATATTTAAAAAAAAAAATTTCGTAAAAATTATACAAAATAAACTCACGTGCATCAGAAAATCCCATTGTTACAGCGAATAAAACAAATGTAAAAACTATAAAATCTACAAAAACGAAAGACTTCATTGTTAACTTTTCTCGATAAGCGCAACAATTTATCACAATTTCGACTATTTAAGTTTTTTTCTTTCACTTTATTCTTGAATCTGCCAGTAGTTTACACAGCAGCAATCACTGAAGGACTAAAATATCCTTTCTAGTTTGTTCCTTGCAAAAATTTCTGTGATTGTTGCACTTTTCACTGATTTTCGACTTTTTTCGGTCTATTGTTCCTTTCCTGTTGACGTTCACTAAAATTATGGTTGATAACTGGTAAAATCTATGTCCTTTTATATGGAAAGACAAAAGACATCGCCCGCAGGATAATGGCAACACAGCAATAAACAGAACCTCATCTTCAACAGCAACCACACAATCATATCCTTGCCATTCTCACGCAGAGAGATAAACAGAAAAAAAAATCACATACACCGTCAGCAATTGGAAACAGTAACAGCAACATTTGGGGTTGTTGTGATATCGTGGCAGCAACATTTTAATCACTTGTTTTCAGTTGTGTATGCAGCTTTGAATGTAGGTAAATGTTTGTGATATATTAGGTATTATTATTTTTTTTATTTTTCTATTTTTTCACTTTTGATCCTCTAGCAATACGCTTGCGTTGCTTACGTCATGTCGATTCAAAAATTTCTTTATGTTGCAATTGTGATGGCAACAGGTGTTGCTCACTGTGTATACAAAACGGAACAGCAACATGCTTAGCAGCATTTGTAGCCGCAACAAATATTCGTTCCTACACTAATCTTGGATTTTATGTATAAAAGAATTCATTCCAGTTTAAAAATTTGTCTTTGGTGCATAGCAATGTTATGATTTAATTACGGCACAAGTACTTTGTTACTTGTGATAAACTGAAAAAAAAAAGGTAACGCGAAGAAGAGTTAAGAAAGCTTTGCAGCGAAAAATGTCAATGATAAATTTTACGAAATTATATTTGTTTAATAAATACTTTTTGCAAAGTAAATTTAAAGGAAAATGAATAATGATATTAATACTTTTTAAATAAATTACGTTAAGTGTTTTTCAAAAATTCAATGGTAAGTCTTAAAATAAAATTTTGCAGCTAAAGTGACAATTTAAGCAGGAAAAGCTTAAATTGATGCCAATGCTTTTTTTAATCTTCTTCTGCATCTTATTTATATACACTGTATATTAAGTAATCAAAATATGCTGGTGAAAAGAACAAAGCGGCTTAAATTTGAATTTTATAATGTCACCTAACCAACCTTACTATGAAATTATTAGGATTTTGGCGAGTCCAATACGTTGGACCTTTACTGGAAAATATTACTTAGAACTAATTTTATTTAACTGAGATTAAAGTGATGAAAAACATTTTTTTTCTGCAAAAACATGTCTTTCTAATGACCAATTCTAAAGAAAAATTTTGAAAGATTTTTTTAAGAAACCCTAACCGAATTTTACTCAAACACTCAGAACAATAAATGCAAGCTCTACGCAAAATCTAGGTGAACTCGGAGAGGGCGTGGCACTCCCCTTATAAGTAATTTATTCTTATACTCTGCTACACGGTGATACGGAAGAAAATTATTTACGTATAAAAGTGTCGCTAAAATCGGTTGATATGAAAAAATTTGTTTTTTTTTTTGCTGATTCAGAATCGGTTTTTAGCGAAATCCTATCAGATCCCTTTCAAAAGTTATACTAAAAATACCTTTTAATAAGTATTTTTGGAATTCTTCAATTAAAAATAAGTTGTTACATTTGCATAAGGTAACGAAGCTTCTGGGAGGTAATAGAATAGGCCTAGGTTTACAAAAAATTGCAGCCGGAGGAGGGTCTAAAATGTACACCTAAGGAGTTATAGGGTTAAGACTGATTTTCTGCCTCTTTTCAGAAAAAAAAATTTTCTTGGATCACCCTAACGTTTTAGGGAAAACATTTCTATGGCAAAGTTTTAGCTAATTGTAAAAGCTTTCAGATAGTGTATATGGTTTATAGGGTTTAAAAGGATTTAGCAAAGTTCTGGACCTTTAAAATTGATATTTTAATTTTTTTTTCCCCCATTTTTTGACTTTGACGGCCATTTTAGTATGAAAAAGGTCCTATTAATATAGCTTTTTATAATTTTTTTTGAAATCTTCGTAAAATATCTTTTAATCCGATAGTGCATTTGTCATACCAATTTTTTGATTGAGGTTAGACAACAATACTTTTCTATGTAACACACGGGTTCTATGTAACACACGGGTTACTCGCATGCGTTGCGCTGCATATGATGTAGTGATGAGCAAGACCAAGACCAATACACAATGTGCAAGAACAAGACCAAGACTGCTATGGTCTCGGTCTTGATCTTGGTCTTGGTTTACTCATCACTACATCATATGCAGCGCAACGCATGCGAGTAACCCGTGTGTTACATAGAACCCGTGTGTTACATAGAAAAGTATTGTTGTCTAACCTCAATCAAAAAATTGGTATGACAAATGCACTATCGGATTAAAAGATATTTAACGAAGATTTCAAAAAAAATTATAAAAAGCTATATTAATAGGACCTTTTTCATACTAAAATGGCCGTCAAAGTCAAAAAATGGGGGAAAAAAAAAATTAAAATATCAATTTTAAAGGTCCAGAACTTTGCTAAATCCTTTTAAACCCTATAAACCATATACACTATCTGAAAGCTTTTACAATTAGCTAAAACTTTGCCATAGAAATGTTTTCCCTAAAACGTTAGGGTGATCCAAGAAAATTTTTTTTTCTGAAAAGTGGCAGAAAATCAGTTTTAACCCTATAACTCCTTAGGTGTACATTTTAGACCCCCCTCCGGCTGCAATTTTTTGTAAACCTAAGCCTCTTCTATTACCTCCCAGAAGCTTCGTAACCTTATGCAAATGTAACAACTTATTTTTAATTGAAGAATTCCAAAAATACTTATTAAAAGGTATTTTTAGTATAACTTTTGAAAGGGATCTGATAGGATTTCGCTAAAAACAGATTCTGAATCAGCAAAAAAAAACAAATTTTTTCATATCAACCGATTTTAGCGACACTTTTATACGTAAATAATTTTCTTCCGTATCACCGTGCCTAGGAGTTATGGAAGAATAAAACAATTTATTGAAATAAAAACTTGTATGTACAACAATATTGCATAGTATTAATCAACAAAATGTTTAATAATATACTTGAAATGCAGTGTTGGCTATTTAGTATTCGGATACCATCCTTACTAGTTTTTTTTTTTTTCAAAAATGCATGGCGGACTTTTTTCAAACAATAAATGAATCTGTCATTTTTAAAAAGGGATATGTGTCGCTCGGCCTAAAATGTTTTTGCTTCATTGCATATTACTGACGTAGATATACCTCTTAAGGTTGAAAAAATGTAAGTCTTTACTTTGGTTATAGGCGTGTATTTGCTTGCAATAATTGTAGTTCAGGCTTAAAATGGGATATGTGAATCACAGCGTATCACTTGTGTATCAATTAATTATAAAAAAATGGTTAAATTTACACAATGAAACAATGTGTCCACCTAACAAAAAAAGTTCATTAGGAAGGTTCATCTTAAAAAAAGCAAAAACTGAAAATTTAAAAGACTTTTAGACTTGGTGGCCAAAAAAGTACAAAAAAATTCCATGGGCCATTCCAAAAAAAAGGAATAAAAACAAAACTTCGTTCAAGATATCAAGTTATAAACATTTTAAATATAAGAATGGTTAATCTGCAACTCTTACTTTCGCCCTTGCAGCCAGTACACCTCTACCTCTTCCAGGCAAAAGAGCTTAAGAAGTAGGTTAATTCTAAGCACATGCTTGATTTAAAATCTTTCAACAACTACGTTGTTGGCTATGATTTTTTTTAAAAACTTCGAAAGTAAGTATTGTAGCTTCGACATGACGCCAACAAAACCCTCCCAAAAATTTCATACACTTTTAAAGAGACCCAATAGATATTGTAGGTCTACATAGTCGAGTACATTCTTTGCATATGGTGTAAACCATGTGTAAATTATCAAGAAATTTGTTCATTGAATTCGATTTGACTATAAATTAGCATAAGCAATAGTAACATAGTGGAAAAAATTACTACCAAATATTTTTTCAAAATTTAAAAAATGGCGGAAATATGGGACTTTGAAATTTTTAGGTTAGTTTTTTTTTGAGAAGCTATAACTTAAGTTGCATTTATTCAATTCTCAATTTTATGGTGTCAAATGATTTGTCTTGAAACAGGCTTTAAAATAAAAATCAGGAAAATAAAGTTTTGGATCCCGAAATTTTCGGTTTTTAAAAGCTGTCGAAAGCCCAGTGGCGTTTTTAAAAATTTCAATATGGCGACGTTGTAAAACGCTCCGAAAGAGGGCGTAAAACACATTTTTTTTAATATTTTGGCGTAAATTTTATCACCCGGGGGTTTTGGGTCGCTGATCACGAATCTGAAGCCAGAATTTGAGAATTCTTTAATCTAAGATGGCGCGTCTCATAGTGTGGGAAAGTCTTAATTGCTAGAAGTCGAAAAAATAACGCTAGAGTTCTCAAACTAGACAAGCATGATTCCTAAATATTTCTAAGCTATATGTGTAAGTTTGTACGAATTTGAACAACTCTTCGTGATTCGTGATCAGCGAGCCCTAAATTTCCCGAGTTTATGCCAAAATGTTAAAATTTTTATAAACGCCTCTATTTCCCGCTCGCAAAAATTCTCCTCAAACCAAGTTCACTTAGCACTAAGAGTAGTTCTAGGCTTTTCGTTTTGTATTGAATTTTGTTTCTAGAGGCTACGCATTTTTCATGATGAGGCAAAATAACAAAAAACTACTGGCTATGGAAATCCATAGCCATAAGCATGAATGAAACTGTACTGGCTATTGAAATCAACAGCCGTGGCAGCCAATGTGTTAAATCAGTCTTCTACTTATCTCTAAAATGGAAAAGTTTATTTTCAAATCAAGTGCGATGTATAAAAAAATCGTTATATCTACAATTTCCAACCACTTTTCATAAATAATGATTGCTTTTATTGAAAATTGTATGTTCTTAATGAATAAATTTAAATATACATATTGCTTAAAACAGACGTCAAACTTAAGAAAACTGAAATTTTTTATAGCATATATTTTTTTAATGACCATAAATTCTCCTTCCCAAATCAATGCAAAATCGATTAAGGAATAACTAAGCTACAAATTTGTAAGCGCACTAAGTCACCCAAAAATAGTTTTTTAAGGGTAACTTAAGATTTTGAGGGTATATTACAATTTTTAAGTATAGGCATGTTAAGTACTCGACCAGACCTACAATATCTGCTAAGTCTCATGCAAAGTGTAAAGGTATAGCACTGTTTAATAGATGCGATTTTTAATTGATTGTATACATTTATTTCATTAATTTTATACACAGAAAGAAATTTGTAACAATTTGAACGGTTGAAATTGTACCAACGCACAAAAATGGTCAGATTGACTGTAATATTGTTAATTGACAGAACTATTTAGTATTGATAACTTACAAAATATCACACGTACCTCGTTTTAACACGGTTTTACTTCGGTTAGCGATCTTATCAATTTTCTAGGCCGAATTTCAGTTACCAAATGGTTTGACAAAAATTAACTAAAAACCGAGTATGCAGTTAGTTTCCCATTTATTGTTAGATTCATAAATGGTATTTTTGAAAATTTTAGCTTATCGCATTAACGAGATAAAAGAATAAATTTTTTTTTATCGATGTCTTTTTTCTTCTTCGAATTATTCTGACCTGAAAAGGTGAAAAACTGGAAAATCCACGTTTTTTCGATCAGCTCAGGCCCGTGCACACGGGGGGTTTTTTGGGAGTTCAAACCCCCCAGGAAGATATTCGACCCATATATAATGGAACAAGTCAAGTGTTTTGAATAGTGCACCCTCGTTTTTTTATGAAAACCTATCCCCCAAAAGCAAATCCTGCGCACGGTGCTGTATCAGCTTACGATATTTCGAAGACAAAAAGATATACAGTAGGTCTAAGCCAAAGTCGTACACCAAGCAAACAATTTTTCAATGCCCCAAAACTAAGTACGCAAAAATAATTTAAGAAATTTGAAGTACATTTTTAAATAGCCTATTTAATCCTTCAATTTTAACAAAAAACCAAACTTGAAATTTTCCGTTATTTTTAAAAATAAATAAAAAGTAACAGAAATCAAGCATATTCAGTACCAAAGCCAAAGTCGTACACCTTAACAAAATTTTAATTTTTACATGAGTTCAGTAATTAGTATACATTATTTTGTTTTTATTTGTCATGTTTAGTCCTTTTGGGATCCTTTAAATTAGTTTTTCACAATAGCTCGGATAAATTTTTTCCCATTATCCATGAATACCCTTTTCAGTTCAGTTTTTGAACAAAGATTGTGCTGGCGAATTTTTGCGTCCAGATAATTCCACAAGATTTTAATAGCATTTATATCTGGCCCCTGCGCCAGTGTTACGAATACATTGGGTCAGTTGTATTGAATCCATGATCCCATATTATAAGAAATATGTTTAAAATTGTTATCTTATTAAAAGTACCTATTACTACATTGACCAAGATTATCCTTATATTCTCAGTGTGCCAGACGGTTCAAATCTTCGCTTTTTTACCCGTTACGGATCCGTTACTGATCCGTTGGCGGGAGAGATTCCCAAAAAAAAAGCGAATCGTTTTTTTTTTGGAATTCCTCCCGCAAACGGATCAGTAACGGATCCGTAACGGGTAAAAAAGCGGAGATATGAACCGTCTGGCACACTGGGTTGCAATAAATTTAGTCTTAAAATGTTCAAATACATCTTATGATCCTTACTACTATCAACAAAATGCAGTATTCTAGGCCCAGCTGCTGAAAAAGAGCCCCAAACCATTAGTGAACCACCGTCATGTTTTACATATGGTTTCAGGTTTTGCGAACAAGGTGCTTCAGTTGGTTTTCTCCATATATATGGTCTGCCGTCTGATCCAAAAGTATAAATCTTACTTTCATTCAAGAAGTGGACATTTTTCCATATGAAAAAATCTTTATGGCATTGAGTTTTAGCAAATAGCAACCGAGCTTCTTGACGCTTCTTCTTTATTAAAGAAAAAAGTTAGACCAAATGTAAAACATGAAGGTGGTTCATTAATGGTTTGGGGCTCTTTTCAGCAGCTGGGCCTAGAATACTCCATTTTTTTGATAGAAGTAAGGATCATAAGATTTATTTGAACATTTTAAGACTAAATTTATTGCAATAAACTAAATTTATTGGATAAACTTGGTCAATGTAATAATAGATACTTTTAATAAGATAACAATTTTAAACATATTTCTTATAATATGGGATCATGGATTCAATACAACTGACCCAATGTATTCGTAACACTGGCGCAGGGTCCAGATATAAATGCTATTAAAATCTTGTGGAATTATCTGGACGCAAAATTCGCCAGCACAATATTTGTTCAAAAACTGAACTGAAAAGGGTATTCATGGATAATGGGAAAAAATTTATCCGAGCTATTGTGAAAAACTAATTCAAAGGATCCCAAAAGGACTAAACATGACAAATAAAAACAAAATAATGTATACTAATTACTGAACTCATGTAAAAATTAAAATTTTGTTAAGGTGTACGACTTTGGCTTTGGTACTGAATATGCTTGATTTCTGTTACTTTTTATTTATTTTTAAAAATAACGGAAAATTTCAAGTTTGGTTTTTTGTTAAAATTGAAGGATTAAATAGGCTATTTAAAAATGTACTTCAAATTTCTTAAATTATTTTTGCGTACTTAGTTTTGGGGCATTGAAAAATAGTTTGCTTGGTGTACGACTTTGGCTTGGACCTACTATAGATATAATTTAAAATAATTTTTGAAGTATAAGACTGGGGCTTAAGGTTAATTTTCAACCCTACTATCTAACTTTTAGTTCAGTTTTTAGTTTTTCCGTGAAAAATATTTCAACGGGCAGACAAACATCCATCCAGACAGACGGACATGGCTTTACTTATCAACTAAAGAGGTGACTTTGATGAAGAATATATATACGTTTCCACACCTGCCACGCCTCCTTCTCCGGTTTTGAGGTGCTTGCCTTATTTTTGCGGTCAAGAAAAAAACATATGTGGCCCTTGCGATATAATTGAAAGCGCGATATCTTTGTAAACATGTGTAATTAATTTTTAATATTTGACTTATAGATGTGAATAACATTTTATAACATTTTCACTAAAAATTTCTTTCCAAAAAAATGCTGCTTACGTTATTGTTGCGGTTAGAGCTCGATATTGTCTTTTTCGCTAAAATACCTAAATGAACCATATTTTTGAAATTTCACCTTACTGTAAAATTACAAAAATTCATTTTGGATTATACTTGATGTCCCAAAATCATAAGGAATCACAAGGTACAATTCCTTAGAACTCATTGGCCCATTATATCCTATTTTTGTGGGGTCTTTTTGACCCATATTTTTGAAACTGGGGTACAATGAGTTGAAATATTACACAAAATATTCTACGAAAAATTTCATTAAGAATCACCGAAGACAAGAAATGCTTAAATCTTAAGAATAATGCGTAAAAAAATTTAATTAACTTGAAATGTGTGAGATCCTTATTGACATTGACGATTTTTTGGCTTCCGCGATGAAGTTTGAAATTTTTAGTGTTGGGCAACTGTTAGTGCAATTGTATAGCAAATATTTCTGTGGCCCATACTGATTCCCCTGTTTTTTATACCTTTCTTAGAAAAGATTAAAAATTATCCATTTGGGGGGATGTAGAAGGTTTAAGTTTTTTTTATTCCTCATAATGTTCTACATAAAATTTCAAAACACGTGATAAACCTCATATGTAAGGATCGTAAAATTTAGTATGTCGACTCACCACGTGAACAGAAAACTTCAAAAATCGATTTATAAAAAATTAGACCTGGTCCAGAAATCGGAAAGATACGCATAACTTATTTTTAGCCATATTGTGAGAATATTAAACCAAAAGTTGAATTTTGTCGGACGATGTTATTTTTAATTATTATAACAATATTAAAATGTATTTGATATATCAAAAATATCATTTGAAATAATACAAACTCAACTATTTTGCCCCTAAAAATACCCCATAAATCCCATTCCACATTCGTTCCCACTATACCTTAGGGTAAAACCACTAAGTCCACTAAGCCTGTTAGTGTTTTACGTGGAGCATTTGAAGTGTTCGCTTTTAAATATCCCTCTTGCAATAAATTATTGATGAAAAATATTTCATAAAACATTTATTCATAATTAATAAATTAAATTAATTCAATAAAACATATGTGGAAAATGTTGATAAATCCATTACCTTAACTTATTGACAATTTTTCTTGGAATATCTTTATTAAAAAAATAAGAATTCAACTTAAAATGAACGTTTAAAAAAAAAACTATAGTTAGTTTTTTCTCTACAGCCAACCTGAAATCATACGGCCAGTAACTGTAGATTTACCGCGTTCACCGCCTGCTGCCGCACTACTTTGACCCACTTTAATAGCTGGTTTAGCAGGTGCAGGTTTTTTGTCATCGGGTTTTTTATCATCTGGTTTTTTATCATCTGACTTTTTATCATCAGGCTTCTTATCGTCACTTTTTTTATCATCAGATTTCTTGTCTTCAGACTTCTTATCGTCTGGTTTCTTCTCATCAGGTGTTTTTTTCCCTTCAGTCTTCTTATTATCTGGTTTGCCACCCGCCGCAGTTCCACTTGTCGGTGCATCAGCCGCTTTTGTTGCTCCTGCTGCTACCTCTGATGTTGGTGCTTTAGCACCTGCTGCTGGTACAGCTGCTGCATCGGGTTTTGCACCCGCTGGTGCACTCGGTGCAGCACTTTTTGCAGCTGTAGCTCCTGCAGCTGCTGGTTTTGCTGCATCAGCTTTAGCTGCCTCTTCTTTCTTTATTGCAGCATCTGGCTTGGCAGCTTCTCCTGGCTTAGTAACAGCCGGCTTAGCAGCTGCATCTCCTGGTTTTGCTGGTGGCGCAGGTGCTGCAGATTTTGACGATTCAGTTGGTTTTCCATCACCAGTTTTCGCAGCAGTCGCGGTAGCAGCTTTAGGATCTGATGATTTTGCAGTTGTTGTATCAGGCTTCGTTGCGCCACCAGCGGGAGGTGGTTTTGGTTTTTTGTCATCGCCTGATTTTGTAGCATCAGCTGGCTTAGCAGCGCCAGCAGCGGGCTTCGCAACACCTTCTGCTGGCTTGTCGGTAGCAACACCTTGTTTTCCTGTAGCAGCTAAAAGCGCATCCGCAGCTGATTTTGTAGTTTCAGTTCGCTTAAGAGCTGACTTCTCTTTTGGAGCACCGCCAGCGGCATCCGAAATAGGTTCCTGAAAGGAATTTTATATGTAAGCCCTCTATAAATACATTTATTTCATTAATTTACATCTCCCTCTGCGGCGGTCATCTTTTTCTTCATAAACTTAACATATGCAACGCGTGTGGCGCGAGTAACATCACCCAAGTTCGGATTGTATTCTAATCGAGACAGAAAAGATTTATTTTATAAGTATTTAGGATCAAAATAGCAACAAGTTCTTTTTGCATACCAACTAACTGATTTTGATTCATCTTCATGCCTTCATTAGCCTGCTCGATGATTTTACGTCTCAGACTACGTTGACTATGACGTTGCATGGAAGAACGTTTTGAACCAATCGGATCAGCTGACATCGTATTCTTGCGTGCAATGGCATTCCAGTCCTTATCGCTTAAAAGTTTATAATTCTCATTAACAAATTGTGCACTTCAAAACAGTTTTTTTTTTTTCACTTTATGCTTACCCTTTTTGTGATCGCTTTTTGCCAATCACTTTTGCCAATGATGAGAAAATATCCGTGCCAGTACCCTCATCGGCACGCATTTCTTGTGCCAAATTTTCCACGAAACCAATCTGGAAGTCCTTGAGAATACGACGTTCCATTATTTTACCTTTCTTGGTACCAGCGGCAGCTGAAATAACAAAAGTAGAGTCAATAAAAGGAGTGGATCAAAGTATTTCCAGATCCATTTGATCTGTAACTCACCTGCTGTCTTTTTCTCAATATCGGGTACATCGAATTTATTATTTGTAAATATGTCCAAGAGCTCAAAACGTAAGGAACTGATGTCCTGCCGCACCTCAATAATATCATCTTCGGTGATACCAAAATCATCTCGACGTCGCTGTTCGGCTGTGATATATCGACGCACCAATAATTTCATCACTTTGTCATGTAGCGATTGTGCTTTTTCCATAGATTTTCGCTTTTTGAGGGAAGAGGAAAGAGAGAAGAAGAAAACAATAAGAATACATAGATTTTTGCCATAATGCTTTTGACTACATTGATTGTGTTTATTTGTGTTCTTGGGATTTGCATAGGCGCCATTATAGCTGTGACGCACACCTTCCTTGGCAAGCAAATCTCTTGGTTGAGCGAAATTGCTATAAATTGCTAGCGATTTGTTTTAATGTTGGTGTTTGCCGTTTGATTTGTTGGTAACTTCAGTGGAACATATTCGTCCCGCAGGTTTTAAAGTTCGTTTTCAACTAAGCATTTTTTGCAGCAAATATGAATAATATGTTTGTGGTTGGTATAATAAAAATATGAGAAAATTAAGCAATCGCGAAAAAATAACATTAATGTTTGTATTTCATTTATAGGTAGCCAATGGCAACTGTATCAATATCAAAATTTATATAATTATTTTCTAAAAAGATTTCCTGCTCTACAGTTCGACCGCTTTCCCACACTTAAGTCTCCCCCTTCGAAAGCAACATACAAACCACGTGTCAAAGGGTTTTGCCCAAATGAAATCAATTTGGGAATGACTTTCAGCTAAGCTATTTTTTCTTGATATTAAGCACTTTTTTGATTGCTTGATTGCTCCTGGCACTAACTTTCACAAAGAACAAAACTTTGTCTTACTTGCAATATAAATCAAGGACGGTCGTAATCATCTGCTCCGTAATACGGCCCGGATGGATGGATTAACTCAAGCTCAAAGGACTTACCATGAAACTCTTCGTACGTTTTTTTGGTTCCTTTCCCAATGTTTTACGCAGCATCTTTACTGATGGCATTATGTTAAATGGCGGTGGAACAGTGCCGCCATCTTCAAAATAACTCATCCAAAGTTGAGAACGAGCAAATTTCCATTCAACATCAGCACGTTCCGATATAATTTGGTAAGAGTTTGACATCATGGCGATCAACATGTTAAGGAGCACAATAATATTGATCACGGAGTATGAACCGAACATCAGTAGTGCCCAAAATCGAGTAAAACTCTTAATACCAGCTAAATCGAAGGAGACCAAATCCACTAAGCCAAAGGAGGCCCAAAATAGTGATTGAGATGTTTCAAAAAGACTGTAATTTAAAAAAATAAATAGTCGTTACTCTGCTACTTAGACCACACATAAGTGATACACTTACTTTGAAAAACGCCGCCATATCGTGCAAGCCTTCTCCTGATCATCAAAATCTGGTACATCAGGATGTAAATGATAGCATTTATTTTTCTCCAGCTCAGCATAATACCAAAGTAATTGATTTAGACCACAACCAAAAGCAAATAGCACCAAAGTGTAGATAAAGAAGAACTTTATAATATCGATAATCATGCGTCCGAGTGATACTTGCAATGGTCCCAAATGTGGATTTATGGAAAAGATATGCACTAATTTTAAATATGAAAACACCATGCCAGCAGCAAAAGCTCCTTCGGAGAGCAGCATAGGATCAAACGGATGCCAGTGTTCACGTGGAAAATAAGGATCTATATTGCGAAACCATAAATCACGCTGTAGTTTGAAAGAAGAAATAAGATTTATTGGACAAAATGTAGTTATTACATTGAATATACATGCACTATAATCCACGCTGTAGCTCTACAAAGTATCCAAGTTACATAGAACATATTCGATATGAAGTCCACTATGTTCCATAAATCGGTGATGTACTCGAATAACCCATCCGAATAAAGAGACTTTAATTCGCCAAAAATTAAACCTTGAATAAAAAATAACTATTTTTACTATAATTTTTTTAATAAATTTTAACGTATGTGCTTAGCTACAGTCAGGTCCTGGCTGCAGTTATTAGCTTTATCTGGGCTTGTGTAAACATATCCTGACAAACGTAAGGGAAAGCAATTTTAAAAGTTTTTAAGTTTTTTCTGTTGACCGCAAAAATAACGCAAGCATCTCTCAAAAACCAGAGAAGGAGGCGTGGCTGGTATGGAAAAGTATATATGTGACTTGGTCTATGAAAAAAAAAAAATTTCCAATTTTTTGCCGATTCGCATAAATTGACCTTTAAAAGTGTTTTCCAGCTATTTTCACGAAATTTTTTTTTCGCACGTAAGCCCCCTTTTCATAGACCAAGTCACATATATTCTTCATCAGAGTCGCCACTTAAGTCGGTATAGCCATGTCCGACTGTCTGGATAGATGTTTGTGTGTCCGTGGAAATATTTTGTTTTTTTTTATTCACGGAAAAACTAAGATAATTCGACAAAATTTTGTACATAGGGTTCATTGTAAAAGTTAGCTCGTAGGATTGAAAATGAAGCTTAAAGCCCCAGTCTTTTACTTTAAAAATCAGTTTAAATTATGGGTCATTTCATCTCAAATCGTCCAGGTAGTATTTTTTTTTTTGCATATAATTTTTTTTATAGTTTCTACATTGAAATCGATGAGACACGTATTTTTTCCTTTTGCTTGATTTTGAGTTCTTTCGTCGTGGTGAATTTTTTAAAATTCGTCTACAACCTCGATTTTGCGCTATTGTCGCATGTCAATTTTCACGGAAAATGTGATAACTTTGCGAAAAAACGTCCGATCTTCGTAATTTTTGGTATGTTTGTAGCTAAGAGGTTCCTCTAAAAGAAAAAAATATGATGCAGGATATATTTCAAAAAATAATTTTTAAATCGTCATTTGAAAAAAAAAAATCAAAAAATTTTTGATTTGAAAAATTTCCAATTGCATCAGTTTTTTTTTTTCTTCATATTTTTTTTTTAAATAGCCATACATACAAACAATATTATGTAACAGCCTCTATTAGCCCAAATTCGTTGTTTGGGAATTATGATTTTTTGAAAAAACAGTCCCAATTATTTAGTAGTTTTGGGCTTCATTCATGATATATGTTATCATTTCGTCAAAAGTAGCTCAATCGTTATGATATTTTGTCTGTCAACAGTCAAAGGTCCATTCTAGAAGAAAAAATCATGAAGTGTAGTACATTTTTGGATATTTTTTTTATAACCGTCTTTAAAATAGAAAAAAAATCAAATGACTTTTAGCCCAAAAATTTTAGCATTGCTACGATTTTTCCATTCTTTATTACTATTTTTGTGTATCAATTTGTAAGTAGACAATTTTCAGAAGCTTTATTTATACCTTAATTTTGTTTTTTATTCAATATTATTTTTCAAACTCCATGCAAGTAGGTACATTTATTCGAGTAATTTGATTATTGCTGCAACATTGTTCCACTGGGTCTTCTTGGTCTTTCTGAACTTTTGTACGTCACGAGCTTCAAGTAATTTGACAGCCACATTTAGAGTATGCTTCTGAAAATTACGACGATCGGACGTTTTTCGCAAAGTTATCACATTTTCCGTGAAAATTGACATGCGACAATAGCGCAAAATCGAGTTTGTAGACGAATTTTAAAAAATTCCCCACGACGAAAGAACTCAAAATCAAGCAAAAGGAAAAAATACGTGTCTCATCGATTTCAATGTAGAAACTATAAAAAAAAATTATGTGCAAAAAAAAAATACTGCCTGGACGATTTGAGATGAAATGACCCTTATATCGATATCTTTTTTCCTTGTTCTATTATACAACCTGAAAGGAATAAAAAAAAATGAATTCCAACTTTTCACAAAATGAATGGAAAATTAGTCTGTTGCTATTTTTCTAAAAAAACGCCAAAGTTCTTCTTTTTTAACAAAAAAAATTTCAAAAGCAATTGTTAGAAACAACTTCGCATAAAAAAATAGTGGAGTGGGACGACATCGGAGTAAAACCAAGTTCAAAAGAGGTTTATGTGATATTTTGTAAGTTTTTGATACTAAATAGTACTGTAAATTAATAATATTACAGTCAATCTAAACTTTTTTGTGGATTGGTACAATTTCAACCGGTCAATTGTTACAAATTTCTTTCTGTGTATTAAATAAATGTATTCTTCAAAGATAAAACAATGTAATTTCAAATAACGTATGCACCACATTTTATTTTCAATCTTCGCCAAGAGTGACTGCGAAAATGTCGTATGCGCCATAAATGAGTGAAATAGGCACATAATCAATTTAAAAACGCATCTATTATTTGTACGAGATCTAATGCAGACTACATTTAACGTTTTAAAAAAATCCGCCATGCATGTTCGAAAAGAAATGAAAAAAACTCACTCCTGTAAAAATTGCTTTTTGTCGCATACGCTACTGTTGCGGTTAGGGCTCGATATGTTTAGTTGAAAAATTTTATTTTTATTTTTATTTCAGCACTTCCAAGACGGCTATTTTTTTATAGGTTTACAGGGACATTAGCAACAGCATTTATTTTTTCAGTGGCTTTAGTATCTTAGTCCTTTTAACCAGAAGAAAAAACAAATCTAAAATTACTATCCATAGATGTCAAAATGAGTCAGTACTAGATTGAGATATTTAAAAATATAGAAGAATTTTTTTAATAAAACTTGTGCCAGTTCATCTGAGATTCATTGTTTTACTAAAGCCCCGACTTTTTATACCCTACACCCAGGGTATATTCACTTTGTCCTTCCGTTTGTAACGCAGAGAAGGAGGCGTGGCGGATATGGAAAAGTGTATATATTCTTGATCAGCGTCACTTCCTGAGTCGATATAGCCATGTTCGTCTGTCTGGCTGGCTGGCTGGGTGTGCATGGAAATACACTTTTTGGGAAAACAGAGCAACATAATTTAATGAAATTTTGTATTCTGACTCTGTCGTAAAAGTTAGCTCGGGGGATTCAAAATGAGCAAAATCGGTCAACGGACACGCCTACCGCCCATACAAAAAATATATTAAAAATGCAATAATAAGAGCATTATTTGCAATAACAAAAGCAAAATACACATGAATACTAGAAATAGTAAGTGCAAGCTCTGAGTAAAAACTAGGCGAATTCGGACTATAGGGCGTGGCACCTCCGAAGCAAACTAAATTGCACTCAAATATTTAAATCAATAAATGCAAGCTCTGAGAAAAAACTAAGCGAACTCGGACAAGAGGGCGTGGCAAATCCCATATAAGCAAAAGTTCGAAATGATATACTGAAAGTGTTTTTTGAGATAATCCAACTAAATTTCACTCAAACACTAAAAACATTAATTGCAAACTCTGAGCAAAAAGGAGGCAAAGTTGAACTAGGGGCTGTGGCACCTCCCATATAAGCAAAAGTCTAAAAATGCTACATTGAAAAATTTTTTTAAGAAAACCTAACTGAGTTTTACTCAAGCACTCAAAACAGTAAATACAAGCTCTACGCAACATTAAGCTAAGCTTGGAGACGAGGGCGTAGCACTTCCATATAAGCAATTTGTTCTCATACTCTCCCAGGAGTTACGGAGGAATAAAACAATTTATTTTAATAAAAACTTACAGTAAGAAGCAAAACTGTCAACATGTTTGCTATTTTTGACTTAGTACTGCTATAGCGTCCGTTCTGATTACATGACCAACAAGAAATATGAACCAAACGGAAGCTTAACCTTTCCTCTATTCAAATATGTGATCAATTTTACCGAACTTCACACCATAAAAAAATAATTAACAAAAAACCATTTCGAAAACATGTGGACAGTTTTGCACCACTTTAACTGATGTGCGTACAAACCTGGAACGTGAATTTTTCCTAGTTTAAGAAAACGATTACAATAGATTTTGTTGTGCTGATTCCAAAACTGGCCACAGAATCCCTCTACCTCGTCAGAATTTCGAAGTATCCTAAACTCAAAGTGCAAAAAACGACGTTTTTGCTGTTTTTTAATTTAGGTTCAAGGTCGCAAGGATTTTTCTGCTCTATTCCGTAAAATAAACTTGAACATCTTGCTTTTTCCCCTTCCAAAAAAGTGGTGAATGGTCATCTACGATATTTCTTTGCAAAGTAATGCCCACTAAAAGACGACATCATAAGATCTTATAAAACGGATATAGCGGCAGGGTTTGGATTTATGTCACATGGTTTATACACATATCCTTCTGGAGAAATATGGCCAAAAAATACGCAAAACTCTTAGTATGAATTTTGGGTATTTCATGATGTCATCTTAGAGTGGGCATAAATTTGCAAAGAAAAACTGTAGATGACCATTCATCACTTTTTTGGAAAGGGAAAAAGCAAGTTTATTTTACGGAATAGAGCAGAAAAAATCGTTGCGACCTTGAACCTAAATTGAAAAACAGCAAAAACGTCGTTTTTTGCACTTTGAGTTTAGGATACTTCGAAATTCTGACGAGGTAGAGCAATTCTGTGGCCAGTTTTGGAATCAGCACAACAAAATCTTTTGGAATCGTTTTTTTAAACTAGGAAAAATTCACGTTCCAGGTTTGTACGCACATCAGTTAAAGTGGTGCAAAACTGTTCACATGTTTTCGAAATGGTTTTTTGTTAATTATTTTTTTATGGTGTGAAGTTCGGTAAAATTGTTCACATATTTGAATAGAGGAAAGGTTAAGCTTCCGTTTGGTTCATATTTCTTATTGGTCATGTAATCAGAAAGGACGCTATAGCAGTACTAAGTCAAAAATAGCAAACATGTTGCCAGTTTTGCTTCTTACTGTATATGTACAAGAATATTGCATAGTTTTTATCAACTAAGTGTTTGATAATATACTTGAAATGTAGTGTAGGGTATTTAGTGTTTGGCCAGGCAAAAGATACCACCCTTACTAGTTTTTTGTTTGTTTTCGTCTTTTTGCGCATTCCAAAAATGGTTTTATTGGAAAACAATAGTATGGGAGTGGTTTCGGCTTATTTTTATCACACTCTGTTTTAATGCGAAACTTCGAAACATTTACACTCACGGTCAAAAAAAAAAAACCGACAAGGATTTTTTGCTAAAATAGTTGGTTCTTCGCCCTTTTTTATGATTGTAGTATGACTAATAACACTACATTACAAATAATTAATATGTATGTGTAACATTTTGCAGACCATATTTTCTAAACTAATTTGAGGTCGCCGAGTCCGAAAATCGCATTTATATTTTTTTTCTCGAGATAATCAACCTTTTCGATTTTTTAGGTTATAGCTCTATTTTTTCGAACATATTTTGAGAAATCCAATTTCGATCGAATATGTTTTTGCGTTTTTGTGGAGAAAAATTCTTAAGCTTCCAACAAGTGTACCTATATCTAAGGTCCGATTCAAATTGTCTGAGTTATAGCAACAAAAAGTTAATTTTTATAGTAGTTTTTTAAACTTTTTCGTGTTTAAGTCAAATTAAACACGGTTTTTTTGCCAGTAGCTTATACAAATATACATTTTTTATTGCATTGTATTGTATTGTATTTAATTGCAAATATTTGGAGTTCAATTTAAGCAAAATCGACTCATGCTTTAAAAAGTTATTAAGGTTTTAATGAAATAAGACCATTTCGATTTTCATAGAAAACGCAAATGTTTTTTAAATTTTTTTTGAAAAAATTAATTTTTTCTATGAAAATCGAAATGGTCTTACTTCACTAAAACCTTAATAACTTTATAAAAAATGATCCGATTTTGCTAAAATTGAACTTCAGATATTTGCAATCAAATACACTATTGAACTAAAATATAAAATATATATATTTATATAACTTACTGGCAAAAAAACCGTGTTTAATTTGGCTTAAACACGAAAAAGTGTAAAAAACTACTATAAAAATGAACTTTACGTTGCTATAACTCAGCCAATTTGAATCGGATATTAGATATTGGAACACTTGTTGGAAGTTTAAGAATTTTTCTCTATAATAATGTAAAAACATATTCGATCGAAATTGGGATCCTCAAGATATGTTCGAAGAAATAGAGCTATAATCCAAAAATCAAAAAGGTCGATTATCTCGAGAACGGCCCCTAGGAAAAAAAAATAAATGCGATTTTCGGACTCAGCGACCTCAAATTAGTTTAGAAAATATGGTCTGCAAAATGTTACATTTTGGCTGTTGTCTAGTGTAAGTAGAAATTGTTGTTAAATAATGCATTTACTTCATATCTGTTGGCGTTAAAACAACGATATTTAAAAAAAAAGGGTTTTGACCGACAACCAAAAAACTTGATATAGCTTTTGAGAAAAAATACACTGAAAAAATTGCACTGAAAAAAAAAATTATTTTAAGTGGAAACACAGCTTTTTTCTTTTTTAGAGTCAATTTGGGGCTTAGTGAACCCTTTTTATTTTGTTTTGAAATATTTTTATTCAAAAGCAAATTTTATCATAATTATTTACTTGGCTGTGATCATCTCACTTTTTTCGAAATTTGCAGTTGGGTTCTCTGATTTTTATAAAAATTCACAGAGATGTTCTAAGTGCTTAGCATGGAGAACTCTCATTATTAGTTTTGCGAAAAAAAAATGGTGTGTTTTTGCGAAAAATCGATGCAATTTTTTTTTCTAAGTCCCGCCATTTTGTCAAAAATAAATTTTTTAAATTTTTGTTTTCGGATTCTTGTAGCATTTTAAACGTTAATTTATTTTTCATTTTTAAATTTGGAAAGTTTTGAAAATTTACAAAATGGCGGCCATTTTTTGAAAAATCTTAAAAGTTGATTATCTCAAAATAATATTCTTTTTATTTTTTTATTTTTTTTTTACAAAAAGGTTAATGAAATACAAACATTTTATAGAAGACTTGTTTTGCGCTAAACGGCTGCGGGAGCCACAGGAACTTATTTTCTAAAAAGTCACGTGACAATTTTTTTAACTTTGTTTTATGCTTTCTTTTACACCCACTAGGTGGCCAAAAAAAAAAATTTCAAAGTACAAGGATATAACTTCCATTACTTAGAAAATAGAAGCTATACCAAAAAAACCAATATTTCCTATATGAATCATAAAAATAAGTATTGACGAAATGACGGCCATGTTTTGAAAAATCTTAAAAATCAATTTTCCAAAAAAAAATTTTTTTATTTTTTTTTTTTACTAAAGTGTTTTGAAAGACGAATGTTCATCATAACCTTTCAAAACATTTCATTAAAAAAACTTCTAAAAAAAAAAAATTTTTTTTTCTTTTGGAAAATTGATTTTTAAGATTTTTCAAAACATGGCCGTCATTTCGTCAATTCTTATTTTTATGATTCATATAGGAAATATTGGTTTTTTTGGTATAGCTTCTATTTTCTAAGCAATGGAAGTTATATTCTTGTACTTTGAAATTTTTTTTTTTGGCCACCTAGTGGGTGTAAAAGAAAGCAAAAACAAAGTTAAAAAAATTGTCACGTGACTTTTTAGAAAAAATGTTCCTGTGGCTCTCGCAGCCATTTAGCGCAAAACAAGTCTTCTGTAAAATGTTTGTATTTCATTCACCTTTTTGTAAAAAAAAAATAAAAAAATAAAAAGAATATTATTTTGAGATAATCAACTTTTAAGATTTTTCAAAAAATGGCCGCCATTTTGTAAATTTTCAAAATTTTCCAAATTTAAAAATGAAAAATAAATTAACGTTTAAAATGCTACAAGAATCCGAAAACAAATATTAAAAAATTTATTTTTGACAAAATGGCGGGACTTAGAAAAAAAAATTGCATCGATTTTTCGCAATGACACCACTTGGACACTCTGAAGTTCCATGCTCATAACTTGGAAAAAAAAATTTTTTTCGCAAGACTAATAATGAGAGGTCTCCATGCTAAGCACTTAGAACATCTCTGTGAATTTTTATAAAAATCAGAGAACCCAACTGCAAATTTCGAAAAAAGTGAGATGATCACAGCCACTTACCTTAAAAATTGTGATATCTTTTACGGTTATCAAGTTATGAATTTCACCGGACGGTATTTTTTTTTTTTCGGTCGCCCCCAGCAAAATTTTTTTGGAATATTTTTGGAAAATGTTTCATCCCATTATAACCAAGTTTTTGGAAAAAAGGTCTAAAAGATCTTTAAAAACGCGATATAATGGGTTAAGATTTAACGTGAAATCAAGCTTGGAACAATTTTAAGAACATTTCAACCTATTATGATATTTTACTTTTGAATAAAAATATTTAAAAAAAAAAAATAAAAAGGGTGCACCCAAATTGGCTTTAAAAAAGAAAAAAAGCTATTTTTCCACTTAAAATAAAATTTTTCAGTGTATTTTTCTTTTTCAAAAGCTCGTATCTTTCTGCACTAACCCTGAAAATTTCATTTAAATCGGATCAAAATCCGAGGAGCTATGAATTTTCAAACATGTGAGCATCTAAAAGTTCACCGCCATCATGGATTTTTTCGGAATTTATTTACCGTTTTAATAATTGACACCGGAGTGTCACCACAGTTTTCTGTAAGGGTTCCTTAGTGTTGCCCCATTAAAAACAAAAATTTGAAAAAAATTTAGTTACGAGGTTAAGGCTGGAAGGGTATGTTAAGTATGTAACTATGTCTGTTAGGGTGGTGGTCGCAAGATTTGCATATCTTTGCTTATACGGGGGAAGGGGTCGTCTAAAATCATACGTTAGAGAAAAACTAGAAAAATTTTGTATTTTAAGTCTATAATTACGGTGACCAACAGTCCTGTATTTCCGGGGACAGTTCTGTATTTCGGCTACCTATCCCCGGAATTTATTTGAGAAATATGGGACATACAAATGTTCTGTATTTTATTTTGTGTCCCCTATTTGTCCCGCATTTTCACAGTGCATGTTTTTTTTTAATTATGTTCTATATTGTTAAATTAAATCGTGAATTTCTAAAAGGTCTCGTATGAGATTTTTATACATTTTTAGGAGGTATATAAATTATATTTCTTCAAATCCGATGATTTTTTTTTTTTTTTTTTCTAATACTAGTAAATGAGTAAATGGCCAAAAATGTTTTAAGTGAGCCACTTAAGAACTTAAACGCAAAAAAGGGTTTAAAAAAAATAATTTTTTGTAACAACTAGTAAAGATTTTTTAGCATTATTTTTTTCTAAATTATTTAGCATAGACTAGAAATAAATTGGTAGTTTTTCGGACTAAAATTTTTCATTATAAATAGAAATTTAAGCAAACTCTCCACATATCTAGGGAATAAGATGTCTAGCTTTTCTCTACTACTCACATTTCACACTACTCTCACGATATTGGTAATAACTTTTGAACCAACATCGATTATGCCAATTTTCTGGAATATAGTTCCTAGATATGTGGAGAGTTCTCATATATTTTTTATAATTTTTTGAGAACCGGAAAAGTTGCTTAGATTTCTCTTTATTTATTTGAAATAGGGATATTCCATAACAAATGAAAAATGTTGGTCCAAGGAACAAAGCTATTTTATTTCCTAGTCTATTTTTAATATTTTCATAAATCTTTACTAGTTGCTACAAAAAATCACTTTTTTGAGAAATTTTTTGCCAACAGTTAAGTTATCTCTAGATTCATTTTAATTCTTTTTTTTTATTCATTCATTAAATAATGTTTTATTTACATTTAGAAGTAAAAGTCTATTGTTATTGCTCATCGGTCATTATTTGCCTTAAAATTTATTTGTCCCTGATTTTCTCCCGACTGTCACCGATTGTCTCCGATTTTTTTAGCGCAAATATCGTTTTGTCCCCGATTTCGCTCACACAGGCATGGCCACCGTATCTATAATCCCTATTTTGAACCGCTTATTTTATAAAAATCTTGATCTTCACATTAAATGAAAAAAAGACATTAATCCGAAAATCTCTTACCAATACTTACTTGCTATATATGTTATGATACCCAATTCGATTGGTCCCGGCAAAGAACCTCTTTCATGTTTACGCCAATCCTCCAACATAGCCAACATCCAAGGAAAAGCCAACAACTCAAAAGTTATCTGTACAACACGTAATGAAGCAGCGCCAAGGAGCACTGTTGTGAAGAAAACATGAAAAAAATAAAATTACAATAATCCAATAAGCACCGTATTGCAAAACAATGCGTAGTCAGAGGCGAATGTTATATGTATTCATCCAACGCACAGTGGTTTCTGCCATGGGCCAAAAATAGAAATCGAAGTCAAAATTTTCGAATGAAAAGCTTCCAACACCGCTCAAGTCGAAAATTGGCGGTTTTGACATTTTAATCTATTTAGTGGAGCTGCTCATTGCGCATCTAACCATTCGCCACATTATGTAGATTTCAGACAATCAGAAGACGTAATTCAAAAAGTAGTAACAGCGCGCAAGTTGGATGCCCTCTGAACACCGCCTAAGCACCGCCTAAGCACCGCCTGAACACCGTCTCCAGTAAAGTTGCTAAAAATGACTTAGGCGTTGGAAGCAAAGGGACGATATACACAAACTCTACAATAAATAAGCCTTTTAATGGACTTTTTTTTTTTTTTTTGACTCTAACGGTACTCCTTAAAAATGGCATCCAATGAGAGCACGTGTACTGATAGCAAGTGCAGTGTGAGTACGTTGTGAATAGACTTATTTTTTGTGTTTTAAAAACTAATTAAAAAGTTTTCAAATTTAAAATTTTTAAAATGGATAAAATTTAACTGAAAGGTTCGAGAACGACGGAGTTTTTGTTGGGTTCTTTTCAGGACATCATCCGAAGTCAATCCTGACAAGAATTCAAATCGTAACACGTGCCGATTTTGAAAACGAACAGTTTTTGCTATTTTTAAACGAACGTTTTCAAATGTTTGCACAAAATACCGTTTATTTGTGTATATATCGACCTCGGCTACACCCCTATGTGAAGGCTCATTTAATTTTATGAATATTTGTCCAAGAAACCATACCTCTGCGTTCAACTTTAGTTCGGCGCATTTTAGGAAATAAATTTGGCGCTTTTTTTAATTTTACAGAACAATATATCAAAAATCCATGTAAAAATATGAATCGTTTATTATAAATTGGTTATTTGACCGATATAATTTTGTGGAATAAATATCATCACCCAACGGGAAGAAATGAAGGTGCTTCCAATAAGAGCGCAATAGAAGCACATCTCTGGTAGCATACAAAATTTTTCAAATTTATTTTGTTTATTGCTTATAAAAGTTAATAATTCTACTAAAAGTTACAGAAAACAAGTAATTTTTGTGAAATGGAACTTAAAATTTAAAAAAAAACTTCCACGGAAGCGTATTTCATTAATTCCAAATGGGTGCTTCCACGAAAGCGTATTTGAAGCGTATTTCAAGTGCTTCTAAAGATGTGCATCTCCGCTAGGACATGCTGTGTTAAAATAGATAAGCAGTGAGAACAGCACTGGAAGCAGCTTCTTGCTTCCCTGGAAGCGCAACTTAAGTCATTTCAATGCGCTTCCGTTTCCCGTTGAGCAATTCCACATCATCAAGTGAACTTTTTATGTAAACAGAACCCAATTTAATTGATTACTGAGGGAATACCAGCCAAATCATATAATATTTCTTTTGTCTCTATATAAGAATTTTCAAAATTTAGTATGAAAATAAAAAAAAAATATTAAATGAAAGGTAAAATTTTCGATCGAAAATGCGCCGAACTAAAGTTGAACGCAGAGGTATGGTTTCTTGGGTAAATATTCATAGAATTAAACGAGCTTTCACATAGGGGGTAGCCGAGGTCGATATATGCACAAATAAACGGTAATTAGTGCAAACATTTGAAAATATTCGTTTAAAAATAGCAAAAACTGTCCGTTTTCAAAATCGACACGTGTTACGATTTGAATTCTTGTCAGGATTAACTTCGGATGATGTCCTGAAAAGAACCCAACAAAAAACTCCGTCGTTCTCGAACCTTTCAGTTAATTTTTTTCAAGCGGGCCGTGATTAGCTTTGTATTTAACTGAACAATTTGTATATCTTGTGGCGTACTTTTTATAAAATCATACTTTTTTCCATGTATTTTTTTTCTATTTTTCGTAAATCTATAGTATTTAACTTAAACTTTTAATTATTTATTCATGCGAATCCTCAATTGTGTCTTATATAGAAATATTGGCCTATGTTTCTAGAATATAGAAGTGTTTTTTGTAGCTGCCCCGATGTGCCCAATTTAGTGAATTTAAACACTCTAATTTAATAAATACTTGAATATACAGTGTTGTGCATAACATTTGCAACCAAAAACACTTGAAACTGAATCACCAATTTTCAGTCATTAAAACAGATGCAAATAAAATACTTGGTATGAGGTTTTATGCCATTTATTTTGTGGTTTATAAAACTAAAATAAAAAGTCCATACATCACTAATACAAAACTAAAACTTAAGTGCAATATAAAAATGTATCGGTATTGACTGTGCAAAACATTTGCAACTATTAATCTTAATTAAAAATTAATAACTAAAAAAATTAATATTTAATGGAATAACCCCTGTTTTTTATAACAGCAGTGCATCTTTTTGGCATGGATGCGATGAATCTATTTTCAAATGAGTGCGGAATGTCCTGCTACCGTTTTTTAACTTCATTAAACAACTCATCCTGTTTTCTAAATTTTTGATTGCATAATAAGCAATGCATTTTCGTGACTTGACGATTTGATTGGGTTTAGATCTGGCGACTCCACGGGGTATTGATGAACATCAATATTTTGCCATTTTAACCAATCTTTTACCACTTTTGACGTGTGCTTAGGATTGTTATCATGCAGGAATATCCATTTTGGTGTCATTTTCCAAATTGCATATGGCATCATAGTATTTTGTAGTATGTCTTTATAATCATTAGACTTCATTATGCCTTCAACACTTTGAATTGGACCGATTCCTTGCACAGAGAAGCATCCCCAGACCATGCTACTACAACCTCTATGCTAGACAGTTCCTCTTGTATATTTCGGGTATTCCGCATTCATTTGAAAATAGTTTTATTGCATCCATGCCAAAAAGATGCACTGCTGTTATAAAAAACCGGGGTTACTCCATTAAATATAAATTTTTTTAGTTATTAATTTTTAAAGTAATAGTTGCAAATGTTTTGCACAGCCAATACCGATACATTTTTATATTGCACTTAAGTTTTAGTTTTGTATCAGTGATGTATGGACTTTTTATTTTAGTTTTATAAACCACAATATAAATGGCATAAAACCTATGCCAAGTATTTTATTTGCATCTGTTTTAGTGGGCGAAAATTGGTGATTCAGTTTCAAGTGTTTTTGGTTGCAAATGTATTGCACAGCACTGTATATCACAAATAATTTTTTTCACATCCATAAATTTGGCTCGTTTCAATTTTAACTGTTTACTTCAATTCGAATTACTCAAATTTCGTGTTGTTATGAAATTTTTGGTTTTTTTGTAATGACTTGAAAACTATGAAAGATACCGATACCGTCCGTGGATCGATTTTGATCAAAATCATACATTTTTGTTGTGTCCACCCTTAAACCACTTGTATTTAATATCAAGAGCTTAGCTCTATTATTACTATTTATGGCCACCGTTCTCATACCAACGGAACCACTGTGCAACGGTGAATTTGCAGCGGATACATTTATGCACTTAATGATAACTAAAACAAAAAGACTTACTTAAGAAAAACATGTACGAACAAGAATGCGATATAAATTTAACGAATGGTTTTTTCATCAGTTTTCCAGCAGCAGATTCGGGTGCCAGCAAATAGCTCATGCTGTTAAGAGGAAACATGCAGCCAAGCTTAACCACCTCCGTTAATTGTTGCGACATCTGCTTACGTCGAAATCCAGGTAAACCCTCATACCAGATGGCAGCCAAAAGCTGCTGCACATTCGGATGTGCAACAAACTACGTAAAAGGAATATAAAGCATTACACTAACGATATGCACAAAATCAAACAAAGACAGCACCGTTTTCTGTTTATACTTGATGGCCAATTTTAAACGTTCCAAAGTTTGTCGTTGACCAGGTTTCCAAATGTCATTCGATGGTTCATGGTTGAAATTCAGCATCACTTCTAATTCCATTGATGTACGTGCATGGTCCAATAATGATGTGACAAATTCCTGAACATTACCACGCATTTCCTAATGCACACAGAGACGAAAACACAAGGACCATTAGCAATACATTAAAAGGATAATATCATCATGTTCTTTGTTAGGCAAATTCAATTTTTGGTTTTGTTTTTTTTTTTTTGTTTTTTGTTTGCTTGTACTATTACGAACCGTATATTCTGCACGAAATTCTGATTCCATGGCTTGTAAACGTTTTAACTCCCATGACAGTTGAAAGGCCGTCAGAACTGGATCACGTGAGCTAAGTGCTATAAGTGAGCTGGCAGAGAGTGCCCTATAGGCATTTATTCGCGACTGTGAATGACGCAGGGAATCCGATTCTTGGGAGGTAACACAATCATCACAACCGCATCTAAGTATAAGATATGATACATATATAAATATGTGATATATGAAAGTAAATTAAGTTTTGATTATATCTACTAATATACATTCATATCAGAGTGTTGCAGAGGATTGTAAAAGGTTTGGAGTTTTTCGGTGAATTTAGGCCCTGTCTGTATTAAACAATTGTGCAATAGTTGAAGCGATAAGCTGGCTTAACTACCTGTGTTAGAATTAAAAATCGGGTTTTTAAATCTTAATTTGGTTTTATATTAATCTTTTCTAATGTCATACAACATGGCGTAATACTTAAAAGTTATAAACATAATGAGAATTATATCCCTAAATGAACATAAACTAAAGTTAATACGAATAACAACAACAACAATTAATATATTCTCCACTTGTTGTTGTACGCATGTGCATTTCATTGCACACACAAGCGTACACCCACTGCAAAAGCAACGTTCTCATGTATTTACATAACATTTTACACCCAAAAGTACGCATAAAACAACGTTAACTTTTAGTACCTACTAATTTGCTAATACAGTGGTGTGATGTAAAATATTTATTCACGCGCAACACCTCCCTTCTTCAGAATAAAAAAAAAAAAATTTAATTTATAAAATTTTTTTTTAATTTATTATGTTTGCTATTTGATAACAATGTTGTTGTTAAAATTTAATTTTTTTAATTTAAAAAATAACTGTACTATACTATATTTTGATTTTAATACTTATTACTCGTGAACAGCTTTTGATAAAAATCTAAATTTTCCAAGGTTAAAAAGTGGGCGTGGCACTTTTCCGATTTCGCCGAATTTTTGCCCATTATAAGGCTGCCGTCCTAAGCAAGAATGCCGTAACTGCAATTTTCCAAAAAAATGAGTTTACGGCGTTTTTTAGGTCATCCGTCAACCCACAAGAACAGACTGCATTATACCTTAATTTTCCCTATAAAAACAACTACGACTTTTGTCGTTTTTCTCAGCCGTACACATAAACATAACCACAAAACCCATTTTACAAAAATAAAAATTTATTGGAGTTACGCCATTCTTTCTTAGGACGGCAGAGTAGCTGTGTACCAAATTTCATCAAAATATCATTTACGGTTCAAAAGATATGACCAAATTAAATAAAAAGTTTAGAGTGGTGCCACGCCTCTATTAAGTCAATGCCTATCTCATTCTTTAGTATATGAAGCAATCCATGCCAAGTGTACCAGCTCAAAATTTTTTTTCTCCGATTTCGCTCAAATTTGGCAATATGGTAGATCCGGTGTGCAAGAACAATAATCCGGGAGAATTTGGTCCTAGTACCATTTGTTGTTAAAATACAGGGTGTTGATGTTGGCGTTTTTAGTCATTTTCATGAAAAGGGTGTTTTTTTTTTAAAAAATGTATAGCTTACACTAAAGTTTGTAAATTGATAAATCTAAGTTACTGGTCCCATTTATTTTGAAGTTTTCTATTTATAAAAAAATATTTCTTGGTGAAAAAAAATTTTTTTCATTAAAATTTTTTACACTTAAAAATACTTTTGAATTTTTTTTAAAAAAACCCCCCTTAGATTTTTTTAAAAAGTACTTTAAATTTAAGCATAATTTATAAGCTTCAAAATGATGTGTGACTCAAGATGGGATTCGGATGCTAAATGGGAGTTTTGGCTTTTGAACGCCCGCGGAAGGCAAAAATCTTTTTTTACTCAAGAGGAAAGCATCTTACGAAAAAGTGTACTAGGCATAAAATGCTAGTCATACATTATTTTAAAGCTTATAAATTATGCTTTAATTTAAAGTACTTTTAAAGAAAATCGAAGGGCATCGTGGCACCGGATCTACCATATTGTCAAATTTGAGTGAAATCGGAGAAAAAAAAATTATGAGCTGGTACACTTGGCGTGGATTGCTTCATATGCTAATATGCATCATTTTCCAAAGTTTCATTAAAATCGCTATAGCCGCTCTTGAGCAAAACATGGCAACAGTTTTATACACGATTTAAGACCCTAAAAAAACGAATATACCTCAGAAACCTTACAAGATACAGCGATTCTAATCCCAGATTCGGACTTAGAATCGACAAATACATATAAAATGACTCTTTTGATTTTTTTTTTTTTTTTTGTTGTATTTTTTTTTTTTCCAATTTATTTTTATGAAAACATAAGCTTCTTAAATATTGCTTAAAAAATTATATAATTCCGGCCGCGCTCCGACATGTTTCTGATTTTAAATAAAAAAAAAAAAATATTTAAAACAAAATCATCAAAATCAGAGCTGTTCTTGAGGACTTCCTCATTTTGCCTGTTTTTTGGCTTTATTGACTCCACTATAGGTATTCCATTGAAATCTAACACTGAAATGAATATTTCTTTTCTAAGAAAATTGTCACGCCCATAAAAGTTAAGATCGGACAAGCTAGTATGAGGTAGTAAAAAAATCTGAATACCCCTGAAATTATGTTCTGGCTACGACCCTGTCCAATAATATCGAAAATTGTCATCAGCAAAAAGTATAATGACCGCAGATGAACAAATTAGAAGAGATCTCGATAATAGTTAGAATTGAAAGGAAATTAAACCACATTTGAATGCAAAACGGATGTTTGGAACCAAAAGCAACAGAATTTCCCAACTTAAAATTCTAATGATTGAGGAGCATACACACGAGTAATGAAAATCACGTAAAATTGTTGTGCTGCAGCAAATAATCAAACGTGACAAATCGAGTCATATTCGGCTTAAATTGTGAATGGAACAAAAGTAGTAGTAGTAGTAACAGTATTCCCTCCACAGAAAAAGTGAACAGTTCATGCTTATCAGGGTGGTCCAAATTATGTGAATATAGCACACCAAACTTTGGCATATATTTAGAAAATCCTTGCTAAAAAGGTCGAAAATGTTGAAAAGCTTAAAAATCTATAAGAGACAATTTTCGTCAGATTTACATTTGCAAAATAGAACTAAATTTTAAATTTTTTTTTTCAATCCTCTGTTAAGAATTATCTCAACACGCCAAAATTAACAAAGTTATGATTTTTTATGGTTCATGGTTTTGAAAAATACTTAATTTTGTAATGCATTTATCTCAGAAACTATTAATTATGAGGAAAAAATTGTCACAATGTAAAATGTAGACAACTAATCGAAATTATCAAACATGTAACTGACATTTTTACAATATGTCAGTTCTTTTACCACAACATTTTACAAGTTTTTACCAGAAAAGCTCTCGTTTACGCATAAAACTTTGTTAAACTTTGTGGTAAACGAACAGGCATAATATGTAGGCATGATCACAGTGATATAAAGTGATTATTGAAATTAAAAAGATTACTCATACTCATTTGAAGAAGAATATTGATTTTTTTTAAGTCGGGTTCCATTCTGAGAGAACCGGCATACTCATTCGGATAAACCTGTATTTATTTCCAGTTTCAATAGTAATTTTCGATCCCCGATTTGTTTTCAATGTATTACACAGGCCCACAAAAAAAAAAGTACCATGCGCGAAAGATCAGACCACCTGAACTTTATGTTTCGCTGAATCCGAATATGGTGCCAGAATAGCGAAGTTGGTTCGCGTTTTTTCAGAAATCGACATTAATGCTGAAAATCAAAGATTTTTCCTGGTTTCTGAAAAAACGCGAACCAACTTCGCTAATCTGACACTATATTTTGGTTCAGCGACCCCGAAAACATAAAGTTCCGGTGGTTTGATCTTTCGTGCAGGGTACTTTTTTTTTGTGGGCCTGTGTTATTATCGATGATACATCTTTCTATAACTGCTAAATGTGGACTACAAGCAACAATTCTAGCCAATACAATGATTAGTTCTTTGCACGATTCACGGCTTGTTTCTGTTTTCGACAGATGCACAATGGCTTCATTTAGACTCTTGCCTTCCACAATATCCGGATCATTCGATTTGTCAGATTTGTTGATTCATGAAATCCTTGATTCACGCAAAATGATTTTGGATTCACGAAATGAAATATTGATTCAAGCTTTTTTGCTTGAGTCACCCTTATTTTGAACACTGATTAATCATGACATTATGTTCGAAAAATCATTTTATCTCAATAACTAATACAAGTTCTACCCTTCACTTAAAGAATATTTAAACAGAATTTAATAAAGAATTTATGGTTATTTATGTTATGTTTATGTTATTTGAAAAATTTAATTAGTTGAAGCGTGATCGCGAATTGTAAGCGACAAAATTCAAATTGTTCACAATGCGTAAAAAACGTTTTAAAATTAGCAGATAATTTCTATCAGGCATGTTCTGAAATCCGATTCACTCCGGAATCGGAATGAAAGCAATCTTCAAGAGCTCTGCATTCCGACAAATAAGATGGAATCGGATTTGAATTTCAACAAATAAAATTTGCTAATGGTTCCTATTCGATTTACCGACACATAAATCCGATTTGGTGTTAATTATCGAAATACGGAACTCTTGAAGATTGCTTTCATTCCGATTCCGAAGTGAATCGGATTTCAGAACATGCCTGTATATAATTTTTTTTCATTTATTATGGAAATACTTATTTTAGTAAAAATGTACTGTACTAGTTATTGGGACTTTTTTTTTTGGTCTGGCGGGAGATAGGTCATTCTTACCTTATTCATCACAAAAAGTTCAAATCAGAATTTCGTCTGGAAAGAGATGCTTTTCATAAAGAATCCCTTAGTAACTTCTGATAAACCAATGATTTTTCATCAAAAGTATATTTTCCAGTTCATGATGAGTTAATGGGTATTCGAATTGCTAACTTTTAAATCAATTTATTAGATATTTTTTACTTTAACGTTAATTTCTTCCGAATTTTCTTAAAATTTTATTTTTTACTCAGTCATTTGTGAGTTATTCACTAGATCTCTCATTTGTCATATGATCTTGTTCTGCAAAGGCTTGAAATTTTTACAATAAAATAATGTTATTCGTAAGAATAATAAAATTTTAAATTTTCAGTTTTTCGGTCCGGAAATAGCCTTTGTATGTTATTACGAGATATCCTTTTTGTAAAGACTTATAACTTGGGATGTAGTGATATAATTGAAAAATTGTAAAAGTGCGGCTTGTTAAGGGTAATTTTTGCTATCCGTAGTCATTAACGAAAATTAATTTTACTATTTGCTGTTTTTGTTATATAGTTTTTAGTAGACCTCAAAATAGAGATTTTTTCACTTTTGTGCAAGGATAACTCAGGATCCTGACGTGATAGAAAAAAACCAAGCTCATATTCATAATAAGAAGGTCTCGATTGAACATAAATTGCTTTAAAAACTGAAAACGCAAAACCTTGTTTAGGCTGGACCGGGGTAGGGGCTTGAAAACATGAACCGCCGCAGATCCTGACAGCATCCACGTTCTTGTTACTTGTAGTCAGACTTATGAGAATCTCAGCTCAGTTTTCAGTACTCACATTTTGCATAGTCAAGTCCGTCTAGCGCTCGCTCTATAAGAAAATTCGGTAAAAATTAGAGATAAAGTTAAGAAGTATCCGACAGATTGATAAGAAAATTAGCAACTCCATTGCCAATTAGCACATCCTGAACAGGAAAACATACTTTTGATGAAAAATCATTGATTCATCACAATTTAATAAAGGATTCTTTATGACAAACACCACTTTCTAGACAAAATATTGATTTGAACTTTTTGTATGTGGCAATGAACCAATCCAGCAAAACGGTTAACACCACTGAATTCCCCATGCCTGAATTAAGTAAGAATTAAATATTTCCCGTCGGACCAAATTTTTAACTTGTACCGTGTAATAATACTTGTTTAATTAATTGCTTATTATAACTTTTTAAAATTAAAAAACATTTCATATTCAAAATTTGTTAGTTACACGGAGAAAATTTTGAGCTAAAAACAATCCCAAACCAATCAATTTTGGGTGTGATTTTCCGCTTGTCCATAATTTTCTTGATATCAAGTAATAATGTGATTGTTTATCAAAAAAATTAATATGCCCATTTGAGCTCAATTCAATTCAATTTGGGATTGTTCGTCAAAAATTTATTAAACGCATTTGTGTGCTTAATTTCAGCCCTTTTGTACTTGTTTATAAAAAAAATATATATTCCCATTTTTTCTTAATAATTTCTTATATATCAAAATATGAATAAGACCATTTTTGCCAAATACAAGAAATATCATTTCATTTTCCAAAATCAATGTACCAAAATGTCCAAAGACACCTCAGTACATCGTAACATCCCATTATGGAATGTCAGTAGAATTTACTCTACTATAAATACCCAATTCGGCTGTCGAGCAGGAATTATTTAAGCAGTAGATGACATAGTCATATTGAGAATCATAAACACACAGAATAAACACAAATGAAAATTTATTTTTTGATAAAAAATCACAAAATAGCTTGAATTAAGCAAAAAATGGGCTTTTTTATTTTTTTTTTGATAAACCAGTACAAAATGGCATGCATGGTCTTAATTATCAAAATTTATATTACATATGCCCAAATTTGAGCTTGAATTGCGAACAAGTTGGGCGTATTTTGGGATGATTTTATGCTATATTGGGCTTAATTCTGAATATTTAATTTAAGAACGATTTGAGCTTGATTTTAGAACATTTTTTTCTCCCCGTGTAAAGATATCGAAATAATTTAGACAAGGTTTTAAAGAAAATAACTAGTGCTTTCAACAGTCACATCAAGTTTTATGTAAAGAAACTTCCTTGCCTTGTTATATAACCACAAATATTGCAAAAAACGGTGTTATCGTTACTTTGAGTTTAAAATATCTCAAAAACCATAGGAGATATAGAATTTCTGATGCCAGATTCAAACTCAACATCGCAAAATACAAATGACTAGTTTTAGTTTTGTTTGCAGTATATATTTTTATCAGTTTTTTTTTATACTTATAGAGATAAGCCGCAACATAAAAGATATAGAAAATCGTAAGAAGGATGAGATTCGATTTTGTTAACATTATATTCTGATTATACATGGTCTGAAGAATAGAAGTGCGTACTTGGTGTTTGGAGACATCTGGGAAGACAGGTGTGTGTACATGAAACGTTTTTCCACATTATCTGCTCTGGAGCATTTTCTGGAGGTGAAATGTAATTTTTTCTTCTAATATACGCATTTCCATCATTTCTCAACCCTTAATTTTTATTATCTTTCCAATTTTCTACATTCGATTATCTTTTTTTATCGCCTCAAAGACCTCAAAAAATTGATAAGAAAGATCCAGGTATTTCCACGACGCTCTTAGGATATCTCCAAAAGTACGCTTCTCAGACGCAAAATTCTTGGAGATGAAAGTAAAAATTAAGTGTTCACTGTAAAAAATGTGTAGTTACTGTTAAACTGAACCGATTAGAATGTTTGAATATGGAAAATGGAGAGTACTATCGAACATCTAAGCTCAAAACTTGCAAAAGGTAATACTTTTTTGATAATTGTGATTAACTTAAAATCAAATTATTTCACAAAATTAGTTAGCAATGGCTATGAAAAAACCCCAGAACTAATTGGTACCGCTAGGTACCGCCAAGATTTTTTCTGTTTAAGAAGATTGAAACCATTTCTAGCACACATAAAAAAATTGAAGTGTCGTTCAGACGTTCGACACGAAAGTTTCTGAGGCACCCATAGGGAAATTTAACTCACATTGCTTGCCAAGTGTCAATATGTGTTGCTCTCCCGAAATGATGAAATTTATATTAAGTATTATGCAGCTTATAGTCCATGATTAAGAAATCTATGAACCATTTTTATGTAGATCAATTTACCGTTGCACACAACTCTGTCAAACTTAAAATTTTGAAATATATTTTTAAATAAGATATAAAAATTGTGGAAGTGTTGTCTTTTTTCCATTTTTAATCCAATCTAACATCAGATTCGTAGTCAGTGACCCCAAAAAACCCCGAGTAAATTTTGTTGGTGGATTTTGTTGAATATTAATGCAAATCATCGGCCATTTTGAAACCGGCAATTTTCTTTTTTAAGGATCTAACACCAGATTCGAAGACAGCGAGCCCAAAATCCACCGGGTAAAAAAATTACGTCTCGAAAATAGAATGACTTTTGGGCAGCTTTTAAGGATTTTGAACCAGTGTGCGCTGTTACACTTATCAATTACTTTTGACAATTTCGTTCGTATCATTTTATTTAGAACTTACAACATTCTACCACAAACCGACATTTTCTAATTTCATTTTGATAGCGATAAGATGCGTAATTTTGGGTGATTTGGTCTTTAAGCAATGTAAGAGAGTCATATCAACAGTAATCTGCAAAAAACCGGTTTTGCAAAAGTGGCTTTTACAACGTTATTCACAATCATGCTTCAGATGTCTACAAGAAGACCTAAAAGCACAAACTTGAAAAACTGGAAAAATTGTTTAATAACTTAGACGAAACATATTAAAACTTATGCACTTGAGCTTTTATGCTTTAAAGCTTTCCGTATACGTATTCACTCACAGATAATCGATCAACTGGGTCAGTTAATTCGCAGATCTGCTTCAGTTTCTTGCAGCTTATGCAAAATACGAGCTCTTATACATTTACAAAATGCACCAGTATTGACTTTGATTATCACAGAATAAAACTGTGTGAAATTTCACGCATCCTCAGTAAAATAGAAGCCACCTAGTACTGTGTAAAAAATTTCACTCAGCAATGTGTCAAATTCTCTCAACAAATTTATGAATGATGCGAGAATTTCACTCAGCAACGAATAAAAAACCCTCCAAGCATTTAAACATTTTTGAAAGAATTTGAAAAATTGAAATTTTAAAAACAGTACTGGGTCTTTTGTTTCACTGAATGTATGCAAATTTTCCATAGCTTTATTTAGAATGTTACCTTATAAATGAAAAACTAGTTGAAAAATTAAAAATTTTGAGTGTTAAAAAAACTGAAAAATTTTTAAAATGCTGAAGACAAAAAAAAATTTAAAAATATGCGTACCTTGGATTCCCCACACTCTAAATACAACTGTGATAGATCTCACAATAAAAATTTTCATTCAGCAATTTGTTAATTTTCTCACAATTTACACCAATGTCTGAGATTTAACAGAGTTTTGCTTTGAGTGCAAGAAAATTTGTTATAATTTTTGCATTGTTGTTGAAATTTGTTTTAGGTAAATGCAGCACTAGGAACACAGGACTATTATTTAAGTCAGTTCAATCAACTGGCAACAACATAATAAATGCCCTTGACCATTGCTGCATCCGACACAATGCAAAGACGTAAATTTTACAAAATCCTAATGATTAAATTGCTGGGGTTATTGAATTCATGTACTTTCCAATGTCACGCAGTCATGACAATGTTGAGTTGTGCAGTAACTCATATGCAGAGAATACGTATGTGACCGTCCAGAAGAATAGGGACCTTATCTTCACTCACAAAATTAAGGTTGGAGTTTACAATGGATTTAAGGTCATTATCAAATGACAGATATCACTGAACCTTCTCCCTTATAAAATTGATCATTGATAAACTTTGAACTTCGATATCTAAAAACTTAAGTTTTTTATTTTACGATTTCAAAATGGCATAAATCAGTCAATTTATGGAATTTTCAGTTGATCGAGATGTCATTTTATTCAAAATAATATGTTTAGAAAATGCTAAAAACCCGGTTTTTGATTTTTTGAAGCTAAGGTGCCTTTTCCTCTGGAAGGTCACATATGTAGTTCACAGTGAAATGTGTAACGGTTTCATTTCATGACTTTCCGGATTTTTTGATTGGATTTTCTTCACCAACGACGTCTTTGAGATAAGTTTTGTTTCTACCACGACCTCCACTGCCCTGGATTCGTCTCAACGACTTGATTAAAAACTTACTAGGACTTTTTTCGTACAGTATGTCCTATCTACTCGCATTTGCTTAGCTTGATCTAGTTTGCTACATGAATCTGATAGCATTTCAGGTGTAAGATAACGTTTGAGATGGAATAAGGCAACCAAACAGAAAGTAACAAATTCCATCTTTAGAAAAGAAATATACTCACTTAACGTCATGCGGCATTGGTAGTGTTGCTCCACGATCTAATAAGATTTTCAATATCTCATAATTGTTGCGATGTGCAGCCAAAATCAAAGGTGTTATATCAGGTGTAAATGTAGATTTTGAACGGTCGACGGCCTCCCAACTCTAAAGAAACGAATAAATTAACAAAAACTTCATAAACGAAATTTTTACAATAAACGTACGTAGGGTGTCCCCTCTTTATGATGTGTTTCTTCCCACTGCAGCAGCTCCTCCACGGCTTCAACATATTCTTCAGATATAGCATGCAACAATGCATCACCGACATCGATGCCTTCTTCTAATAGCACGACTAGCAAATCAAAATTCTCATTCTCAATGGCTGATATCAATGCGGAACGATTCATGGGGTCCACGCAGTTTAAATTGAATTTATCGGGCTGATCACGATAATCCTCAATGATTCTTTAAAATGAAGAACAAATTATTCGTAAGCTTATATTTTCTTTCAAATTAAAATTACTACTAACTTTTTCACACCCGAAATATCACCACGTTCACCTGCTAAAATAAAATTCTTCTCAATCTCGGACAGTACATATTCTTCAGCCATAATAACATCATAATCTGCTTGTCCGGATCCCTTTTCAGGGTCACCATCGGTGTTTTTAGGTGCCTCTGGCATTTTTCACTCTTTCAGATTTCTCGTTCACTAGTCAGTCTTGCTACAATTTGTCCATGAAAAATTAAAAAGATAGTTTAATTTTAATAATTGCTTAGGGCATTTCTAAGGTTTCTTAAAATCTAAATACGACTGACATAAATCTTAACATAAAAAATTAGCTGAAGGAATTTTTTTAATTGTCCCCGATGTAAACATGCCTGTCGTATGAGGCGACTAAAAGCTGGTGACCAGCCAGGGTGTGGAAGGGCGTAGCGTTAGCCAGCGAAGCGCCTTGAAAGAAAGCCCACAATGCCCATAACTGGCACTGACAAGGCGATTCGATGCCGCCTTAAAATAAGCATTTTGTCGAAGTCGAAATCCTGAAGCGTCTGACTCAGAGTGGGCGGCTCCCAGATCAGCGTCTGTTCCAGACAGGGCGGCTGTAATTGAAAATGAATTTGGCCACTATATTTGCAGCGCTCGCCGGATCCAACCTTATGCTTATAACATACTGCGTGGGGCATTGCCGAGAAGATTATACTAATGAAGCATGGATCGAAAAACGATTGAAAATATCTCTCCAAGTAGTACCCACCAGAATGTGGTTAATCCACCTGCCTCGGCAGCATGCACATCGGTTTTGGAGGTGAAAGAAACATGCATAATTAGGAATGATTCTCCTGTAATCGGAACCAATATGGTTCGTCAAAATTTTAAAATCCTTTCGATGAAAACTCGAACACGCATTACCTCTTGGAATGTCCAAACATTTAATGACACAAATATAACCTTGAAATATTGGGATTAAGCGAGTGTAGATGAAACGGTATCGGCAAATATATACTACCTGACGGCGAAAAGTTTCTATACTCTGGTAGAGCACAAAATGACATCCACAGGGATAGAGTTGGATTTTTGTTAAGTAAAAATGTAGTAAAGGCAGTGATGGAATGGAAAGCTGTAAGCGAAAGGCTCAAAAATTTACTAAAAATTAAAAAAAGTACGAGTCTTCGAGCATGCAGCGCAAGTTCTAAAAATTGAAATTTTTCACCGAAATATGAACCAAACTTCTTCTAATGAATTAGGTTTTCAAAATTTCGGCGTTCTCAAAAAAGTCGCATTTGTGAACAGATTTTAGGTACACAAGGATGACCGTTATTTACTAAGTTCTTTGTTTTTGAGAAAGGACCCCTCAAAATGACAAGATTAATGGACAATAAAAACAGATAAGAAAATAAAAGTTTCGAAAGCTTGCAATATAGCGTACCGCTCACGAAATTTATTTTTTCATACAAAATTGCATGGAAAAAAAAAGGAAAAAGTCTTCACTCGGTGATTTCCATCATTTTAAAGTTTTATAAAACTGTAAGAAAATTATAGAAAAAATGTTGTTTCAAGTAATTCATGCATGACAAAATGCCGTTATATTCAAAGTCATAGCTGGTCCCGTTCTTGTTTTATAACCCAGAACAGTGACTGAAATGGGGCTAAGTTTTAAAAAAACATGAGTATGCAAACCAGAAAATCCTTTCTGATCACTTACAGGAGATATTGAATACTAACCAATGTTTTTTTAAGCTTTAATCAAAAAATGGAGATTTTGCGTATTATAAAAAAAAAAGAACAAACAGATATTTATTTTTTGATGCTGAATCTGAATCCAGCATCATAATTTCTCTATATCATGGGTTTTGAGATATTCTAATCGAAAACTTGAAAAAATCTTTTTTCGCAAATTTTAAAATGGTCATACCTTTACGAATACAAATCGCAGATGGCTATTCGGTAGCTCATTTGGAAGATAAAAACTAGTACTACTTATATAACACAATCTAAAAAAGGGCAGAAACGTTGACAAAAAGCGTATTTTTGTAGTATTTTTATAGCAAATTGAGTTTTAAAGCAAAAAAGCACTATGTACTTTTAAATGCCATTACAGATTTTAAGGTTTAAAACTATCTTGTCTTATTATATAACTTTAAAACTTGGAAAAAAGTATTTATTAAACATTAAGGTTAGGATATTTTAAGACATGATAGTGCACTTCAGCGATTGGATTCAGATTCAGCATCAAAAGGTACATTAGAAATAACTACTTTTGCATCTGTTTGTTCTTTTTTTTTAATACGCAATAGTTCCATTTTTTAATAAAAACGCTAAAAAAAAATAGGTTAAAATCTGAAGGAGATCAGCCAGATCTTTCCGATTTGCATTCTTTACTCTAGAGATATGCAACCAACTTGTTTTTTTTTTTTTTTTCTTTTTTCATATTTAGACCCGTTGGAGCCCACTATTCGGGGTCTAAAACAAGAACGAGACAAACTACGACTTTGAATTCAACGGCATTTTGTCATGCATAAATTACTTAAAACAACATTTTGCAAAAAATTTCCTACAATTTCATGAAACTTTAAAATGATTGAAAACACCGAGTGAAGACTTTCCCATATATTTTATTATGAAAAAAAAAAAATTCGCGAGCGGCAGACTATATTGCAAGCTTTTGAAATTTTTTTTTTTATCTGTTTACTGGCAATAAGACCCGTCATTTTGAGGTGTTCCTTCTCAAAAACAAAGAACTTGGACAGCCTAATTAATGCGTACATAAAATTTACAGTTAAGGAGTTATTCCATAAAATTTAAGAAAACGTAAATTTAAATTTTTTAATTTTTTTTTACCAAATGACTGAACTGTTAAAGCTAAATTTTAACAGTGTAGTGTAGATATGGACGAGGTGAACAAAACCCCATCACCAAATGCAATAAAACTCAGTTTACTTACGAGATATATTGAAAAAACAATAAAATTCAAGGTGCAAAATTCAAACGGCCTTTTCTCGAAAACTAGAGCCAACTTGAACAAACTGGGCCAAATGGTCTTTTATTTTGGCCTATATTTTCACCCCGCGGCGTCAGATCCGAGTAAACTTTGGCGACCAAATTTTGTTCCACAGTGTTACACTAGTTTACAAATAATTAAAAACTTTCTGAACTTTAGGTGCCACTATTCATTTCCTATGTAAAATTGACTCTGATTCCAAAAATCACCTTATTTTTTTCTTCTATTACGTCGATTTTGAGATGTCGGTCATATTCGGTTTTTGGATCAAAAAAAAGATGGTTCCACTTAATTACAAATATCTCAAGAACTAATACCTATGTTTAAACGTTTTATATGTCAAATTAAAGATAATTAAATAACCTATAAATCATGTTCTCATCACTTTTTGGTTGATTTGTTAGTTTCTGCAAAATAAATTGATTTCTGAAAAAAAAATTTTTTTTTTTCGAAAAAATTAAAAAATCGTTAAAATCAACTTAGCCCAGGAAAATTAGAATATTTCTGTGAAAAAATTCCAAGTGAATTTTTTCACCGGAATTATCCCAATGTGCACAAAAACGGATGAGGATCCGTTTCGTACCCGTAACGTACATCAAAAACGAATTCAAAACGCTGTGTTTAAATAAAAAAAAAAAAACATTTTAAAGCGCTTATTAGTGATTAAAAAAAAATAAGAAAATAATCGATCCGCCTATGGTAGAATTCGAACCTGGGTAATTCCGCAGTGTGGGCCCGTTTCGAATCCGAAACGTATGTAAAAACGAATTCAAAACGGATTTGCTTTTAAAAATGTTAAGGCTGTATACTTACTAAAAAAACCGTTTTGATGCGCTTATTAGCAATTAAAAAGGAAGAAAAATAAAGGGTAAAAATCCACCTGTGGTAGGATTCAAACCTGGGTAAATCGTTTTCGACGGATTTGCTTTAATTAATTTTAATGATGATAAAAAAAATATTTTTGATTTGGTTTTTTTTATATTTTTATTTTATTGCGTATGATTTTTTGTAAACTTTTCAAACTCTGTTTGAAGAAATGTTTTTGATTCCAAATTTGAGTATGTAATATTTTTTGTCAAAAGAAGGGAAGAGAAAGAACACAGAATACTTATAAAAAAACAACAGAATTTTGTTTTATCGATACAAACTTTAAATCTCAACATCAGATAACTCTACGTCATATCGGTCAATAGCCTAGTTGTCTAACATCTCGCGTATGAAAAAGTGCTACCACGGGAGCCTGGGTTCGCCTCCCGGCCGGGCTAGTAAATTTTTTTTTTTTTTTTTTTGTTATTTTGTTTTTTTTAATTAAAAATAAGCGCTTCACCATTTTTCTTTTTTTTTTTTAAGCGAATCCGTTTTGGATTCGTTTTTGATGTACGTTACAGGTTCGAAATTAAAAAACGATTTGTTTTTTTTTTAGGAATCTCTCCCGCAAACGGATCAGTAACGGATACGTAACGGATTCCGTAACGGAGAAAAAGTACAAAAATATGAACCCGTTACGGATCCGAAACGAGTCCGTTTGGCACACTGGGTATATTTTTGTATGCATGGTTAATAATGTGTAAAAATTCCATTGAAGTCCATTGTGCGCATAAAAAGTTATTCAGGCTCAAAGGATTTTGCAAAAATAACCTACAAAAAATTTCATTTAGAGTTGCCAAAGACGAAAAATTCTTAAAACTTAAGGTAAGCACGTCAGGGATGTAATTAATATGCAATGTGAAAAGTCCTAATTTACGTGTTTAGAAACTAGTAGTGAAATTTTATAGCGAATATTTCTGTAGTACATACTGACTCAATATTTCCCTGTTTTGGGTGTCATTTTTGTACCTTTTTAAAGAAAAGGCAACAATGACCCAAATGTGGGGGCTGAACAGGGTTAAGATTTTATACAAAAATATTCCCCGCAATATCCTGCATAAGTTTGCTGAACACATGATACACCTCAGATGTAAGGATCATATAGTTAAATTCATCGATTTAGCAGAAGAATGCGGTATTTTTGTTTTTTTCATGTACAGTGGATAAAAAAATTTCAAAAATCGATTAAAAAAAAATGTGACGTGCTGGAGAAAAACTACGAGAAACGGGTATTTTTTTTAACGCCTACTTTAAGCATTTTTTGGATTTTCTCATGTGTTTTAAAAAAAATTCGAAATTGTCGAACAGTGTAATTGGATTCTGTATATACCGTATTAAATTTTTTTTAGAGCCACTCATGGTCTAAAAGATATTCTCCAAAAACCGTTATACGATAAAAAGCAATAGCATCAATTTTGTAGCGAAGCACAAGATCTACAAAAAATAAGCCATATGTGTACACATTGAAGTAACCATTTAGAAGTTATTCAATAAAAACCGGTTTTTTGCCATTTAAAGGTTATTTTGAATATCTTCTAAACGGTTACTTCAATGTATACACTTATCGCTTACTCTTTGTAGATTTTGTGATTTTCTACAAAATTGGCGCTATTACTTTTTATCGTATGAATTACCTTTTCAGAGATATCCTTCAAAAACCAGTAGTTTCGAAACCTTATCGGTTTTTGAAGAATATATCTTGGACCATGAGTCGCTCCAAAAAAAAAATTTAATACGGTGTATACAAAATCCAATTGTAAATAAATATAATTCCGGTGAAAAAAATTCACTTGGAATTATTTCGCACAGCAGCTTTTTTTTCGTCTAATTTTCCTGGGCTAACTGCAAATTCATACCAGAAAAAAAAAATTATATAAAATCGTTTTGTTTTTTTATATCTTGGTCTATATATCTTTTAAGAAAATATGATACTATCTAAGAAAATTGATGAAAAAATGGAAAAGTTATGTACAATTGAATGGAAAATGGCTGAATTGCATTTTCGCCTATAAGGCTACAAAGCATCTGGCAGGTGCTGGCATAGACCAACAAAAAATCACACCAGACTGGGTCTCAAATGAACTCCTGAGGAGAACTGATTTTCCGACTTGTTTTAGAAAAAAAAATTTATTGGGCCACCCTAACGTTTTAGAGAAATTGTTTTTGTTTTTGGGTTAGTTTTTAATTTCTCCTTTTAAGAGTGTGTTTGATTCATAGAGTTCAAAAGGATTTCGCAAAGTTCTGGATCTTTCAAGTAGATATTTTAAATATGTTTTCTTTTTTATTGACATTGGCGGCCATTTTAGTACAAAAAAAGTACTATAAAAATATACTTCTACATTTTTTTCTTTTTTGGAATTCTCGTTAAACTTCCTTTAATTCGGTGGTGCATTTGTCATACTAACTTTTTAATTTGTGCTCGAAAAAAATAATTTTCTATGTCACACACGGGTATGTGCATACTACACGCGCTACCTTTTATCTACTTGAGCCTTTAAGCGGATTGTTCTTGAAAAATATTTTTTTCTGACCTCAATTAAAATAACTGGTATGATAAATGTGCTACCGAATTAAAGGAAATTTAACGAGGATTCCAAAGACTTAAAAAAGGGCATATAAGAAAGACTTTTTTGTACTAAAATGGCCGCCAAATTAAAAAAAAAAGGATAAAAAATTAAATTATCAAATTTAAAGGTCCAGAACTTTGCGAAATCTTTTTGAACTTTATAAGCCAAATACACTCTTAAAAACCTCATACAATTAGCTTAAAGTCTCTTATAAAAAAAATGTTCTCCAAAACGCTAGGGTGACCCAATAAAATGTTTTTTCTAAAACAAATCAGAAAATCAGTTTTAACCCCATAACTCCTCAGTGGTACATTTTAGACCCTCCTAACATGTTTCATAGCCTTATGCGATACACCCTATATAATATACAAATTTATGACAAATTAAATATAAAAAAAAATGGAAATACAGGCTAAAATTAAATTCGGTAGGGGAGATGTGTGTACCTTGGTCCGCTTTTCAGTTTTTTCAATGTGCTGGATTTTCCAAAAAAGTTTCTTTAGTTTTTTGATTAAGTTATATTTCTACAATGCTTGCAGCATCAAATGACGTGACAATGATATTTCTATGTCTTGCCGTTGAGTAGAAATATAACTTTTTCAATTGCATTCTCAAACGGTCCAAGGTACTTCATGCAAGTGTACCTTGGACTATCAAAAATAAAAAAGAATACATTGTGTGTAGGTAATAAATTATAAAAGAACTATTTATTATGTAATCTAAAGTAACATTTTTTTCAATGAAAAAAAAAAAATTAATCATAAACAAAAATCATAACACAAAAAAGTCCATTTCGAAAAAACAATTAATTAAACAAAAATGGTTGCAAATAATTACATTAATCACGTAAATAATAATAATGATATTATAATCAAGGGTGATTGTGGCTTCCTGGTTGCCCGTCGAAAAAGGCTCGATGGTCAATAAGCATAGGTCCAAGGTACATACAGACAGCATGTTTTATAAACTGTCACACCCATAACATATATTAATGAAAATACATCTAAAACACACTAAAAGCTTAAAACAATAACTAAACTTCCTTTCTGATGTTGTAAAACTGAAATATTTCAAGTAAGATTCTCACAAAACGTTTCGTAGTTTACTCCAAAAACTAATTTTTACACACCAAAAACACTTTTTCCGTCACTTTTTATACCTGCTTACAGCTTGACGGTCTGAAGATTATTTATATCAGTTAGCGATGTGAGTAGAAAATTCCATAGAAGAACATTATCGTACAAGTGCAACTGTTGAGTAGCAACCGACACTTGGACTGAGGTACACTCGGAACAAGGTACACACATCTCCCCTAATTTTTCATTCAATTAACTTTTCTTTTAGTACAGTCAAATTGTACGATGACCTAGAAAAAATTGCGCACTGCAATTTTTTCTGCTTAATGTTTTTAGGACCACTAAAAAGCTTAACGTCAAAAAGGTGCCCTCCCCACCCTTGCGCTTTAGCCGCCATCTTGAAATATGTTTGATTCAATTTATCACGTTTCTTGTTGGTCGGACAGAAAAAAATTTGAACAAAAATTACGGGCAATAAAGTTCAACGTTTTTTTTAATCTGGGACGCGATATCTATAAGTTGATATTTTGAGCGAATTATCTTGATCTAGGACGCGGTATCCATAAGATCCATTGGATCCATGGATCCATAAGTTGATATTCCGAGCGGTAGAGGCTGCCAAAGTTACAAAAAATCAGTTTTTTCCATTTCCACCCACTGGGTGTCGATTGTTCAAAAAGTTGCGATAACATAATTTGTAGCGCTTGCAAAACAAGTAAAATAATTTTTAAATGAAGTGATTATCTCAATTGGTTCTCGAGTAATTAAGTACTATGTGATCAATGTTCAGATAAAAAACATAAACAATAAATTTTTTACGCGCATTTTATTCTTAACTTGTAATAACTCGAGAACCAATTGAGATAATCATTTTATTTAAAAACTATTTTGCTTGTTTTTACAAGTGCTAAAATTTTTGTGGGTCAAAATGGAAAAAAACTGATTTGTTGTAACTTTGGCAGCCTCTACCGCTCGGAATATCAACTTATGGATCCATGGATCCAATGGAATCATAAATATTTCAAAATGGCGGCTGAAGCGCAGGGGGGGTGAGGTCACCTTTTTGGTTTTAGGCCTCTACAATGGTCCTAAAAACATTAGGCAAAAAAAATTTCAGTGCGCAATTATTTCTAGGTCTTCATATATTTTTTGACAACTTTACTGTACTATATTTTTCAATCGAATTTCTTAAATAGGATCCTATTTTCTCATAAATATACAAGCTTTGATACATAGAACAGGAAAATTAGTCGAAAAAAGAGATGCTGTGCAAAAAAATTCTAAGTGAATTTTTAATGCTTGATAAATAAATTGTAAAAAGTCCATTGAAGTCCATTGTGCGCATAAAAAGTTATTCAGGCTCAAAAGTCGCTAAAATCAGTTTTTTCCTAATATCTCGCTAACGCTAACTTTCACAGAAAAATGTTGGTCCACAATTTTATGACACAAAAAGTTTCCTATGTAAAGATGTAGAAAACGTTTTGCAGTAGACACGGTGCTCTTGAACAGTCGATAGGTTTTTTGAATATGTGGAGAAAATCTGTGAATGGGGCTTCATTTGTATTAGTTTAGTGGTCTGAAAAATGCAAAACCTGAAATTGTAGCTGATCATCCCCGCGAAATATCGCAAAAATACATATCCCATATAAAATAAAATAAAAATCAGAAAAAAAAACGCAACAAGCAAATATCAAAATAGTTATTTTTAATGTATTTTGCAATGCTGAAACCAAATCCAGCCTTAGAATTGCGGTATCTTATTCAGTTTTTGAGATATCTTACCCTAACTAAGGAAAAAATGCCGATGCTATGTTTTATTGCTGTGTTTTGGAGCTATAGAACAGGACGTATATCCGTAAATTCTGATGCAGAAATAGAAAGTTCTATTCAAACTTCTAAACCTAATTCAAATAATGTCGATATTTTTATTTTTCTCGGAGATATCCTAACCTAAAAAGTTAAAAAAGTGCAAAAAACGTGTTTTGTAAATTTTTCAGTCTACGATATTTTGGAAGCTATTGACGTAATTTAAATGCGGCTTTAAAGAAAAAGATTAGATCTTTCAAATAATGTATCGAATTCTGCGTATGATTGTTCTATACTATAGTTATATAGCTTCAAAATAAATCAAAAACGGTCATTTTTCCTTGTTTATGCTGAGATATCTCAAAAACCATATGATAAATAGCAAAAATTGCAAAATACATTAAATATAACTATTGTTATATTTGTTTGTTGCGTTTTTTTTTTTCTGAATTTTTTTTATTTTATGTGGGATATGTATTTTTACGATATTTCGCGGGGATGATCAGCTACAATTTCGGGGTTTGCATTTTTCAGACCACTAAGCTAATACAAATGAAACCCCATTCACAGATTTAATCCACATGTTCAAAAAACCTATCGACTGTTCAAGAGCACCGTGTAGAATTTGATTTTTTTTTAATTTTTCGAAAAAAAAATATGTTATTTTTAGAAATCAATTTGTTTCGCCGAAACTAACAAACCAACCAAAAAGTGATGTGAAAATCATTTATAGTTAATTTATTTACCTTTAATTTGTCGTAAGATACGTTAAAGCACAGTTATTAGTTCTTGAGATATTTGTTATTAAGCGGAACCATCTTGTTTTTGGTCCCAAAAATCGGAAGATTTCAGAAAGCAACTCGTTCTTTCAATATTCAAATTTCAAAAAGTGTTACCCATTTAACGTACACTCTAAAAGTTTAATCATTAGTGTGGCAAATTGTTTCACTGACATTTAATAACGCAGTGCAATAAATTGAGAAAAAAAAATTTTAAAGAGCTCTCTAAGTAATCCTGATTTAGTAATCCCGATATAGTGCATATCCATGAAGTAGTGTAGTTCACTTTTGCCAACGTCAACGGATAGCCAAAGTTTACAACGATTCGATTAAAAAAGAATATTGCATAGTTTTAGGACTTGTGTTTAATTTCCGTTTTTAATATGTATTTTGCAATTTAGATACACTGTATGTAACCTGCTGAATTTGAACAATTGGAAGAAACTTTGTAGAGATAAATTTTATAATATTTTACGGGATTTAGTTTTATGATTTGTCCTTGATACCTTACAGTGGTACAAACTGAGATTATGTGAAATCTCAGATAAATGACCTCTATAAATGAAATGTAGCGCATTTACAACGATATTCTGTACTTGATAATTGGAAGTCAAATGGCAGAGCTACAGTATAGTATAATCAAATATGTAGGTACTTATTAAGAGGTCGAAAGACCAATTTTTTTCATTACAAATCTCATCAACTAAGCTTTCAAAATGGACAATTTGCAGCGAAATTTGTGTGAACAGGAGCAACGAATAACACTATTTTTTTTTTTATTATAACGAGCCTCTTATGATTCTTCACGATAGTTTTAATTATAATCCTACTTTAACATTGGTATTTTTGCTTACTAAAAAAAAAGTGTTAGAATGTCCTTTAAATGTTTTCAATGAGACGTAAGGACACATAAATTACACTGTCCGTCTAGAATTAGGTAATTGTTTTTAATTTCATTATTTTTTTTTTTTTTTTCGTTCGATGTGTATACTTCACGATGTCGCGGTGAACTGTTTGCCAAAGCGAACACCTCACGGCTTAAGGGCTCTAATTACATTAGTACCTTATGGAAGTCGGTCAAAAGAAAAAATGTAAAAATGTCAATAAAATTTCTTATTGACGATTGAGTTATTCCAGGGCCGATGTGCCTTAATCGTATAAAGAATGCAAAGAACCCTGTGGAAATTTAACCAAATAAAATATGCACAGAAAATTTTTCTAAATTGTAAATTTGTATATTTTTTTCAAAACTTACAAAAATTTCACTGTTTTGCAGTTTAATGCAATTTCAGCCGTTCATGTCGGTTAAATTTACTTTTATTCTTTTGTATGGAAGAAAAAACAAAATTATTTCAATCAGCCATACTAGCTCCCAGTTAAAATGTAGAGTCTTAAAATATGTTTTCTTCAGTTCACCTTCTGTATATTGTCATAAATAACTCATATATGGGTGATTCTCAGATAACTGTACTTTTTGTGTCCTCTGGAGATTTCACCTATACAGTAGGCTTTTTTTCACAAAAAATTACGCTATAAGTGAGAAACTATGTTTTTCTAATAGAGCGGATCAATTTTACCACCAAATAATTATTGGACTATTGTCGAAGTTTGCAAATATACCCCAAATGTCACAAACGTGGCATGTCCTACCCCTACTTTTTAAACACAAAACGATGAAAAACGACCAAAAAACGGAAATAGAACAGAAAACAAGTTACTACATATATTAAGTAAATACTTAAGGCTACAATATTCTGAGCTCATCTGCAGTTTTAAACAATTTTTAGAGGGCACAATTTCGAATTGAAAACTGTCCCCTAGTTTTGGAAAAAAAAAATTTCTTAAAAGTATTATGCTACTACTGCATGGTACTACTGTTTCAGTCAATAGATTGCAATACATATGCATTAATTCTGATCACTATCCATCACCCAAACGTCATCATGTCCGAACGCGTCCAAAAAGAAATCTGTTTGCGTTTTATAGGGCATTTTATAAACAAAAACCGTTTTTTCTAAAAATTATGGTCACAAACGTGGCACTCGGCACTCCCAGGTAGGACATTTTATTTTATGCATGAAACAATTTTTTTGTAGGATTTGCAGACATGACCCCAAATTCTTTCGGAAAAATCTTGAACTCAAAAGCGTGCTTTACAATGAGCGATAAACTGCAAAAATGTCACAAACGTGGCGCATCAAAAATGTCACAAACGTGGCACTTTTTATCAGTCTGCAAAAAAACATATTTCATATAAAGTTTGAGTATACAGATGTTTAGTTGAAGGCTATTAATTATGTTTTTAATACAAACATTTTTCTACACCATCAGAATCCTGAGTTATCCTTGCTCGAAAGTGAAAAAATCACTGTTTTGACATCTACTTAACAAAAACAACAACAAGTAAAATAAATTTTTGTCAATGGATTCAGACAGCCAAATTTATTGTCAACAAGACATAATTTACCGTTTTTCAATTGGATTCTTAGCTTCCGAGTTATAAGCGTTTAAATTAAGGACATCTTTCGATAACATACAAAGGATTTTTCGAGACCGAAAAGTTACAAAAAATCAAGTTTTATTATTTTTATCAATAACATATTTAATTACAAAAATTTCGTGACTTTGCAGACCATAATCGCATGAAAAATGACAGCTCTATTCTAGATTTAGTGACTAAGCCTACTAAACTACTACTTTGCAAATTCACAGAATCAAAATTTCATCTGTTCATTCACTAAATCTACAATAGAGCCTTATTTTTTCATCCGATTTTAGTCTGCAAGGGCTTAAAATTTTCGTGATAAAATATATTTCTGGTAAAAATAATAAAACTTACTATTTTTGTTAATTTTTCGGTCCTTTGTGTGTTATTGAGAGGTATCCTTTTTTTAAAGGCTTATAACTCGGAAACTGAGAATCCAATTGAAAAACGGTAAATTATGTCTTGTTGATAATAAATTCGGCTGTCTGAATCCATTGACAAAAAATAATTTAACTTGTTGTTGTTTTTGTTAAGTAGATGTCAAAAATGTGATTTTTTCACTTTTGAGCAAGGATAACTAAGGATACTGATGTAATAGAAAAAAATCAAGATCAGATTTGTAATTAGGAGATCCTAATCCATCATAAACGGCTATTAAAACAGAGGACAGGGAACCATAGTTGATCTTTAGGGCCGTAGGGTATAAAAGAAATGGACCACCGGAGACATGACACTGTTGCAAAATTAGTCTTGAAGTGTAAATTTGTCATTATATGCAATATATCTCTCATCAAAACGCTTCAAAACCATAATTTTTCCATACTGTGGCTAAAATGTCACAAACGTGGCAATTTGGTCACAAACGTGGCAGCAAAATTTCTTAATTTCGACCTCAAAGCCGTAAATTCACACTTGTTGTTGATCTACTTAAAAGGTGAGTTTTAAGAGTGTGTTTACATAAGATAGCATGAAGAAACTTGCAAAAATCCAAAAAAAATATCTGCCAATTTTACAACTCGAAAAAGCACAGTTATCTAAGAATCACCCATATATATATTAATACGCAAGACAAAAATGTGTCCAACCTTTTTTACCATGTTGGAAATGGAGCACAACTTTGAAAGGTATTTTTGAGCAAATGTGCACAAAGTTAAAATTATTTTAATATGTTTTTTTTTGCCATAAGCCAGGTAAAATTAAATGCGAATTTTTCAATATTAACAAGGAAAAAATGCTCCGTCACACAGAGCTGAAAAGGAAATACAGCACAAAGAGAAAGACGAAAAGCTGACTGACACTGACTTCATGTTTTTTGTTTTCTTTTCGTTTCACATTTGTCATTGTACGTACCATTGATGATAAATGAGCTTTCTATTTTGTATCAAATAGCAAAATAAATACTAAAACTGTTCAAAAAGTACAAAAATTATTTAATGCATTTGTGGACAAATTTTGACCATTGGGCGATTCTAGTATGAATTAATGCCTCAGACATTAATTTTACATGACGCTTTTTGATATCAGATTTTTAAAATAATGTATTGACAAACACAATATAAATTTTATGTTATATTAAATTATATTAATATATTAAATGTTACCCTAAGTATGTTCATATTCCTAATGGGCTATTTTTCATCAGTAGCTGCAATAATCTTTCCAGAATTAACCTCTTCAGCTTCTGATTGCACTTTTTGAGACAAGTTCAGATTCAATCCTTTCGAAAATTATTAAAGGTTGATAAGCTGGTCGCACTACATACATATCAGTAAAAGATGCACTCAAGTATTACGCAATTTAAGACCCCGTTTAAACAAAAATAAGAGAATCGTGAATCCCCCTTTTGAAAAAACTGCTTAAGAAGTTTTGCAAAACTTTTATTCAATATTGAAACTACTTAGTATTTGTAAAGATAAAGTCACACTTATTTAAACAACAATTTACGACAGAAAACATTAAATTTTTAAAATTTCCTTATCTTAGTAAAAGTAGGAACACGAAAAATTATCTCATTAGACAAGCAAACCCTCAGAACCTTAATTGGTGTCATTACAAGGCACTACTTTATTGGAAGGCACGCGTCAAAGTTGGAGCTTACCGACGTCGGAGATCTTTGTAGAAGATGTAAAGATCCTGATGTCGAAGAGTCCATTTTTCATTTCCTATGTGAATGCCCAGCATTGGCTAACCGACATTACAAGGTGTTCGAAAGTAATTTTTTCGACTATATTAAAGATATCGCTCAAAAGAGTCCCAAATCCATTTTGGAGCTTATAAAAATTTCTAAATGTTTCATATATGTTGACAACGAAGTTATATATCGGGTATACAATGGGATCAATCGTGGCCTAAGTTATGATACCAACTGCTTTCTCCCGCGCTTACCTAACCTTACTTAGTAAAAGTAGGGTTCTTTAGTTTTTTTTTCGACACTTTTTTCACTGTTTTAAAATTACTTAGTTATGACCAAAGTATTGTCATATTCTATAGCGAAATGTCCCAAGAATCAAGATGAAATGCCCAATGTATAATATGTAAATTATGATAATTTTTTTTTTTTAAATTGTGCTCAAAACGCCAAAATCAAAAAAATTTCGAAAATTTTGACAGAAAAAAAAATATATATAGGTATGGGACTTTCCATGTCAACCGAGACAGCTCTGTTTCCAGAAGCAGTAGCAAGATCAAAATGCATTTAAGGTCTCAAAATTTGCATCTGCTCAAGATTTTTCGAATGAACAACGGGTAAATTTCGAAATTCAAAATGGCGGCCACAAAAAATACTCTTCATTTATGCATGCGCTAACAGTTACTTTCTCAAAAAAATAGTGCGGCACAATTTTGTAGTCCAGGAAATTTGCTATAAAAAAATGTCAGATTTGTTTTTGTACGGCATTTAGTTTAGGAGATATCCTTATTAAAAAAGTGGCAAAGCTTGGTTATGCATGCTTGCAACGTCTTCGGATTTTTATAATTTTTCAATATAACATTTGGCCAAGTATGCTTAATCGAAATCCAAAGTTCCAGCTGCAACTTTTGAGAACTTTTTTATGAATTTTTTCCTATTGTGGTTTTTAGAGGAGAACATATGTTTTTTTATTTCTTTATATTTAACAACGTTTTACAATAAAGAGAGGGTAGCAGGTAATGGGTATATTACCCCTGTTAATACCCCTTGGTCTTTGCCCTTTCTTAACTTGGACATGCCATTATGAAGCATTTTACCAAATATTAACTTCCATCAAATGATTTCAGAAATATGACGGGTTTTAATTTTTATAGGGCGTGGCACCACCCACTTTTTTTATTGAAAATTATTTTTCCTTATGCCCTTTATAAAAAATCAATTTTCTTTATAAATATATGTATCAAATTTTATCCATCTGTGTTAAGCATTTTTAGAGAAATGATAAATCAGCTTTTAGGAGGGCCTGGCACTGCCCATTTTTTTAGTGAAGGCTATTTGTTCTAAGAGTCTTTACATATGTACCAACTTATATCTATCTGCGTCAAATATTTTCAGAGATATAATAAGTTTTTATTTTTTTTATGGCGTGGCTCCACCCACTTTTGAAATGAACAATCTTTCTCCCAATTACTTTTACATATTTACTAAATTTCTTCTATCTGCGGCAAAGAGTTTTGGAAATATAATTATTTAAAATAGACTATGACTTAACCTTATTTTTATACTAACATATTGTGAAAACTTATTTAAAATCGGTCAGTTAGTTTTCGATAGGGAACAATTACACAAACAAACAAAATCTCATTTTCATAAAGTTTAATTTAGTTTTTTTCTCATAACTTGAAAACTGTAAAAGACAGCGCACAATTTATAACATTTTCAGCGTTGTCAAATTAATGGAAATTGATACCCTTTTTGGAAAACGCCCTAACTTTATATGGAAGGTAGGCGTGTCCGTCGACATTTTAGTGTCCTAATCTAAGAAACATCTAAACCAAATTTCAGCAGCCTAGGTATATTATTACTATTTATGACCGCCGTTCCATACAAAAGTTCCATTCCCACTGTGCCTCGTTAAAATGGTAAGTTTATAGTTTAAATAACACAATGCAACAAATTGAGGGAAACAAATTCGGAGAGAGATGTCTATAACCTTTTTGCAGTAATTTATGGTCGCTGACTCGAATCAGGTTTGAGACTGCCGCAAATGAGGTGTCTTACCAGGCCCAAAAGCCTGTTAAAATCAATTCATACATTCTTGACAATTAACATTCTATCTATTTGAGAAAAAAGGCCCCACATAAATAAGTAGTAAGGGTCACTGAACACGTGAAAGGGCTATGACAATTATTTTTTTTTTTTTAAATTTCAAATAACTTTGAACTTGTGTAATGAGCTTGTAAGGATGTTATCTTTGCCTGACCAAAAATTAAATACCCTGCACTGTAATATTTTCAAAACTTCGCTTTTATGGGACTTTTTTAGACTATTATGTCAAATAGAAAGGAACTATGACGTTAAGGCGTTTTTATTACAGATATTGGTAGATGAGTCATTTAAGAAGAAAAAAAAATTCACCCTTGACAGATTTTTCAATTTATCTAGCGAACCAAGAAAATTCTACTTTATAGAAAATTTTTCCTACAGAATCAAATTTCAATTGCTTTATATAAAAAAAGTAGATATAATTTCATTTTAAACTTTAAGAAAATAATAAAACTGATCCCTGTTTTCACGAAAAGTTATTTGATGGTGAGGAATTGATGTCATTAAGTTGAAAAAATAATATTCATCAAATAACCGATTATTATGGCACATATTTACTTACATTACTTTTGCCCTTTATTGACGATTCAAATATAACATACTTTTCCCTACCTGCCGCGCCTCCTATTCTGCGTTCCAAAAATCACAAAGTGATTATACCCTGGGTGTAGGGTATAACAAGATGAAAATTATCCAAGGTTTCGAAAAAAGTAAATTATCAGATGGCTTAGATCACACCCACAGTCCGAACTCAGCGTATAACTTCTTTGCTGAAATGTCGCATTGCAGAGTTTTCCGCGGCTAGAATGAATTCCCCTATTGTCACTGAAGAGGTTAAATTTATAGACTAATTAGCTTGGTTAATATTGCTGCTGACTGTTCAGGTATTTTAGTTTTACTTTAGACTAGCACATGTATTTTCTTGTACTATTTTATTGCCACACACCGTTATCTGTACTCTATGGATAGATACTCTCGATATACAAATGTTTTCGGTTTTCCATAAATTGAAATCTATTGTATGTGCTTATTTAAGCAAATCCAAAATTTTATTTTTGAATATAATTATTAAATTAGTTATAGTGAAGATCTAGAGAAATTTTCCTTGTATATTGTGCCGAAGAAGTTATTTCTTATTTTTTTGGAAATTTTATGTTTTACTTAAATTTCTCGCTCTGATTCGAGCGCTTTCAGTTACAATTACCTTGTAAGGAGACGTAAGAGTAACTTTTATTTGGTGATTTTATTACGTGCATAAGAACAACAAAGTTTCGTGTATGCTTATTTCGCGATAGTACATATATTGCCCAATACATAGTAGTGTTTCGGTCGGATAGATTGACTATACATTTTTTATTCGTAAATAACGTTCTCAATCATGTGGAAACCATAAAAATTACCCCGTTCATTAACATGTGAACAAAACAAATTATTTATGTAAATTTGACGTTAAAGTGAAGGATAGGCGAATTGCCAAAATATATTTAAAATTTACTACATAAGTAGGGGAAAGTGGGGTAAAGTGGGAAGTGGGAAATGTCCCTTTTCGGGCAAACTAGCAAAATTTAGCTGTCATGCGCTTCTGACATGTACTTGCAATGACAGTAAGCAAATCTCTATGGTATAGCGATGCGTGCATACGTATTTTTGTGATCTCTGGAATCATGTAAAGTTTTTAAGTGATTTTGAAATTTCATATTGAAATTTTTAAGCATCGATACTTTTACCGTTTCTGAAGATAAACCGATTGTAAGTACACAAAAATATTCTTTGTAGTCTTAATTTTGATAACGCAAAAGGATTCCGTGTAATTTATAGATTGAAAGAATGAAGCTCACATTTTTTGCAAAATGTGGTATCGGGGTAAAGTGGGAAATTTTTTATGGGGTAAAGTGGGAAATGTTATTTCACGATTGCTAGTCCCCACTTGTCAACATATTATACTATTTCATGATCCAAATAAGTGTTGTACATTTATATTGTGAGTAAACACTCCGGAAAAGCTAAGCGAGTTGCAAAAAGCAGCTGAGAAACAACGTTTAGCAAATAAACGGAAGAAAGAGGGAAACGAATCACAAAAAATAGAGCACTAGGAGCAAAAAAGCACCACCAGCAAAGAAAGCGTCAAAGAAGAAACAAAGAAGCTCTAGCTCAGATGAAGATCGTGATTTTTGCACCATTTGCATGGAACTCATGCCCGGAATCATGACCAGACACAATACCATCAAATGCAACCTAAAGGATTGTCAACGCCCATTTCACTTGAAATGCGTTAATCTTACTACAAGCTTCTTTTATTACTAACACTGTGACTCGGACTTTGATGTTTCATCAGAGAACGACGAATAAGCTATTATTTCACAAATTTTTTTAAACACATTTTTTCATATATTTTTTTCCAGCAAAATCATATTTCTTTTCATATTTACTTCTATGGGTGTGTTCCTTGAACCTTTTTTGACTTACAATAAAGATATTAGAACTTTTTTCCAACATTTGTATAAGTTTTTATGAGTTTTGAAAGTTTCCCACTTTACCCCACGATTTTTATTTTTTGCCATTTTGGGCATCCTCGATCAAAGCGTCGTACTCAACAGAAAATCCATATTTTCGGTTCGTTTCTTCGGCAAAAATATAGCTTATTTAATTTTCTTTATTATAGGAAGTTGAAGCATGAAAAAATAAGAAGTTTTGTTCATTTTATGGAGCTTCGAAAAAAAGTTTCCCACTTTATCCCACTTTCCCCTACTTATAATGAATTAAAAAAGAAAACTGAGTTATGATATCGTCGGGTTAAAACTACAACTAGACATCTACATTTTCGATGTTTGGAGTTAAGTATACAGAAACGGCGTGGCACCGCCTCAAACTTTTAATTTGATCTAGTCATATCTTTTGAACCGTATAAAATTTTTTGATGAAAATTAGTACACAGCTACTGACGAAAAAACAAAATTTAAAGAAAAAAATCATAAAAATCGGAGCTGTTCTTGTGGACTTACTCATTTTGCCTGTTTTTTGGCTTCATTGACTCCACTAGTAAGGCGTTAAGAATTCGTGCCGAGTTTTCGTGACGAAATCGTAACCTACACTCATATACTTTGTAACGAATTCGGTAACAATTTCGTTACGAAGGAGGTGTTTTCACTTATTAAGTACCTACGTATTTAGTAACTGATCGAGTCAAGAATTTTTATTTTAATCCTAAGCCTATTGTTGTAATGTAATGCTAACCCCATGTTCTCGTCGACCGGCATCCACACAGCCCAAAGATATCGAGATTCAAGCACTGAAATTCGAGGTCGATGAAGGTGGCAGCATTGCAATTAGACACTATTTGTGTAACAAAACAAAATATTGGTATTTTTTGTGTCAATAAAAGTGCATTGAATTGAATTAGTAAGGGGGATATTAAGTAAAAGTATTAGGCACTTAACAGTACCTACATATGTATGTAAGTATGCGCTGTCGAAGAAAGAAAAACTACAGCCCACACCAAATTGACGCATGTGAATCAGCTTTTTTTACACATATTTGCCACTTTTTCTTTTTTTTGCTAACGTGTCTAACAAATGGTAAATAAAACGTGATCAAAGGTAAAACCATTTTATGGCTTCGATTTTGTATACAAAGCAATGTGCAAGATGGTAGGATAGACTAAGTATGTATGTATGAATGTCAAAATGTAAACAACCATTGCGCTTTTGCTTTCCGCCATTCAAGCTGCATTGCAATTTAAAGCTTAGCATTTACTTAAAACTTTTTATAACACTTAAGCACCTGTTGATTATATACAAAGCTTTTTGTATAACAAAATATTAAGCTTTTTACTTACTTTTCGAGCTTTTCACTTGCAAGCTTAAAGTGAAAGGGGGACAAAGAGTCGAATAAAGAGAGGACTTGCATAATGACTAAAGACATTCGTTTTATATTCAAGTGTTGGTAATTTTCAATAGTCCGCTCATTTAGATACTCCATCTTTGCTTTACTCTATGAAGAACTTTCTGGTTGTTAGATACTGTTGGAGAAATTCCAAAAAGAGTGACTTATCGCTATGCCCGGGACCGTCTAAGGCCTATTTGGAGCCTCTGGGCAAGCAGAGTTTGAGATCCTTTTATTCAGTTAAATGTGCAAAAATCAGTAAGTATTATGGGGCTTAGCTAAATCATAAGTGTCACTTAACCGGCCCTTAAATAATTTCCAATTTGAAAGTTGACTAGCTCAATTTTGGTGCCGTGACATAATACCCACGGACATAATCCCCATTTCTTAATTCCGCAATATAATATATCCAACACCAAGTTTGCTAGCCGCAGTAATTTTACATAAGAGTATGGGACTTAAATTTTTTGAAACGGACACACTAAAAACTAACTTGCTAAACTGAAACTTTTTTTTGTGGTTTTTTGAAAAGTTTTTGATCAAGATTATTGCCTTTTTTTTAAATTTTAATTTTTTTAAAAGTTATAAGCATGTGAATTTTTATGTACGTCTTTTTTCAAATTGCGATTTCTCCGTAAATATTGGGCGAAAATTTATGAAACTTTTGTGGTACACAGTGGGCTCCTACGTGTTTTGAGTTTGACTTTGTTAACGACAAAATCGGGGTATGGGGATGTGTTTGCACACATTTCAGGATTATAGAACTGCTTCAAGTAAAATCGGAGCTGATCGGTTTCGTAAGTTACAACCAATTACATGTTTTTTCTTTTATGCTGTGCAGTTAATAATAAATTAATTCCCTATGAAGAAAAAACTGATAAGCAACTCCTTACAATTTTTTCTCCTCAACATTTGTTTCTAAAATGTCCGTCCCTTATCTCAACCTCCTAGTGGGCTCTCATACAAATTTACCTGAAAATGTAAATGTAATGCCTTTTTAAAATGATCATAGCTTTGTAATGAAAAATATAACGAGCTCATTGTATAACTCATTATGAAGACTAAGAATAATACTAAATAATGCAATTAATATAAAATAGCATAACAATTTCATTCGTCCTATATTTAACCCCAAATATAGCCAAAAACCGATTTTTAGCCCTTTTTCAACTTTTAAGGTTAAGATATTTTGGAAAAAAAAAAAGATATTGATGTAATTCAAATTGAAATTTAAAGAAAAATAATGGATCTTTCATCTTCTGTATCAGGTTTTATGACTTACAATTAGCTGATCTTATTATATAACATCAAAAATAACGAAAAATCGTCATTAATTTTTTTCATATGTTAGGATATCTCAAAAACTATATGCGATTGATCAATTCTGCGACCGGATTCAGATTTAAAATTGGCAAATCCATTAAGAATGACAATTTTTGCCTTAATTTCATGTCCTTTTTAAAGGTTTTGGGCCAATTTGTAAAAAATGCATTTTTTTACAAAATTGCAAAGAATTACCAATGGTTTGATTTCAGAACCCTGTTTTTTAGACTCTATTAGTGCTCACGAGTAATTTTACATGATTTCGTGCTGAATCCATGACATTTTGATTTAAACTTTTTTAAATCTGTACAGTAGAAAATAAAAACCATGTAATTGGTTGTAACTTTCGAAACCGATCAGCTCCGATTTTACTTGAAGCAGTTTTATAATCCTGAAATGAGTAAAAACACATCCCCATATCACGATTTTGTCGTCAATAAATATCCATTTGTTTATTAAAAAGTGCATTATTGATAAGAAATTTTAAAAGTTTTTATAAAAAAGTTTATTTCATCTAAATTTTGAATTATTTTTAGTCCTACCACAAAAGTTTCAAAAATTTTCACCCAACATTTACGTAGTAATCGCAATTTGAAAAAAGACGTACACAAAAATTCACATGCTTATAACTTTTAAAATAATTAAAATTTAAAAAAAAAAAGTATAAGGCAATAATCTTGATCAAAAACTCTTCAAAAAACCACCAAAAAAAGTTTCAGCTTAGCAAGTTAGTTTTTAGTGTGTCCGTTTCAAAAAATTTAAGTGAACTGTAACTGCGTTTAAAAATTTCCAAACTGTAAATTTACTGAATTCAAAGGCCCAAAAACAACAACTCCGGGTTGGTGCAATTTCTATCGAAAAGCTAAGTTAAATTATATACATATTTTCACAGTAATTTTACTGGACTGTACAGTCAATTTAACCTTTACTGCGGGTTGGTGCAATCTCTATCATTGAAATCAGTTGGTTTGACTGATTTTTTTCTCTGTGCATTAAACAAATTTGACGTAAAATATTATTTACAATTTGAAAGAGTTCAATAGTAAAACTATTAGGTGTAAGCCATGTGTAAATGATCAAGAAATTTGTTCATGGAATCCGATTTGACTATAAATTAGTATAAGCAATAGTAGCATAGTGGAAAAAATTACTACCAAATATTTTTTCAAAATTTAAAAAAATGGCGGAGATATGGGACTTTGAAATTTTTAGGCTAGTTTTTTTTGAGAAGCTATAACTTTAGTTGCACATATCCAATTCTCAATTTTATGGTGTCAAATGATTTGTCTTGAAACAGTCTTTAAAATAAAAACCAGAAAAAATTACTATTTTTTTTTATATATTGTTTACACTGAAAAAAAAAATTTAAATTGAGTTTCCCATAATATGTCATTTTTGATATTTTTTATTTTTCTTGTAAAAAAAGCTACAGGGTACAAACCATTTCAAAACGATCAAGATTTTTTTTATGGCATCCGATTTGGCTATAAATTGGCATAAGCAATAGTTGCATAATGGAAAAAATTACTACCAAATATTTTTTCAAAATTTAAAAAAATAGCGGAGATATGGGACTTTGAAATTTTTAGGTTAGTTTTTTTTGAGAAGCTATAACTTCGGTTGCATTTATCCAATTTTCAAATTTATAGTGTTAAATGATTTGTCTTAAAACAGGCTTTGAAATAAAAACTAGCAAACATTTTTTTTTTTTTTCTTGTATAGTTTACACTGAAAAAAAAAAATTAAAATTGAGTTTCCCAAAATACGTCCTTTTTAATATTTTTTATTTTTCTTGTAAAAAAAGCTACAAGTGTAACTTACCAGTCCTCCAAAAATTGGAGTGGCCCTCCCAGTGGTTCTCCAGAAAAACAATAAAATGTAGCTTTTGCCGCAATTTTTCAGTACAATTTTTTTGAATTTAAAATTTTTAATTAAACGTTAATTTGAATTTGAAAAAACATTTCAAAGCCCCATATCTCCGCCTTTTTTTTTTAATTTTGAAAAAATATTTGGTAGTAATTTTTCTCACTATGCTACTATTGCTTATGCCAATTTATAGCCAAATCGGGATCACAAAAAAATCTCGATCGTTTTGAATTAGCCGTTTCGTTGAAAAAAAACTTTATAAATATTTGTAAATATTCATAAAGTTTTTAACAAAAGCGGTTTAGCCCATTAAAATAAAACGAAAAAAGAGCTGCTGTGCGAAAAAATTCCAAGTGAATTTTTTTCACCGGAATTATATTTATTTATGAATGGTTAATAATGTGCAAAAAGTCCATTAAAGTCCATTGTGCGCATAAAAAGTTATTCAGGCTCAAAGGTACTATAGCTAAAATAAGTTTTTTGCAAATATCTCGCTAACGCAAACTTTTACAGAAAAATTTTTCTCCACAATTTTGTAACACAGGATATTTCCTATTTAAAGATGTAAAAAATGTTTCCGTATAGCTTATAGTTTAGGAGATAACCCAATTTATTTCAAATTTCAAAGTTTTTTAGTGAGTTTGACTCACTTGGTGACTTTATTGGTTAATTTAGTTTTTTTAGTACTGCTTTAAATGAAAAGATTCTAATTTGAGCTCGTTAGCGCTAATATCTTCATGATAAAATTCTGCAAATTCTTTGTATTTATTTGTCAACTGTTCAGAATCGATTGTTCCCTTGGCTTGGCCAAAAAATAAATATCCAAAATATTGAAAATCGAATGGGAGGTGCCACGCCTTCTTGTCCGAATTCACTTCGTTTTTGCTTAGAGCTTTCACTATTTACGAAATTTGGTTGCATTAAGTCAAATAACTGGAAAACTTTGAGTATATGGGTGGTACCGCGCCATGTTGTCCGAATCAACCATGTTTCGGATCGGATCTTGCATTTACTATTCTTTGAGTGAAATTTGATTGGATCAAAGCTTAAAACGCTTTCAGTACAGTATTATAAAACAAACCACGCCCTCTTGTACGAACTCGTCTTTTGTCTGCTCAGGGCTAGCACCTGCATCCCTAGTGCTTATACATATGTATTTTTTTTTTCTGTGTGCAGTAGGCGTGTCTGTCGACCGATTTCGCTCATTGTCAATTCCACAAGCTATCTTTTACGTAGGCAGTGTACCAAATTTCATCGAATTATCTTGCTTCAGACACCGATCGAGAATATATATGGGACGATTCACGTCAACTGGACTAGGTCTGCGGACAAAAATTGTGTGAACAAAAAATAAAGTTTTGGATGTCAAAATTTTCGTTTTTTTAAAAAGCTTTTGAAAACCCCGAAAGAGGGCGTAAAATTTAACTTAATCATACAAGACAAACTCATAGCTTATTTCGAAGACGAAAAATGGGGCTAGGCGATGCATTTAGTAGCAAGGAGCAAAACAATTGCATGCGTCCTCTATATAAGCATTTAGGTTAGAATATCTGTGTTTTTTTTTCAAATGTATTGTTTTTCGACTTCATTTTAGAAAAACGATCAGCTATTTATTATCATTCGGAACTGATTTTGAAACTATAAAATAGTTGGTACTAAGATGCAGTGGATCATTTCATTAGGCTTTTTAATGAAACTTCTTCTTAATTGAGGATAGGTGTGTATAGGGGAGATGTGTGTACCTTGGTCCGCTTTTCAGTTTTTCAATGTGCTGGATTTTCCAAAAAAGTTTCTTTAGTTTTGTGGTTAAGTTATATTTGTACAATGCTTGCAGCATCAAATGACGTGACAATGATATTTCATTGTCTTACCATTGAGTAGAAATATTACTGTTTCCGTTGCAATCTCAAACGGTCTAAGGTACACCATGCAAGTGTACCTTGGACTATTCAAAATAAAAGAGAATACATTGTATTTAGGTAATAAATTATGAAAGAACCATTTATTATGTAATCAAAAGTAGTATTTTTTTTCAATAAAAAAAAAAATTTATCATAAACAAAAATTATAATACAAAAAAGTGCATTTAGTAAAAACAATTAATTAAATAAAAATGGTTGCAAATAAATACATTAACCACGAAAATAATAATAATAATATTATATTGAGAGGCGATTATGGCTTCCTGGTTGCCCGTCGAAAAGGTTTCCTGGTCAATAAGCAAAGGTCCTAGGTACACACAGACAGCATGTTTTAAAAACTGTCAACACCCATAACATATTTCCTGTAGACTGTATAATAAACTGCCACAAAACTTAAAACTCATAACAACATTAAACGGTTTTCAGAAACATTTAAAAGTATGGCTTCTTAATTATAATTCTAGTGAAATAGAAACATTGTTACGTTTATCAATTTAAATCCTTTTTTGCTGCTTTCATATTTTGTTTTTAATTTCAAATTTGCACTTCTCTAAACACGTTTTGATTTAACCGCTCAAATCATTAATTTTAATTTTTTTTCTTTTAATTTTCTTTCTGTTCTCTTATTTTTAACTTTCGTCTTAAGTTTATAATACTCCTCTCTAACTTTTGTTTTTCTTCTACGCCTTATTCCTTCACTTAAACTTGAATTTTCTTTTTTTTTTTAAGGTATGCGTGGCAATAAATACAGCATTCTAATGCTCATATTGCCAATACTTATTTTTTCCTTATCCTAGAAATAAGTTATCTATAAATAAATTTAATGATCATTATTGAATATTGTTAACTTATATATGGATGGAAAAAATATGAATAAATAAATCAAAAAAAAAAAAACAAATACATCTAAAGCACACTAAAAGCTTAAAACAATAACTACACTTCCTTCCTGATGAATATTTCAAGTAATTTTGTAAAAAAACTTTTCGTAGTTTACTCCAAAAACAAATTTTTACACACAAAAAACACTTTTTCTGTCGCTTTTTATACACACATACAGCTTGACGGTCTGAAGTCAACTAATATGAGTCACCGGTATGAGTGGAAAATTCCATAGAAGAACATTATCGTACACGTGCAACTGTTGAGTGGCAACCGATACTCGGACCGAGGTACACTCGGACCAAGGTACACACATCTCCCCTAAGTAAAAAAAATAACGCTTGAGTATGTGTAAGCTTGGACAAATTTGACGAACTCTAGCATTATTTCTTCGACTTATAGCCAGTCCGTCTGAATGCATGCAAGATATTCTATGATATGTTTAACCTGCCTATTTCGTCAAAGTCAGCTCGGGTCACTGTACCACCAATACAAAATAAGCACCTCCCATATAAAAAATTCTTAAAAGAGAATGCTGAAAGCGAGAGATAATCTCAGACGCTAAATGTCAAAAAGTTAAATTTTTTTATAAAAAGTTACATTTTGCAAACGCTTTATATACATAAAAGCTAATGCTTTTTTCAATTTAATTTATTTTAAAAAACTAAATTTTTATTTCAAAAAAACAGACCGTTTTATTTCTTTAGTTGTAATAAATATATACTTTTTTTAACAATCTCTACATATTGTTCCAAACATTTTTTTTTTTTTTTTTTGAATAAATAGAACAATTTTAAATTGCAAATACGTTTGGTTTCATATACTTTTTATTTAGTTGGCTTATTGATGAAAATGGTCAGTCATTTGTGCAGTGACTATTGAAAATTCATTCATCATCAAAATTGAAAAACCTTGAAGTTAAGGTGGCTCAGTTGAGGAATTTTTACCTTATGGCGTTCTTGCTTTTTTTTTGTATTTCTAAAAAAGAATATAAATATGTTCAATAATTCCATATAAATTTAAGGCTAAACACCTAAACCTGCTGAAATATATTGAATGGGTCATGAGGAATATATATGAAATAATACAACGTTTCCACCGGAGAGTTATGAGGTTATTTACGGCTTTTTCGAGTTTTAGCCCTAAATTTCGCTGAAAATCATATGAATTATTATACAAAAAACCTACTTCTGGAGAGATTTATTTTAAATTTTCATACAAATCTCAACATGTGTCATTAAAAAAAATGAAATGGAAGATAAATATTCAGAAGAAAAGGACGAACTACTTTCATTTTCCCGCTTATGACAGTTACTGTCAAAAATAAATTTCTTTCGGACGGTGGAAACGGGTAGGATTTAACGACTAGATTTATAAATCCCGTCATAGCTAAATCTGCGGTGGGAACGTAGTATAAATTTGGTTTTTTTTTAGTGCTTCAATATGTTAAGAATTAATCGGAAATGTAAAGTGGGGTACTATGAAAAACCTCAAAAGTTACGAAAAATTGCCAAAATATAAATTTTACTTACAAGTTACGTGAGCGACCAAAAAGTTACGCAAAATGTACAAAATGTAACCAATTGGCAACACCTCTTCATTCGACCCAAATCTCTTACCACCCAGCCAGTGCTTCAGGTCTGAAGACAGGAAATAGTCGCAGGAGGCTTGATCTAGAGAATATTCTTCCCATGGTGGCTACAAACGTGGTTGCCCGTAAATATTCTTGATGAAACGCACATTTTTCTTCACCGAATGTGGTCGTTTCTGTTTCAAGTCAATATCTGTATTTGGCGGTGATTGTTTTACTCTTTCCAAGGTAATCTATGTTGAATCCAATTGCATGGATCTCATATCGCGTGACAACAAAAAACAATTTTGGAAGTTTCTTGGACTATGGTGTCTTGCCTACGATAATGAAACGGTGCAGCTTTTGTTATTATAGTTGGCACACGGATGGAAGTTTTGACTACAAATCAACAACATGCAAAAAGTGGGGTGGATTGAACAAATGAGTGCTGCACCTGTCGTACTATATATATATATGTAGGTATAGAAGCTTTTCTTATAAAACTTGGTATAGTACTTAGATATAAATATTGTTAACCAAAAACCTTGCAACTAGCGCTGGGATCGGAAATGAGGGTGTTACACATGCCATACAAAAAAAAAAATTATTTAAATTTGCACCTATAGCAGCTTTCATTCAAATCGAACTCATCGCGTCACCTACAGAAAAATGACAAACAAAATTTGTCGGGTACGCTAGTATTCTTGTAAAACGTGATGTATACGCTCAGTTGAAATGCCTACAGCCTCAGCTACCTCACGCACTTAATTTTCCTGTCGTCCATTCTCCGGTCGACGACTTCTTTTGGGTGAAATAAATGCTCGACGTCACTTGTGCTGGTACAACATCAACGGAACACATCAAACCACTTCTTAACAAATAAAAATGATTATACTCAAAATTTCGCAGTGTTCTGTTAAATGACAGTTGACCTGACCAGTGATTAAAAGTTACTGTGCGGGAAGTTCAATAAGTCTCGAACTTATCAAACAGACCTCGTTTACCGGCAGATTCAATATTTATGGATTTAAGTGCAAGTCTAGTAAATGCCCTTGACCTTCTTCTAATCTAATCGAAGAAGATCTGACAAATGGTAGCCAAACAAAAGAAGCTTATTGCAATTTTGATATTACAAATGAATTATAAAGTAACTTGAGAGTATGAGGATGGCCAATGATATTCTTCATGCTTTTGTACCCAATCCTGTCTAACCAGAGTTCTCTAAGGTGGCACCATTGCAAAGTTATAAGAAAAAACAAAACAAGTGAAGCCTAAAATTAGTGCGAATTCCAATTTTTAAAAATCTTGAAATTGAATTATGTATCTCAAAACTCGAAAGTTGAAGTTACTTAGTTGTAGTATCGTGGTGACGATATAATGTATTTATGGAACTTCTCAACTTAGTAAAAGATATTGAGCACTTTCAGATATTCAGCGGGATTAAGTTTTGTACACTCCAATCAAAAACATTATTCAAATCATTCTGCAGTAGCATAGAATTATATAAACTGGAAACTGTACAAAAGAGCTTTAAGTCAAAACATTTTGCATGCGAGTGTATCATGCGAGCGCATCTCAGCAATTAAGCTAAGAGAGAGAGAGAGAGAGAACTGTGGAAACTGCACTTGTTCTCTTTGCGAAGATGAACCCACTGCCTGGCACAGGATTTTGTCTAGCGAATACCGAAAGCTGAAAACTCATTAAAACTCCATTGCTTAGGGGTTTTCGTTCAGTACAAATTAAGAAACTAAAGGAGTAAAACGCCAGCACAGTAAAAACGTGTATAACTCCGGTGTCCTCCAAATGAAGATATTTTTTTACTGAACCAACGTTTTAATTGCATCGCAAATTGTACGGATTAATTAGGAAGGATTTGAGCAAAAGTATGAAATAAATTTGTTAAACAATTAATAAAGAAACATTAATAAATACATATATAATTTGAAAAATGCTTAAGTGAACTAAGTATGAGTAGTGTAGCAAAAAGAAGCAAAAGGTAAGGATTTCTCATTGAAAAATGTAAATGAAACCTATCGCATTACAAAACACGAGCATCAGGATATAGGGTCATTGACTACTATAAAGTTGTGTTTATATTTTTTTGAAGTTGTTTTTTTTTTTTTGTTTTCATATATAAAACTGTTTAGCGAGTAGACATGTTCATTTTAAACGACAGACAGATATGCAAACAGACAGCTGGACCAGCCAACTGACAGTTAAGTACAAAGAACGAACGATGAAATCTTTGTTCATCAAAGCGATTTTTTTTTTTGTTTTTTCAATTAAAAATGTTTGCGATTTCTCTCATTCCGTCATACGTATGGAGTAACAATATTAGAGGAAAAAAAGAACATTAAATTAAACTCCAAATTGGAGCTTCATTTTCGAATGTAAATGCAGTTTCGAAACCATTTACGAAAACGTGGAGCAAAACAAACAAATACCTGAGCCACATAAATACAGACATTTTTAACATAAAAATAAATCACAATAAAGCTGATAAGAAAACACTAAAATACATTTTTGGAATCAAGATTCAATGGATCGAACTTGCACTTTTTCGAAATATCGAGAAAATCAAAAGTTGCATCAAAGGCTATCTTTGGAGCAGATCTTATAACAAAGACTGCATACTTGGTTTGTATCAAAACCACAGAAAAGATGGCCCACCCTGGGCTTGAATGAATGTCTAAACGACAAAATCAGTGTTTTTTACAGTTTTTTTGACTTATCTCTGTAAGTAACTCAGGTCAAACCTTGAAAGGGGTTAATTTTCTACATTTTTAGTTTTTTTCTCATTGCTCTACGGTGAAAAGTTTGCTTTTTGTGGAAGCAGTTGAATTTTTGGATTAAAAAAACAGTTGTTTTTTTAAGAGAGTCACATAAATTTTTTAGACCACAATAAACATGGGAAATCTTTTTTGCTATAGTTTTGCATCTAAATGATTATTCCGAGGCTAAACTTTTGCCCGCTGAGGGCGTCATTTGTTAAAAACAATAGTAAATCAAAAAACGAAATTGTTTTAGTTTTAAAATACACCAAAAATATTGATAATAAACTTAAGAGGAAGTTATGAGTTTTCAAGCGTATTCTTCAGAATTTTTTATAAAGGTATGATTTTGGGTATTTTTGTTTCACGGTGAATTTTTCATATACTACTTAAAATGTGTAATGTGTGATAAATAACGCAACTTTCAGTGGTTGCCTTGCGAATTCAACCGTAAAATTTGGAATGCACGAGAGACTGTATATCCTAAAAAGGGTAGGAAATGTGCTCCATTATTTTTTTATTTATTTATTTATATTTTATTTTTATTTATTAAAAAATAAGTACAATAAGACTTAGCATCTTTTGCTGTACAACAAACATGACAAACATTGGTCAAAGATTAATAATAAAATGTGAATTGATCTTAAATGCTAGAGGTACAAAAATTCAATAAAAAAAGTCGAAAACAAAATTCAAAAAAAAAAGAACAACAGATGTTTAGTTATTACATTTATCCTTTTTTTTTATTTTACTTTAACGGTCCGAAAAATGTTGAAAAACCAAATGCTTAAAGTTGTCGATACTTTTAACAGTTTTAAGAGTGCTGGGCAATAGATTCCAGATTCGAATGGCGTTTATGAAGAAAAGCCTAGTGGAGTTAGAGTGTGTAAACTTGGGAAGGATTAAATTATGACTTCTGTCCGATATGCTGAAACGTAGTTTTTCAAAAAGATAGCTAGGTGTTTTTAAATAAATAATTTTGTGCAAAAAAATACAATTTCTGACCATTAAAAAGTTTTCAATGGTACAACCAAGAATCCTGGTACTCCACGATGATATATGGTCAAATCTTCGTAACCCGTATACATAACGAGTAGCATTATTAAACGCTACTTGAAGTTTATGCATAGATTTAGAATCTAGTTTGCTGTAAACAACTTCAAGGTAACTAACAAATGGTACTATTAATTGCAAAACTAGCTTCCTTTTAATTTCAATAGGCGTAAATTCAGCAGACAATCTCAAACTACGCAGAGTCAGGTAAATTTTACGTATAATATGATTTACATGATCAGTACAAGTTAGCATACTATTCAATTTAAACCCAAGGCAGGTAGATTTATTCTCAAGTTGTAGCTGAGTATCCCCAATTAACAAAGGTGGAATGCATTTTAAGTCAATTTGCATTCGCGATATAGGCAGAACATGTGATTTTGCAGGGTTTAAGCTCAAATCATTGTATACCGCCCATTTATTAATGTCCCTAAGGTCTTCGTTAATTCTACAACACAGATCTTCAATAAGGCCAGTTCTACGAGATAAGTAAACCATGATATCATCTGCGTAAGCATGCATCTTTACATTTTTACAAACAGAAAAGATATCATTGATGAACATGATAAACAACAGAGGACCCAGAATAGATCCTTGAGGAACACCAGCACTACACAATTTAAAGCCAGAGCAGACATTACCAACCTTAACCTTTTGAAGCCTTTCCAGTAAATAACTTTTTATTAGACGTACAGAGCTATCACAAAAACCAAAGTAAGATTTCAATTTTTTACATAAGATAGAGTGATTCACACTATCAAATGCCTTAGAAAAATCTAAGAAGCATAGTAGAGTCAGTTCATCAAGATCATATGGTACACGAATGTCATCCAAGACCTTCGTGTACCATATGATCCAGATTGCATAGACGATAGCAGCTTATAGTTATTTAGATGTTCAGTTATTTGACTGGAAAGAAGAGCCTCAAAAACTTTAGAAAGAGTAGGTAAAATGCTAATGGGTCTGAAATCACAGGGAGCAGAGGCAAGCCCTGATCGGGCTATCTTATGGGAAGTTTTGATCAAAACTAACTATGCAGTCTTTGTTTTGAGACCTAACATCCTAACCTAACATCCATACGTTATCTAGTTCGATTTAGAACGATGTTTGTGTTGTGATGCCTTAATGCTTCAATGTCCAAGTTCAATTGCATTTTCTTCATTCAAACGAAATAGCAATAAGTTCCATCATAAATGGAAATAAACGTTCAGAGTTAAATAATATTATAGAAGACTACTTTTCAATCTTGGTAATTTATAGTTATTAGGTATGTCACGCCCCTTTCAAGCATAAATTCATCTCTTAATTCGAAATTTAGCATATTAAAACCCAACTGCTTTGAAAGAATAAGGTTTTTAAATTTTGAATGCTCAACAATATTTTTGAGACCAAGATCGAGACCAAGACTTTATGCCGAAAATCAAGACCAAGACTCATTATCAAAAACAAGACCAAGACTCAATACCCTAGATCAAGACCAAGACTATTATGGCATTGGTCTTAGTTATCTCATCACTAATCCTAATCCACCAAGAATTTAATCAGAGCTTGTTATAAAGATTTCTGGTACTTATATGTGTTTTGGTTGCGCTATCGTTAATAATTCTTTTAACAGGCATCTCCGTAAACCATTTTTTCAGCTGTAGAAATTTTAATTGTTTATTTAAAAAATATAAATAACGCATATAATTTATTTAGATTTATTTAGATTCATCACGAAACCGACTCAGAAGCTAGAAGGACTCTTAAAAACCATATCTACATAATTTTTTTTTTTTTCGTTTCGAGAAAAACCAATGGAGCACTAATGATTCTACTGAAGGCTAAAATGAGCTAAAAAAAAAATGTTTTTTGGTCACAACTTTTTTTTCATTACCAAATAGATACCCAAGGGTGCTTTAAAAATAATAAATTTGTTATTACAAAAATGTTGGTGTTTGAAAATTACAAATTTTTTTTTGGGGCATAGGTAATATTCGCGTCCCAAGATCGATTTTTTACGTTTTTCAATTAAGCGGCCAGAAAAACGATTTTTAACTCAGAAGCAAGGTATCTAACGAAAAAGTTTAAATGGCGAAAAATTCTTAGAATTGTCCATAAAATACGTGTGAATTTTTTCAAAATTTTCTGAGATATTTTATTATTTTTCAAAACTTAGTCAAAAATAATAAAAAAAATGCACACCAATTCCTTGAAGGAATCTAAGCTTTTTACGTGATATGAAATTTTTTCGTAGATGCCTTGGTTTTATGTAAACATGCATTTTGCTGACAAACGTGAGCTTAAACTCAATTTTATAAATTTTTTAAAAAAATTCCAAAAATTCTGAAAAAATTCACACGTATTCTTTGAATAGTTCTAAACATTTTTTGCTAATCACACTTTTTTCAGTAGATGCCTTGGTTTTGATAAAAAAATCGTTTTTTTGACCGCGTATTTGAAAAAGGTAAAAAAAAAACGATTTTGGGATGCGAATATTATCTGTATCCCCAAAAAAAATTTATAAGTTTTAAACGCCAAAATTTTTGTAAAAATATAATCTTTATTTCTAAAGTACCCTTGGCCATCCATTTTGTAATGAAAAAAAAATTATAACCAAAAAACATGTTTTTTTTAGCCAAATTGGGCCTTCCGCAGAATCAAAAGTGCTCCATTGATTTTTCTCGGAATGAAAAAACATTATGCAGAAATCATTTTTAAGAATCCTTCTCACTTTTGAGTCGGTTTCGGGATGATTTTTGTTTGCTTCATACAAAATCGAACCGGTCGACCGCGGTCTAACTCACAAGCAAAGGCGTAGCCTGGATCTAAGCTAGGGGGTGGCAGAGGCTCTTATTTCTATCTTAATATTTTTTTTACGTAGAAAAAAAATTTTTAACTTAATGTACCGCCAACAACAAAATGTAGTCAAGCTATTTTCTAGTACTATAAAATAATTTTACAGTCGCGCTTTTTTTGCTATCTTTGTGTGGTATTCGGTACCAACTGCAGTTAATTTTTAGTACATATGAAGGTAAAAAAGTGCATTTGAAAAAAAGAGCAAAAAACGGTGAATCCCAGCGCAAAATGGCTTAATTTGTTAATTAAAATTCCTCCATAGTTTCCAAACAAGTTTTTTAATCTGAACGAAAAATTGTTGTCCATAGGATCAAGGCAAACCCAAATTATCGGCCATATGTTCACAAATCTAGTGCTGAAGCAGCCTTCATTAGCGAAATAGTTATCAGCATCAGGTTTTCACCATGCGCATTCTTCAGAGCCAAAAATGGTAAATTTAGACTCGTTGGCGATTATGACACTATTCCAAAAATCCAAACCTGTGTAGGAATGCGTATATTGAGATCCATAGCAAAGACAAGTATATTTATTTTTTTTTTTTCTTTTTTTTTTTTTTTTTGTTGCTTATGAAGAGAACCTTGAGCTTAAAATTCTGGCCTCAGAGCACGAGGCGGACAATTTGCACAACTCTACGATTTGCTCGGTTTTTGGTGCATCTGCGTGACTAATTTTGGAGTCGATAATTTGGGTTTGCCTTAATTTTATGGACAATAAATAATTCATCGTTATTTGGGATCTAATTTCCATGAACAAAGAAGTAAGTAAATGGTGCTTTGAACTGTGGGCGGTACTCAAGTTAACATATTGAGCAATTTTGGGCTGGGGTTGAATGATCTTAAATTGATTTATTACCGATCCTGTGTGCTTGACACATATAATCAAGATCACACTAAAAATTGGCTGCAAGTGGTTTCGAATAAAACGCAGAGAACATAAAAAGAAATTTCTGTTAGCACGAAACGCTGACTTCAAAGAGGAAAAATTCATCTTAAGCTGTGACCTGATTTTCTGCTGCTCAATTGATTTTTCCGCCCTGAGAGTTTCGGAATCAATTTTTGAGTATTTTCTTTTGCTTATTATGAACAATAAGCATGACAATCTGATGCTACATTCAAAATTTTATGATATTCTTATTACTTTTCAAGATACAGAGTACTAAAATTTTAAAATATTACTGCTGAGCTGTGAGCCTTTGTATATACCAGTGGTTTTCAAATGGTGGGGCGCGCCCTCCTCGGTTTGCGTGAAAGCAATTCAGGGGGTAGAGGGGCGACACATTGAAAATAAAAAACATACATAAAATCAAGAATTGATCTTATCTTATTTTATCTCGATCTTATTATTTTGATGATTTTAAAGTATTGAATTTTTCTTAAAACTTTAAGTAAAGCGAAACTTAAGGTGTTCTGCATTTCGATAAATAAGATAAAATTGGATTTGAATCCCAACAAATCAAATTGGTTATCGATTCAATCTGTTTTATTGAAAATTGAATTCGATTTGATGTTAATTATGCATCCAGTGCTACAAATCACACCTCTCCTGAACGAACTTTTAGGCTTCCGAAAATGTCGGCGAAATCTACCAATGGGGTACATTTCTTTCATGCTGATACATCAAAACTATGTAAAAACAAAAATCGGATCAGCTAGTATTCGCGAAATATCGCAAAAATACATATCCCATATAAAATAAAAAAAATGAAGAAAAAAAACAGAACAAACAAATATAAAAATACAGTCGACGTCCAGTAATACGAATGCTCCGTATTACGAATGTCCAATGATACGAATGCAATATTTCTTCCACATGTGATTCTATAATACGAACAGCGGTAAATTTTACGGTTCGATAATACGAATGAGAATTTTTTCTTAGTAGGCTTTGCACTTTTGCTAAGCATTAAATGCTTAGAATGCATGAAAGAATACGTGGGAAATTTTTCAGAATTTTTAAAACGTTTTGAAATGCTTTTTTTCGTAAAATCTGAAAAAAAAAGTTTGAGTTTTTGAAAAGAAGTCTTTCTTAGAAATTTACAAAAACCACCAAAATCAATTTCGCGACCCTGTTTATTGACAAGAACAACCAGAGCAAAATCCTCGCGCATCGGTAATACAACAATGCCAAATCATGCTTTTTTAACTGGTACAATTGGCGTGTTTTACTTTAAATTCCTTCTTTTAGTGGCAAAACTCATTAAATATTTTTTTTGGAAATTGAGATTAACAGTGTAGTATGTTTAGCTCAATTACCATACTTTGTCCATCAAATATTTTTTTGTTTTTATCAAAACATGCAATAGTTGCCAAAATTTATACGAACTTTGTCAGTTTTACGAGCTTTTACACGTTTTAAGATACACCCTAATTATGTTTTCCGTTTCTATATCATATTACTCAGAAAAAAAATTCATAAATTTCCTATTTTTCATAAAAATTTTTCGTAAACTGATGTTTTTCTCTCAAAACAAATATTCGGGTTAGTGAATTTTGTCTCTAAACCGACGATATGTCTCAATATAGAAGAAAAAAGGACCAAAATTTCGTTGCGATAATACGAATTTTTCGATTTTACGAATAGGGCAGACATTATATAATTCGTATTATTGGACGTCGACTGTAGTTATATTAAATGTATTTTGCAATGCTGAATCCGGCCTTAGAATTGCTGTATCTCATACCGTTTTTGAGATATCTTAGCCAAGGAAAAAATACCGTTTTTGCTATATTTTGAAGCGATATAAATAGAATACAGAACATTCATACGTAAAATCCGATCTCAAAACTCGAATTTTTTCTTTAAAACCTCATTTAAATTACACTGTGGAACAAAATTTGGTCGCAAAAAGTTAACTCGGATCTGACGGTGTGGGGCGAAAATATAGGCCAAAATGAAAGACCATTTGGTTCAGTTTGTTCAAGTTGGCTCTAGTTTTCGAGAAAAGGCCGTTTGAATTTTGCACCTTGAATTATGTGGTTTTTTCAATATATCTCGTAAGTTAACTGAGTTTTATTGTGGTGGGATTTTGTTTGTCTCGTCCATATCTACACTTTCACTACCAAATCAGTGCTTTTGAATGCATTTTTGGCAAGTCAGAGCACAAAATTCGCAAAAAAGTGAATTTTTCGCCTTTTATGACATTCGGCTCAATAGAAATCATCCGAGTGGTGGATTTGTGCCTTTAAACCTATAGCCGAGATTCATACGAACACTTTGATATAATAAATGTTTCATATGGGCAAAAATTTCTCAAGTGAGCCACCTATGAAATTAAACGTAAAAAAGGCTTTAACAAAATGATGTTTTTAACAACTAGTAAAGATTTTGTAAAAATGTTTTTTTTAGAGATATTTAGCATAGGTCGGGGAATAAAATCATGTTTTTGATTTGTAAAAAAATGTTTCATTTATCATTGAAAATCCCTATTTCAAATAGGTGGTACAAACCACGTGTAAACGATCAAGAAATTTGTTCATGGAATCCGATTTGGCTGAAAATTGGCATAAGTAATAGTAGCATAGTGAGAAAAATTACTACCAAATATTTTTTCAAAATATTTTTGAAATTTTTAGGTTAATTTTTTTTGAGAAGCTTTAACTTTAGTTGCATTTATCTAATTCTCAATTTGATGGTGTCAAATGATTTGGCTTGAAACAGCCTTTAAAATTAAAACTAGCAAACAATAAAGATACTACATTTTATTGTTTTTCTAGAGAACCACTGGCAGGCCCACTCCAATTTTTGGAGAACTGGTAAGTTACACCTGTAGCTTTTTTTGTGAGAAAAATAAAAAATATCAAAAATGACGTATTCTGGGAAACTCAATTTAAATTTTTTTTTTTTTTTTCAGTGTAAACAATATAAAAAAAATTTAAATAAATGTTTGCTAGTTTTTATTTTAAAGCCTGTTTCAAGCCAAATCATTTGACACCATCAAATTGAGAATTGGATAAATGCAACTAAAGTCCCATATCTCTGCCATGTTTTTAAATTTTGAAAAAAATATTTGGTATTAATTTTTCTCACTATGCTACTATTGCTTATGCCAATTTTCAGCCAAATCGGATGCCATGAAAAAAATCTTGATCGTTTTGAAATGGTTTACACCAGGCACATAAAAATAAAGCAACTTCTTCGCCTCTGAAAAAACTATAAAAAATTGGTAGGCACTCTGCACTTGTCAAGAAATTATATTCCAGAAAAAAAATTGGGGTAATCGATATTGGTTCAAAAGTTATTAACAATATAGTGATGTCGTGCAAGTCTTTTTTCAGCATTAGAGAAAAACAACACATCTTACGAAAAAAGTGTATATGGCATAAAATGCTTAGAATTATCCAAGGAATATGTGTGAATTTTTTCAGAATTTTCTGAGACATTTTATAATTTTTCAAAAGGTCCGAAAAAAAAATTTAATATGTTCCAAAAAAACTCACACGTATTCCTTAGATATTTCGCAACCTTAGAACAACAGGGTTCTAACTGACATTTTTTGTGAAATTGAGTTACATATTGCTTCGTACTAAATAGACCACGCTCTTTCGATTACCGCTACTCAAATATTTCTATCTCGTATGGTTTCTGAGATAATTAATGAAATTGAGATGCACAAGGTTCTATCTACACATTTTCAAATTAAAATTAATTTCACAAAGTTCTAACTGCCAGATAGAACTTTGTGCTTCTGTAAGAGAGCAGCCAAATTAGATAAAATCGTGTAATTTTGTTAAACAAGCCCCGATTTTGAACCGACATGGCTCATTTTGTTAGTAATTGAACTTAGAAAAAACTAGCACTTAAGATTTATGCAGTTTTTGAAAAAGGTCGAAAAACGGTTTTGGAAAATTAAAGAATTCGAATCAAAAATAGTAATTTTCGATAAACTTGCCAACGCTAAATCCGAATCTGGCATCAGAATTGCTATATCTTGTAGTGTTTTTGAGATATCCTACCCTAAATGTTCAAAAATGATCAAAAACACGAATTTTGAGGTTGTTTCGAAGACGTCCCAAATTGTTTTACTCTTTTCTATTCAATGCAACATTTTAGTACTGTTCTTTGTCTTCAAAATGAGCTATAAATTGGTCTTGTGTGATTTTTCTTTAAAAAGTTATACTCGCTTTAAATGATACATATTAGTATGTCAATTTTTTAAAAACCCTTTTTCGACCTTTTTTCAAAAACTACATAAATCTTAAGTGTTGGTTTGTTGTAAGCCCATTTACTAACAAAATAAGCCATGTCGGCTCAAAATCGGGGCTTGTTTAACAAAATTACACGATTTTAACTAATTTCTCTGCTCTCTTAGAGAAACACAAAGTTCTATCTGCAAAAAAAAAAAAAATCTTACAGAAACACAAAGTTCTTTCTGGCAGTTAGAACCTTGTTTCTCAATTTCAAGTACCTTATCGTTTAGCAACAAAGTTCTATCGATTTTTTTAAACTGAAATTCCTTCTTAATTAGACAACGTAATTTAATTATTTTAGTATCAATGAAATCCTCGCTACAATTAAATGCTTGTAATATAAATAATATTGTGATTAAAATCAATTGCTAAAAGTTATACGACATGAAATATTCAAACATAGATTTCTCGAAAGTGATGTGAGTGAAGATAGAACCCTGTTGTTCTAAGGTCGCGATTTCTAAGCATTTTATGCCATATACACTTTTTTCGTAGGATGCCTTGGTTTTCTCTAATGCTGAAAAAATACTTACACGAAATCACTATATTGTTAATAACTTTTGAACCAATTTCGATTACCCCAATTTTTTTTCTGGAATATAGTTTCTTGACAAGTGGAGAGTGCCTACCAATTTTTATTAGTTTTTTCAGAGGCGAAGAAGTTGCTTTATTTTTATGTACCTGGTGTAACCATTTCAAAACGATCAAGATTTTTTTCATGGCATCCGATTTGACTGAAAATTGGCATAAGTAATAGTAGCGTAACTTTTGAACCAATATCGATTACCTTAATTTTTTTTCTGGAATATAGTTTTTTGACAAGTGGAGAGTGCCTACCAATTTTTTATAGTTTTCTCAGAGGCGAAGAAGTTGCTTTATTTTTATGTACCTATTTGAAATAGGGATTTTCAATAATAAATGAAACATTTTTTTACAAATCAAAAACACCATTTTATTCCCCGACCTATGCTAAATATCTCTAAAAAAAACATTTTTACAAAATCTTTACTAGTTGTTATAAAACATCATATTGTTAAAGCCTTTTTTACGTTTAATTTCTTAGGTGGCTCACTTGAGAAATTTTTGCCCATATGAAACATTTATTATATCAAAGTGTTCGTATGGATCTCGGCTATAGGTTTAAAGGCATAAATCCACCACTCGGGTGATTACTATAGAGCCGAATGTCATAAAAGGCGAAAAATATCACCTTTTTGCGAATTTCGTGCTCTATTTTGCCAAAAATGCATTCAAAAGAACTGATTTGGTACTGCAAGAGTAGATATGGATGAGACGAACAAAACTCCACCACCAAATGCGATAAAACTCAGTTAACTTACGAGATATATTGAAAAAACCACATAACTTAAGGAGCAAAATTCAAACGACCTTTTCTCGAAAACTAGAGCCAATTTGAACAAACTGAGCCAAATGGTCTTTTATTTTGGCCTATATTTTCACCCCGCACCGTCAGATCCGAGTAAACTTTTGGCGACCAAATTTTGTTCCACAGTGCAATTCAAATGAGGTTTTAAAGAAAAAATTCGAGTTTTGAGATACTGTATCGGATTTTACGTATGAATGTTCTGTATTCTATTTATATAGCTTCAAAATATAGCAAAAACGGTATTTTTTCCTTGGCTCAGATATCTCAAAAACGGTATGAGATACAGCAATTCTAAGGCCAGATTCGGATTCAGCATTGCAAAATACATTAAATATAATTATTTTTGTATTTGTTTGTTCTGTTTTTTTTTTTTTAAATTTTTTTGGGATATGTATTTTTGCGATATTTCGCGAATACTAGCTGATCCGATTTTCGTTTTTACATAGTTTTGATGTATCAGCATGAAAGAAATGTACCCCGTTGGGAGATTTCGTCGACATTTTCGGAAACCTAAAAGTTCGTTCAGGAGAGGTGTGAAATTGAGAGAGAAAAATTTTATTTGAAAACTCAACAAATTTTTTTTGATAATTTGCTGTAGTTGATTCCGAATCTGGCAAAGGTATTTTCTATAAGGCCTGTGATCCGAATGATCTTTGATTCAAAAAAAAAAATTATATTTACTCACATATAGCTCATATGAAGGGAGAAGTCTAGTTCTCTTTTGTCAATGACCCCAGACAGCCATGACCTTCCTTATTAAACCTTACCTTTCAATTGGAAAAATACTTTCCGAGATATCATCCATTGATAAGATGTCTTAATTCTATACAAATGTGAGATATTCTAGCATAAAAGTTAGAAAAAAAAAATATTTTTGAGGTTATATAGAGTACTTGTCTATTGAGTCTTAAAAAACATGGCAAAAAGGAACTAAAACGTTTACGGGTTTTTATTACAGAAATCGGTAAACGGATAATTTAAGATGAAAAATCCGCGGAGTTCTATTAAATAAGAGGTGGAAATCGGAGGAGGAGGGGAAAATGCATCCTTTACAGCTTTTTAATATAACAAAGCAAAATTTCGATATTTTTTAAACAAAAGTTTTTGTAAAGAATTAAATTTGAAATCGAAATTGCTTATGCTAAAAATGTTGAAACGTTTTTTTACTCTTTTGCCTTTAACTTTTTTAGGGTCAGAGATTAGTAAAGAGATAAGATAAGATTTACATAAAATATTCTTTAAAATGCTTTATTTTAAAATTTCTTATGTTGAAAATTGGTCGAGATATGGCTACTCGAACATGGAAATTCTGTTTATGCGGTCGGAAAAATGGTTTTTATTCAAAACCAAGGCATCTAATGAAAAAAATACTTAGAATCTACCGAAGAATACGTATGATTTTTTGCTGGATGTTTGGGGGCATTTTATAATTTTTCAAAAATTGTTCAAAAAAAAAAAAAAGTTCCAAAAAAATTCTGAAAAATATACATTATTAGCCTAAGTAATTTTATTAAGTAAGATATTTCTATGGAAAATTTAATTTTCTACAAAAAGTTTACTAAAAAATAATATCCAAATTTTGCTTTGTTCGCTAGATATATCTATTGAAAATACTATAAAGGGTGCATTTCTAATTTAATAACGCTCTGCGGAATTTTCTTCTTAATTGACCCAGTTATTTCTTTCTGTAATAAAAACCCGTAAACGTCCTAGTTCCTTTGGAAATGACAAAATCAATAGACTAGACACACGAAATTGTTTTGGCCTTTTCTTTTGAATGCATAGTTTAGTACTATTTTTTGTCTTCAAAATAATTTATGAATTGTTCTTATACAATACAATATGTTTTTTAGTTTTTAATTTACGATCATTCTAAAATAACATCATAAAAGATAAAAATCATGTGAGAATCTACATACGATTTTTAACTTTCTTGATGTAATTTGAAAATGATCTTAACTTTTTTAAGAAAAATCATACAAGACCAATTCATAGCTAATTTTTAAGACAAAAAAGAGTGCCATCTGATTTATTTAGTAGCAAATAACAAAAAAGCTTTGTTCAGTCTTCTATATAAACTTTTAGGTTAGGATATCTCAAAAACCATTCGTTAAAGAGAACGGATTTGATTCCAGCATTGAAAAATACATCAAAAATTACTACTCTCTTCTTTTTTTAAATTTTAGTACATTTTCTATGGGAATAGACGTTTTCGTTGACGTATCATGCCCATTTTTGGAATATTTCTTAACTAGCTATATCTTATAAACATGTGAAATTTCATTGTTATTGGACCACTCCTTCTATTTTTTTCCAAAAAATGTATGAAGTCCATACCACTGTGCGTCGTAAGGAAAGATGGCACAGTCCAAAGGCATTGTAATTGAATTCTAGAAATTATATGAACGCCTGAGCTCAAATGCGGATATGTGCAAAGAAAGCTTCGTAAATACCTGTTGACAATTCCTTCCCTTACATGTGTGTACGTGTACATATGTTTACGTCCTAAGCTCATTGTAATTCTTGTCACATAAATAATATGGCCAGGAATTTAATTGTATGTGCTTCAATAACTTTCTAAATTTATCAAATAAAAATTTTCTTTGTTGAAAATTAATTAAACTGCATTGATGTGTGCAACGTCTAGAATTTGCGTGAGTTGAATCTATGTGTTCTTTAAATTCCAGGAACAGTTCTGCAGACGACTTTTTATTTATAAGTATAATTTTTTGTTAAAATTCTATTTCTAAATCCGATGCATCTGCTACTTAAATCCAGTAATTATGTATTTGAGAAATACTGGACGTACGAATGTATTGTATTTTATGTTGTGTCTCGTATTTGCACAGTGATATTTACTTTGTCCTTCCGTTTGTATTGCAGAGAAGGAGGCGTGGCAGATATAGAAAAGTAGGTATATATATTCTTGATCAGCGTCGATATAGCCATGTCCGTCTGGCTGGGTGTCTGTGCGTGAAAATACATTTTTGGGAAAACTGCGCAAAATAATACGATGAACTTTGGTGCACTGCCTCCGTTGTCAAAGTTAGCTCGACTTATTGAAAATGAGCAAGATCAGTCAACATACACGCCTACCGCACATACAAAAAATATATTCAAAATGCACCAAGTACCAAAATCTATATATTAATACGCAAAACATAAATTTGTTCTACCTTTTTTACTACATATGTTAGAAATGGAACACGACTTTGAATTATACACCATTGGAAAGGTACTAAGCCAAGTAAAATTAAATGCCAATTTTTCAATATTAAGAACGACAAAACACGTGGTCACACAGAGCTGAAAAGAAATACAGCACAAAGAGCTGACTGACACTGACTTCATATTTTTTGTTTCTTTTCATTTCACATTTGTCATTGTACCAGGGATGATAAATGAGCTTTTCTATTTTGTACCAAATAGCAAAAAAAAAGTACTAAAACTGTCCAAAAAGTACCAAAATTATTTAATACATTTGTGGTCAAATTTTGGCCACTGGGCGATTTTAGTACACATAAATACTTGAAATGGTTAGCGCAAGTTCTGAGCAAAAATAAGGCGATTTCGGACAAGAGCGCGTTGCACCTCCCATATAAGCAAAAGTTTCAAAATGCTATGCTGAAAACGTTTTTTGAGATATAATAATCAAGCTAATTCCACTCACATACTAAGACCTATAAATGCAAGCTCTGAACAAAAAGTAGACGAACTCGGAGAAGAGGGCGTGGCACCTCCCATGTAAGCAAAAGCTTCAAAACGCTATACTGAAAACGTTTTTGATAAAATCAATCAAAATTTCACTCAAACGCTAAGAACTATACATGCAAGCTCTGAGCAAAAACTGTGTGAACTCGGTCTAGAGGGCATGGCACCTCCCATATTAGCAAAATTTTCGGTAACACCCTTACTAGTTTTATATTTGAAATATGCAAGTATGTATAACACAAAAATATATACCATAATTTATCACATATAAAGCGCGTTACACGGCACTTTGACAATTGACAAATGTAACATCGAAACAAATGAATCGGTGATTGTTAAAACTCCCCATTAACCAATATGCAAATTTTTCAGAAGATGAAAAAAAAACATTTATATATACATAGAGAAAACAACATTGTCAAAGTGGCAGAAACGTGGTTATTGCAACAACGTCGCAACCCAAATTTTGAACACGGCTCGCGCGTTGCTAAATAAGTTTCAACCACGTTTGTGAGTAATTTAACAACGTGCGTTGTTTTTTTAACTATTTTTTAATTTTAATTTTTTTCTGTCAAGGACAATGAAAACTGATATTACGTATATTTTCTTTTTTAATTTTCATTTTTATGCTTTAAATATATTTTTTCTTTTTGATATTGGGGAGATTTGAACCTGGAACTTGTCGTGTGATAGATCCGGATCAGCCATCATTATTGTGACGTTGACTGAAAGTCTATTTGTTTTGAAATTAACTTTTACCATGTTTGTGATTGTTTTGATTACGTTTCGTTGCTGATTTGGATTTGACAACGTTTCGTTAGTGTTTTGTTTACGATTTGTTGTTGATATGGATTTGGCAACGCTTCACAACTGGCGTTGCTAAATAAGTTTCAACCACGTTCGTGAGTGATTAAGCAACGCTCCACACAAATATGACTACAGAGCGTTGTTAAATCCAAATTAGCAACGAAACGTAGTCAAAACACTCACGAATGTGGTAGAAACTCATTTAGCAACGCGAGATGTGCTTTTAATCTTCGCTCTCTGTAGTGCTCCAAGATAGCCTTTTTTTAAAGTGAAAAAAAAACTGTTTTGATACATATTTAAAGTAGTTTAACACTTACAGTAGACAGTGTAATAAATGTTTGTTAATGAAGTCGAATAAGCGTAACCTTCCTCATTTAACCCTAACTTTTAACTTTTCTAATTAGAATGGTATTAAGAAATGGTATTTCAACTCCATACAAAGGACCAATTTGTTTTTTTGCGCCCTTAATTTTTTGAGTTAATCCAAATTCACTGAGGTTATTAAATACTTAGGGTATGGTTTGTTTGTCTCAAGTTCTCCAGAAATCCTTTTGTTGTCCTGTGTCCAGTATATGCTCCCAACAGATGTTTTTGATTTTAGTTTTTGGATATAATGTCCTTGGAGTGGTTATAAGAGAAAACGGTGGTTACTAAAAATTTTATTAATTCCTTCAATTTAAGTGACGTAAACAACCGCATTATATAATTATTCAAAAAAACTTGATATGTATTGTCCCAACCGGTTCGAAAGGGAATGTTATTTATTATATGTATATTATCTTTTTATGAAAAAAAAAACATTTAAAAATAAATAAAATACAGTTGTCATTTTACTAAGCTTGATGTAAGCTAACATATGATATTTTTAAAAAACAGCCCATCTTAGAAAATTTCAAGACCCGGAATCTTAACAACAAATAATTTTGGGACAGAATTCGCCCACATTATACTTATGTATATGCCAAACATCAGTTATAAAACTTTGCCAAATTTAAACTTTTCCATATATCGTCACCTAAAATGAGAATTGATGTGAAATTCTTAATTTTTTTCACAGACAGAGCAAAAACGTCTTAAAACTCAAAATATTTTAGATTTTAATCATGGTACAATTATAGAGGTAGCGCCAAATTGTCAAAACGAACAAAACGGAGACGAAATTGGTAGCGAGTTCTGTCAATAAGAGGAAAGCGGAGAACGAAATCAGCCAATCAAATCGCCTAGAGACAAAACGTCGGCTGAGTATTATTTTGCCGTAAACGCCACTTCGTTGAAAAAACAAAAGCACATAATTTGCGTAGAGACGAGCACAAGTTTTATACCACCCCATTTCTTATTGCAAATATTTTTTCTTTAAGCATAAACTACTGAATAAAACTATTTTTAAAATCTTTTGTTTACCATTCTTTAAAAAGAGTTCGAAAAATGGGACATTTGAAAAAAAACTCAACAAACCAAAACAAAAATAGTAATTTTGGATGTAGTTGTCGCTGCTGAATCCGAATCCGGTCTCGGAATCGCACTATCACGTATGGTTTTATAGATATTCTAACCTAAAAGTTCAAAAACACGACTTTTGAGGATATATAGTATATAGGACACATTGAATTCTCTTGCTCTTTTTTACTAAATGCATTGCTTATTACTATTTTTCGTCTTTAAAATAATTTATAAATTGGTCTGATATGATTTTTCTTATAAAAGTTATGACCATTTGAAAATGACACCATGGAGTGAAAAATCATATGAGAATCCACAAAGTTATTATTATAAATTTGTTTGCCCTACAAGTCATACCACCGCAGATGTAAATAGATAATTCGGTACTGCAGGGATTGCAGGGATTGCCTAATTAATGGTTAACCTCATTAGCCTATTTTTAAGCCAATAGTTGTGGGTTTTCCTTAATTTATCGTACAATTATTTAAGTTGAAAATTTTGTTAACTGTAGTTCTTTTTTTATCAAGCACTCTGTTATTGTGTAGAATGCGTTATTTCATACTGTTAACAGTTGGACTCCTTAAATAAATCATTTCACTATTTTCCAACGCAAAAAGACATTTTTAATTTGGTGGAAGGCTAACGACCGCTGTTCAATCGTTGTGCATCAGCTGATTGCCAAAAATACTTACTTACTCAAGGTGATATCGAACCAAAAATAGCTCAAACATATTGCAAGCATAGGGACGAAAGCATAGAAAATTAAAGTACCATCATTCGATACCACAGACGATCTTCAATATCTTACGAACTATTTGGTTGGAATAACCTGTGAGTTAAATATTTGTAGCTCAGTTCTTTTTTCCAGCTTCGTGGGACGAGGAGGAATATTTTGTGGTATTTCTTTTACACATATTATGAATACATTTGAATTTTTTTGATATTTTATTTTGTATAAAAGTTATACTCACTTAAAATTTTATAGAGTTTTTGGTTGGAATAAGCTGTGATCCACTGCATGTCCTCAAAAATCGTGTTTTTGAACTTTAAGGTTAGAATATCTCAAAAAATATACGCGTTAGAGCAATTTCAAGTCCGGATTCGGCACCTACAACTACATCGAAAACGACTATTTTTGTTTTAGTTTGTGGTATTTCTTTTTTTAAGTGTACCGTTTTTCGACCTCTTTTTAAAAAATGGTAAACAAAAGATTTTAAAAATAGTTTTATTTAGTAGTTTTTGATTAAAAGAAATCATATATGCAATTAAAAAATGGGGAACCTCATGAATTAGATAGTTTTGAAGAAGTTTAGAATCGGCCAAATAGGTGCCACGCCCACTATTTAACGATTAATCGATAAAAAACTTAAGACGTTATGTCTCGCAATTTATGCAAGATATTTCGATGAAATTTGGTTGGTAAGTGCCTCACATGAAGAGCATAAGCCGGCCAAAAAGGGTGTAATCAAACAACGCCACGCCCATTTTTTAACGATTCAAATAAACTAGAGTTCGCCTTGTGGCCGAAATTCGTCCATTTCGATTTAACTATAAAGCAAAAAGTTTTAATACCCTTCCTTGGTCGATAAAATACAAAAAGCTTTTAATATTCTTAGTAGCGTGCTTTCCGTTTAGAGGCGTGAAACTGCAACTAAGAGCAAAAAGCTTTTGATATCTTTACGTCCTGTTCATTTTATTCCCATACCAAAATTCATTAAAATCGATGCTGCGGTTTAGCCGTGAGAGCGTTTTTTCTATTTAGGAGCATGGCACCGCCCACTTTAAAAAAAATATAGTCCTATGCACTACTTCTCTTCACAACCTTTCCAACAAAAAAAAAAAAAAAATCAAGCAAATCGGTTAAAATTTAGGTATAGAAAAAAAGACTGAACCGATTTCGTTTGCCCATTTATATATAGATTTAGCACGTTATCTATATATATAAAAATGTAGTGTGCGTGTGTTTGTCGTCTTATAACTTTGAAACCGCTTATCCGATCGTAACCATTTTTGCAGTATGTATTTGTTTTGTACTGCAGGTGGTTTATGGCTATGCAAAAGGGGGATTGGGTGAGAGGGAGTAGTAGCCCCCAAACAAAAAAAAGTCTTAAAATGCTATATCTCTGCAGGTATAGCAGATTTTGTAATAAAACTTGGTATGTAGATAGATGTTTTTACTACCAATCAACGTGCTTTAAACTTGGTACATCAATATAAATAGTGTCAACCATTAGCCTTGCAAAAAATTGCAGGGATCGCTCATGAGGTTGTTGCGCACGCTATAGGAAAAAATTTGCTTAAATGATAAATCCCTGCACCTATAGCAGCTTTCGTTCAAATCGAACTCATCGCGCCTCCTATTGAAAAAGGGCAGAACAACGTTTGCCGGGACCGCTAGTATATATATATATATATAGGTATTCGAGGAAATACGTTTGAAGCAAAATAAGCATGTTTGAAAATAATGTGTCTTATGTGGTTCAATTATGTACTTACATAATTTTTATTTGAAAGGATTTGTGTATTCAAAATTACAGTGAAAACTCAACGTCAACGCACATAAGACGTTCCTGTGAACATGTCATTTTAAGCGCCACTCAATAATTTTTTGCCCTTTAAACCAACAACAACAGCTGCAGCAACAAGAATAACAGCAACAATAAGGAGAAGAACAACAGCATAAAGCAAATGCAACAATACCTACCCAAAACACGCCCATATTTTACAAATAAAATTCATACGTTTTAGGGTGGATCTCTAAGTTTTGAAATATTCACCTTTATAATCTTATTCGTTTTGACAATCGTCGATGCTAGATTCGATTTGATTATTCAACCAATCGTGCAAATTTTGTAATAGGATGTGCGGTTCAATTACCTTGGTTGCAGCGTTAACAACTGATTCTTCTCCTTATTTTTCCTTTGGGCAAAGGTCAAAATCCGTGATCAATTTCTGCAATTTTTTTCTTCCATGGCCTATCCTTCCAAGCTAAAATATTTTTAAAAAAGTTAAAAACAAAGTCAAATTTTGAAGATTTTATTTACATTTTTTTTCTTAATACTTGCATATGCAAAAAATAAAAATTTCTCAACTGAGCCGCCTAAAAACCATGTTTGTATTTAAAAATAAATAGTTTTTCATACAACCATTAAAAACTACCCATCCAAAATAAAAATTATAAATAAACTTATTATTTAGGTTGCTTATATTTGGAAAAAACAATCTCTGCTTTTAGTTCCAAGAATGAAGTTTTCTGAACAAGTGCAAGAATTTTGTAAAAAACATTCATCAAAACTTATTTTATTGGAAAATCTATCAATCAATGAAAAATTTTTACTGCATGTAAAGTATTCTCTTATGATTTTTAACTTTCTTGCATCATTTTAAAACGGTCATAACTTAAAAAAAAAAAGAAAATCATACATCAGTCATAACTTCATAGCTATGTGAAGGCGAAGAATAGTACTAAGCGATGCATTTAGGTCACATACATATATAGTGTAACATTTTTTGGTGAAATTTGGTATGCTGGTCTGGTTCATGAGTATCTAAAGCATAACGAAAAGTGGGTGTAGTTCAAAAATTGCCACGCCCTCTTTTTACCACATTAAAAATTGTCCTTAATTACTCAGGCAAAAAAAAATGGAATGAACTTTTTATTTCTTATTTGCAGTCTTATGTACTTTCCGATGCTGAATCCGTCTTTATCAGGAGAATTGTCATGCCTGAAGGATTTCGAAATATCCTTGCTTGAAGTTGAAGAAAACGCTGTGTTCAGTCTTATAGAGTAGCGAAGCTACAGGAAAATATGACTTTTTTATTAATGGCATCGAATAGACACACTCTTCCTCATAAAAATATACCATCAAACTTTCTCAATAGGAATCTTACTTTCCAAGTTATGATCCTTTGAAGAGAAGGTATTCCAGCCCCACACAAAGGATATTGCATTAGTATCGAGAAATCGGCCGATTTATGGCCAAAATACACTCAAAATGAGTTAAAATCTGCTGCAGGGCGTTAGTGCCATTTAGGGGAATGCCCAGAGATATAAAATGGGCGATGCCACGCACCCAACATATTTCCTCCTTTGTAGGGGGGCTGGAATACTTTCTCTTCAAAAGATCATAACTGGGAAAATAAGATCCCTATTGTCAAAGTCCGAAGGTAAATTTAATGGCATTAGAAAAAAGAATTTAACCTTTTGCAGCTACGCCACAAGCCTTTTACTTTTTTTATCTAGAACCAACTCTTAAATTTTATTGAAATTTCGTATCAGAAGTGCTGCTTCGATAGATTTCCTTTTTTCGGTTTTTGTAACGTTTTTCTAATTCACCAAAAAACATTAATTTTTCCGATACCATTCGATACTTTCCGAGTTTTTTTTTATTATTACTCACATCGGTAAATTAATCATTTTGAAAGCATGAAAGTTGGAGGCTAAAAGATACGAATTCAATCACAAAAATTAGCTATGAATAAAAACATCGATTATCAGATCAGATTGTCGACCGAGCAGGTACTATAATTCAAAGGTCACTCAACCCCAAAACTTTTGGGGTATTCCTTAAAACGTGTAAAAGCCACGTTAACCTCGTAAACTCGTAAAACTGTCAAAGTTCGTATTGATTTCGATGCATTTACACGTTTTAAGGAACACCCTCATTGATTTTGAAGGCTAATTTTTTCAGGCATTTCTCAGTAAATTAGATGTAACTGTGAAATTCGTTTTTCGACCATCCATAGCTTTTTTGTCTAGCTTTCAAAAATGTTAAACTAAATCAGTGAAATTCAACGCCTATGCCCACGGGCATTTGAGCTTTTGTGCTTAAAAACTTTCCGTATACGTACATGTTCAGTGAACATAGTTGCGAAATGATAAGCTTTTATTTGAAGTATGTAAGTTGAACCTCAATGAAATTGCTCAAGCCATAGTTCTAAGGCAGTGATTCTCAACCTTTTTTTCGTCACGGCACATTTTTAATAATATCAAAATTTGGCGGCACACTAACAACAACAAATATTTGAAGAAAATTTTGATGAGTTTATTGATTTATGTAGGCTTAGATTGGTAAAATCCGTGGGTTGACCATGTTGTCATTATTAACTTAGGCCTTGGGATAATTTAAGTTTAAAATTCGTCGCGCAACTGGCAGAATTGTAAAGTTCAACTATCGAAGATTGCCGCCACCCTAACTCTAAGAGATGACGGGAAGGGGTGTCGATATATTTTTGAAGGTTGAAAAACGTGGTTCAAAAATGCATGCTCATCGGTCCGTAGAATCGAATGGCACCATTAGTTTTCTGATTAGTCGTCCATTTTTGGTGTTAAGTGAACTTTTCAGCTCAAAAAAGTCGAAATTTTTCGAAAGCCCCTGTTTGAGCACTCCACATTTGAACAGAAAAAATCTTAGAAAAATTTGAATAAATGTAAGTGGTACCATCTTTTTTGCGCTACGACATTATTTTCATTATTGAAAAACGAATTTTTGTTTTTTTTTTTATGAAAAAAATATCACGAAATCGTGCGTAAATATTTAGTCAACGACGGTTGCCACCGTCCGTACGGTTTTTTTTTTTTTCGGTGGCCCCTAGTAAAATTTTTTTAGAATATTTTTGGAGAAGTTTTTAACCCATTATAAACAATTTTTTGGAAAAAGGGGTCAAAAAGGGGTTAAAAACGCAATATAATGGGTTAAGATGTTCACATTACTTAATGTAAAATCAGGCATGGAGCAATATATAAGGGTATTTTTGACCCCTTTTTCCAAAATCTTGTTTATAATGGGTTAAAAAACTCTCCAAAAATATTCTAAAAAAATTTTACTAGGGTCCACCGAAAAAAAAAACCGTCCGGACGGTGGCAACCTTCGTTGACTAAATACTTACGCACGATTTCGTGATATTTTTTGATAAAAAAAATCAAAAATTCGTTTTTCATGAATGAAAATAATGCCGTAGCGCAAAAAAAAATGGTACCACTGGATTTGTCAGGAAAAATCCTAACAAAATATACATTTCAAATTTTTCTAAGATTTTTTCTGTTCAAATGTGGAGTGTTCAAACAGGGGTTTTTCGAAAAATTTCGACTTTTTTGAGGTGAAAAGTTCACTTAACGCCAAAAATGGACGTTTAATCAGAAAACTTATGCTGCCATTCGATTCTACGGGAAAAAATACATAAGAATCCATATCTTGGATTTAAATTTTCGACCTGCTGCGAAGCTGAGAATGGATTCACTTCGGACCGATGAGCATGTATTTTTGAACCATGTTTTTCAACCCCCAAAAATATATCGACACCCCTTCCCGTCATCTCTCAGAACTAGGGTGGCGGCAATCTTCATGTCGATAGTTAAACTATACAATTCTGCCGGTTGCGCGACGAATTTTAAACTTTCGTCCAATACGCACCGGTCTAATGTTCATATGCATACATACATATACTGCCATATGGATTTAAGACACAATTCAGATAATGAGCCAAGCGGTTCGAAATTGAAATGACCAAAGAAATGACTTCTACAAATGTATGGTTTTCTATGCCACAGTCTCTAGTAATAGCACCAATTAAGTTACGCATAAAAGTTAAAAAAACACCGTTTTTCGCTATTTTTGACATGATATATTGAGACAAAATAAATTCTACTAGTAAAACCTGATAAGGCACCTAAAACTATAAGCCATTTCCTGTAAATTACAGTCTAAATTATATCTGTAACTTTTGTTTGTCTTTGACATATCCTAACCTTAAACCTAAATATTTATAAAAATACTGTTTTTGGCTATTTTTGAGGTTATGTACAGAACGAACGAAATTTGTCTGCTCTTTTCTATAAACTCCATTATTAATATAGTCATTTGGTTCTAAAAAAGAGGTTGCCCGGAAAGTTTTCTGAGATTTCTTAAAAAATTTAATTTTTATAGGTTTCGATGTGCTCTTTCAGAATTTCAACTTTGGTACCTCGAATCTTTGCCGCTCGCGCCGCCATGTGGAAAAATTGAGTCTTAAAACAATTTTTTGAGAATATCACTTGCTTCTAGAGTAAAATGCTGGTCGACAATTTTGTAGCTTATAATATTTCCAATTAAAAATGACCTTCAAATTTTTATTGTACGACTTATAACTTAAAATATATCCTTATTAAAAAAGTGGCAAAGCTTGGTAACGTATACATGCGAAGTATATGTTTTAATTCAAATATATTGATTTTCAAATTGCGATAACTCATGAACGGTGATTTGCACGAAAAAACAAAACTACTTGTTTAAAGGAAATTACATGCTCTATAAATGATACGCCAGAGGATTCACTCATCATTACTACTTTCTTTATAAGCTGTGTGATTTGGCACCAAATGTTTAGTAACAAGAAGGTGCTTAAAGGCTTAAATTTTCTATTAATTTCCAAAAAGGACGAAAAGAGAAAAATACTGACCTGCGAACCAACAGGAAAAAAACACCATTTTTGGTCTTTACAGACCAAAGTGGCAACAGTGCTCCTCTTTATAAATAAGTACCGTAACTTTCGGAAATGGCCTTCATATTTTTTAGAAGTCATTAACTTTTATGAAAGGTCAGTTTTAAGTCATAACGTTGCTCAAACCGCAGTTTTGAGGTAAATTATAAAAGACTGAATATGTACGAAAAATTGATTTTTTGATGTTTTTTCCTAAATTTCTTAATTATAAAAAAAATTTCCTCATAACGCAAGTTAGTTTGCTACACAGAAAAAAATTTATTTTACAATTACAACCAAATTTTACAAAAATTACAACATCTAATTCACGGAAAAACGCCGACCCTTAAATAATATTTTTTTGAACTGTTACATAATTTCTGCAAAAACAAATTTTTTAAGGGGCTTCAATCATATTTTAAGAGAGAGTGTTTAACACCCCTAATGTTCATACATACATATTAGGTAGCGTCAAGAAGCTGCATTTACTTTCTAACCTTTTTTAAAAAAATGGATATGCACTGATGGATGTTTGCTTGTTCATTCCTTCATTCTCAAGTACAAGGACGTGTGCATGTTAAAGCAGCAAGTAGCATTTGAAAGTAAGTAATACAAGTACAGATAGTATGGATATGCAAACACAGTAAACATACTCAAAAAAGGAAATTCAAAGAAAAAATGTCGGGCAATGTCCTTTACCATGCTTAAGATTTGGTTTTTGTCTACGATTTGTGAATAAAGTGTTCGAGATATTTGCCCCAAAAATAAGTTGTGAAATAGGGTTGCTAAATTTTGTAAGTGCTTAACAAAAACAATTTTTCATAAATGTTTTAACTCCATGAAATTTTGACGAGCTCAAGAAATAACAACAAAAATCATTTCTGTGATTGTTGTAATGAAATATTTTTTTTATTGTAGGCGAGCCAAAATTGGCTCACTTTTGTTCTACGCTGGCTGACACCCTTGATTTAAATTATAGTACTTACACAGAGAAAACAACATTGTCAAAAGTGGCAGAAACGAGGTTATTTTAACAACGTTGCGACCCAAATTTTGAGCATGGCTCGTTCGTAGCAGTTTTAAAAACGCGCGTTGCTAAATGAGTTTCAACTACGTTCGCGAGTGATTTAACAATGTGAGTTGCTAAATAAATTAAAAAAATATAAAAATATATTTTTTTAAAATTTTTTTAATTCTAACTTTTTCCTGTCAACAGCAATAAAAGTGATATTATTTCCTTTTTTAATTTTAATTTTTTGCTTTAAATAAATATTTTTTTGTTTGGTATTGGGGAGATTTGAACATGGAACCTGTCGTGTGATAGATGCAGACGTTAACGAACTCAGCCACTGCCATCAGTATTGTGAGGTTGACTGAAAGTCTACTTGTTTTGAAATCAGCTTCTAGCACCTTCGTGAGTGTTTTGACTACGTTTCATAGCTGATTTAGATTTAACTACGTTTCATGTTGTTTTGACCACGTATCGTTGCTGATTTGGATATAACAACGCTTGGCAACCAAATATGATCTTGGAGCGTTGCTAAATCCAAATCTGCAACGAAACGTAGTTAAAACACTTACGAACGTGGTAGAAACTCATTTAGCAACGCAAGTTATGCTTTTTTTTCTTCGCTTCGTGTATTTCGGCCAATTGAGTTAACGCACTATTGTGCTCTTTTTATTGTTGTTTACAAAACATCTGTCTCTAATAGGTGGCTTATTGTCAATTCGTTTTCTATCTGCCTACAACTAAATATCAAAGCACAAGACGTCATTTGAAAAAATGGTGATACATTCACATTATTTGGCAAAAAAAATAGTCAATAGATTTGCACTAAGATACCGTAAAGTTTAACTTCAGTGTTTTTTCGTTTTATTAAGTTGAGCATAACTATAGACGCATTGTAAAACGTGATTAAAATCTCTTACAAAACCTTACTTAATACTTAGCAGGACCTTCATTATACTTTATTAGTTCAAATAAACGGGATGGCATACTTTCTACTAATTTTTTCAGAGTATTTTGATGCAAAGAGCCCAAGCACTAATAACTGCGCTTTTTAGTTAATCAATGCTTCGATATTGCTTGTTTTCTTTATAAATTTCGCGAACCATAATGCCCCAGATATTCTTCGTAGTGTTTTGATCCCAAGAGCATGTAGGCTATTCCAGAACATTGACTCTTTTTGCCAGTAACCAATCCCGAGTCATCCGGCTGGCATGAACAGATGCGTTGTCTTGCTGACTACCCCATTTTTTCCGCCTGTGTGCTCGCAAATAAGGCAAAAAATTTGTTCGCAGGAGCGTCGTGTACTCTTCTGAATTAATTTTTTTTGATGGAAATGCCAGTTCCAACACTCCATCAGCACAGAATGCACCCCATACCATTAAACTGCCACCACCAAAGTTCCTTTTTGAAAAATAACGGGGATCAGGATAGATTTGCCAAAATACTACGGACTACGTGGTCTAACCGATGAATTTTTCGACCAATTTCCCGGTAACTCTAGCCTTCTCCTTTAAGGGCCAAAATTTTACCCTTTTCTTCGTCTGTTAAATATGTGCCACGTGGCATTGCGACATAAAATTATTACAACTTAATAGTGACAAAAAATTATATCTTATGTTACTAGAGAAAAAGGAAAAATGAAGTAAGTTGCAATGCGTCTATAGTTATGCTCAACGTAATAAAACGAAAAAACACTAAAGTTAAACATTTCTGTATCTTAGTGCAAATCAAATGACAATTTTTTTCTGCGAAAGATATCCCTTCTAAGGCAGCTCCCTTACCCTGCAGTTAGATTTATAGTATTCCCTTTACATCCAGGTATACTAACAAAAAATTAGGTGCGTCTATAGTTATGCTCAGTAGTGTATCTACCCAAGAGGAAAAATTTCTAGCGCTTCTGATCCAAGCACTTCAAAAGTGCTTGTCCCCTTAGAAATCTAGAAGCACTTTCACTGAGCTGAGTGGATGAACATGATCAGTGCTGTCGTTTACACTTCAATTGAAGTGTTTTGCTCCTTTTTTATCAAAAACACTTCGCCACTTCCCCTTTCATAAAATCACTTCACTTTTTCTTGAATACAAAATTTGCCTTAAAATGTGTCTATTCTTTTTATGAGAGTTCAGAAACATACTTTTTTGTATGCCCGAAGCCTGCCCTGACTGAAAAGTAATTTGTTTTTTCAATATATCAAGCGAACAAAGCAAAATTTCGATATACTTCACAGGAAACTTTTTGTAGAGAATTAAATTTGCCATCGAAATAGTTTATAGACCAAAAAAAGAAAGCAAAAATTTCGAATTCTTGTGTTTTTTACTCTTTTGTCTATAACTGTTTTAGGGTCAGAGATTGGTAAAGATATAGCAGAATATCATAAAAATAGATAAAATTTCCTTTTAAACGCTTCATTATAAAATTTTTAGGTGAAAAATTGGCTGAAATATGGCTACTCGAATATTTAAATTTTTTTTAAGTGGTCGGAAAATTTTTTTTTACTCAAAAAAAGGCGTCTTACGAGAAAAGTGCATAACGCCTAAGATAATAGAATCATTCAAAGAATACGTTTAATTTTTGGGTACATTTTATTATTTTTAAAAAATTGGTCAAAAAAAATATTTTAAAAAAGTTCCGAAAAATTCACGTATTTCTTGGACTATTCTAAGCATTTTTTGCTACATACACTTTTTTCGTAAGATGCCTTGTTTTGGGTAAAAACCGTTTTTTCGACCGCATAAGTAAAATTCCCATGTTCGAGCGGCCGGCCATATTTCGGTAAATATTTAACCTAAGAAATTTTTTATTTATTTTTTTAAAATATATTTTAAAATTTTGTTACGTGTAGCATAAAAATGAATAAATTGAATAAATAAAATTGTGATTTTTGTGTACACTTCGCTAATACTTCACTTTTTCAGAATTTTACTTCGCAACACTTCACTTTTTACAAAATTTCACTTCGCTCAAACTTTTCAAAACGACAGCACTGAACATGATAAGTGCCAGTTTTGAAAAAGTATTAAACAAAAAGAAACTGGTAAGTATGTAACCTTTGGCCAAGCCAAACATTAAATACTCTACACTGCAGTATTTTTAAAATTTTGCGTATATGGGAGGTGCCACGCCCTCTTGTCCGATTTCACAAAGTTTTTGCTCAGAGCTTGCATTTATAGTTCTTAGTGTCTGATTAAAATTAACGTATTAAAATTTAGTTCGATTATCCTAAAAAACGCTTTCAGTATAGCATTTTGAAACTTTTGCATTAATAATAACTTAAATAACGAAACGTGCTTTTTTGTCATTTAGTAATTTTTTAGATTAAGATATCTTCGAATAAAGATAAAATATCACTAAATGTAGTTGGGTTTTGAAGGAAAAACAAGCATTTTCAACTGACATATCAGAAGTGGCAAATCTCTCCCATACAAACAAAATTTTCATAATGCTGCGGAGTAGGATATTTAATTTTTGGGCAGGCCGAAGATAGCACCATTACTTTAGTTAGCATTCAGTTAATTGTCAAATATGCTCTAAAGAAGTTTAGAACATGCAATGATGTTTGCACACTTGTAGAAATTTACACATGTTTTATCAAAGCATAAGTTTTCAAACTGTTGCTTTTACGTCATTGAGAGAAAAAGAAAATACCTAAACGTGCGGTCTTCTAATAGTTTTAGTTTTCTGGCATGAATTATATTTACCTCATATATGCGTAAAATATCACATGCATTAAGTTTTTCACTTACATGATGAAAAGTGTGCGTGACTTTGTACGTATATGGCTAATCGTTTACCATTCAGTTTGCATTCTTCAGTTAATACTAATAAAACTATAAATCAATTGCACAGTGTCTGACCAAGCTGAATAAGAAGTTGCAATCAAAAAGAAGTAAACGATGAGGGTGCGTGCAATTTATTGTGGCATCACAAGAGCAAAAATTTCTAACGCTTCTGATCCAAGCACTTCAAAAGTGCTGGTCCCATTAGAAATTTAGCAGTACTTTCGCAACGATTTTTTATAAGGCTGCAGTAAGAACAACATGGGTTCGAACCTAGCCCGCGTGATTTATTTTTGCTTTATTTTTTTTTTTTATTAAAATATTTTTTATTCAACATCTTCAACATTTCACTTTTCTATTTTCCTTTATCTTATTAATTTAATTGTATTGGAACTGCTTACACAATGATTCTATGTAAGGCTGTAGGAGCATTCAAATGACAAATTCTGTTTGGACAACATTTGCTGATTATACAAATTTAATACCTCTTCATATCATCGGGCATTGGTGTAGTGGTCTAAAAAGTTGGTAAATGTAAGTAAAAAAAATCTGTTTTCTATCTATCACACGGACGGTCGTGGATTCAAATCCTGGTGCGGCCAGTGTTTTTCTTCTTTTCCAATTTTATTGAAAAAACGCTTATCGCAGCATTACAAATAAGCGCCTCAAAAACCCTTTTTTGGTAAGGCTGCGGTAAGCGCTCATTGGTGAAAAAGAAACACTTCAGAAGGGTTTTTGAAGCAATTCTTTTCCCCTTGGGTACAAACATGACTTCAACACTCACCGCACAGCGCTGTTGTAGCTTACTCGTAATTAACAGCGTCGTTCTTACCCTCAGCAACACCCGTGTGCGAAACTTTTAGGGTGCTCATTTTTTTAAGCCTTTAAATTTAACAAAAACTACCATTCAAAATTTTGAATTTGTATATGTATATGTGACCGTCCTGTTCAGAAAATAATAAGCCACTTTCTAAAATTGCATCCAATTTTAAATAAAATGACACCTCGATTGCAGGAAAATTCCAAAAATTGACTGAGTAATGGCATTTTGCAATCGTTAAATGAATAACTCAAGTTTATTGATATCGGAGTTCAAAGTTTGTCAAATATCAATTTTTACATGGTAGTGATTCGATAAGACCGCTTTTATTGGTATTTGTTATTTGATAATCGACCTTAAATCAGTTGCAAAATGTTCAGAACATGTCCAAGCACTGAATTTCAGTTTAAACTGAAAACCGGTAAAATTGACCCTATCTCTTATTTTTAGCTGTAGGTACTGCTAAATTTTGTGAGTGAAGGATACCTTTTCCAATGGACGGTCACATATGTGGATCTGATATAGCAAATCAAGACCATATTTTCACGATCAGTGATCTAGTTAACGTACAAAAATCTTTTTACATCAAAAATGCCTATTTTTGCTTTTTTAGTTCTGACATTTCCTAGGATTTTCCGGTTTTTGTGTTTTTTTATTCTACTTACATCAAGAAAACTTTCTGCATGATCAGTATTTTTTTTTATTTTATTTTTTTTTTTTTGGTTCAGGAAATCTGTGACACATCCGAATTTCTGGGATTTCGATAATTTAAATAGACATATCTTGCGAAAATAAGCAGCTACGATTTTATAAGAAATAGCATTTTCATCGTGAAAGGCTGTAGATAAACACTGCAAAAGATCTCTAGAAATTACTTCTCATTAATGTTAAGCCTAATAAAAATTATTGCAAAGCTAAATAATAATATTGCTGACGTTTTCACTACTGCATTTTGAAAACCTTAAATGTATGTGAGGTGCCACGCCCTCTTATCTGAATCAACAATGTTTCTGACCAGAGCTTGCATTTTATTTTAATAGTTTGGTATGATTAATTCGCGGTACCGAGAAATAAAAATCAAATCTGGAGTACTATTCGATGAATTTAATATTAAAAAATATAAATTAAATAAAAATTCAAAATATATTTAAAGAGTTTAGTTCTTTTTACATCGAACAAAAATTTATTTATTATTGTAAAACGCGTTTCGAACGGTTACCGTACATAATCCCAACGGACATAATCCCCATTTCGTAAATGGCGATTATGTCCGAAAATTTTTCGGTCATAATCCCCATTTTGGCCATGGGGGTTATGTCCGCAAATTTTTCGGACATAATCCCAATGGGGGTTATGTCCGAAAAATTTAATTAAGATTGATCAAAATTTTTGCAATAATCCATATAAAAAATTTATATAGTGTTGAATGTTATAGATTGATCCGCGGCCGAAGGCCGCCGCGAAGCCGGTGTTGGATTTTTGGGAGTTTTAAATCCTGAGCTGCGGCCGCAGGCCGCCCACTGACCCCTATCCTTATGTAAAATTACTGTGGAATTTTTGGGAGTTGTAAATCCTGAGCTGCTTCTGTTGTCAATAAAAAAATATCGTTATGGGGACTATGTCCGTTTTTTCCTGGGGATTATGTCCGAAACACTTGCGGACATAATCCCCATTGAAAAAATGGGGATAATGTCCGAATAACTTGCGGACATAATCCCCATATCGTGAATGGGGATTATGTCCGTGGGGATTATGTCACGGCACCGTTTCGAACGTCACAAATGTATAGCAACTGATGAGAGAACTAAACTCTTTAAATATATTTTGAATTTTTATTTAATTTATATTTTTTAATAATTTTGGAGTAGCCATATATGTATGTATGTAGGCTAAGGTGCAGCAAAATTCAAAAAATATTAGTGCATCAAAAATTATCATAGATTAAGATCTTAAAACAAAAACTGCAGACTTAGTTTTGGTCAAAACCCACGAAAAGATGGCCCACCCGGGGCTTGAATGAAGGTCTACACGACAAAAATCATTGTTTTTTCGCAGTTTTTTTATTTTATCTCAAAAACCAAGAAACTATTGGTAGAAATTCATCCTAAATCTTTGAAAGGGATTAATTTTCTACATTTTTTGTTTTTTTCTCATTGCTCTACAGTTAAGTTTGCCCTATGGAAGTCCCGGAAGAAGTTAAAATTTTTTGATTCAAAGAACGGTTTTTTTCCTATTACTCAAGATACAAGAGACACACAAAAACTTTAGAGTTCGATAAATGTAAGAAATCTGCTTTCCTATAGTTTTGCTTTGAAATCTTGATTCCAAAAGTAAACGGTTTTCCGCTAGAGGCCGAAATTTGTTAAAAATAATTGTGTATCATGAAAAAGCGACCTTTTATTGTTTGGTCTTAAAATATACCCAAAAATTTGATTAGAAACTAATGAAAAAACTAAAAGCTTCTAAACATGGTCTTTAAAATGGAAATCGGATTGGAATTGCGCGAGATATGATAATTCTTACATACTTGGTATTTCTGTAAAGTTCTAATTTTGGGTATTTTTGTTACACAGTGTGTTTTGCATCCACAACTTAAGATTTTTATATGATTATTACTTTACGTTAAAGGACGATAAACAGCGCAACTTTCAGGACCAAGAATATCAAAATCGGTTTGTAGTTTCCTTGCGAATTTCAGCCTGAGAGTTTGGATTTTTTTCCATTTTTGTCAAATACGGCTTTTTTTTAGTATGAGCGACTGTGTACCCTAAATACCGTAAAAAATGTGTACTATTATGTCCCAAAAACTGTAGGAAATTTTTTTTGCTATATTTTGGTCCTGCTAGTCATCTTTCCACAGCCAACAGTTTGTGCCCTAGAGGCCGATTTTTGTGATAAAAAAAATCGAATTTTTAGAAATTTTTATTTCGAAGCGACCTTTCCATGTTTTTGCTTGCAAATTTTCCCAAAGTTTTTGTAAAAAATTTAAGATAAGTTTAAAAGCTTTCAAACGTAGTTCTTAGGATAGAAATCGGTTGAAATTTACGCGAGATATGACAGTTTTTATATACTCTGTGATACAAAAAAATAACCAAAAATCATATCTGCAAAATAAAAAAATACTCTTATGTCTCTCTCTTATAACTTTTATATCTTGCGTAAATTCCAACCGATTTATTTTTTAAAGACTACGTTTGAAAGCTTTTGACTTTTTCTTAAGTGCCCTTTTAAAATTTTGGGAAAATTTGCAAACAAAAACATCAAAAGGTCACTTCGAAATAAAAATTTCTAAAAATTCGATTTTTTTTATCACAAAAATCGGCCTCTAGGGCACAAACTATTAGCTGTGGAAAGATGACTATCAGGACCAAAATATAGCAAATTATATTTCCTACAGTTCTTGGGATATAATAGTACACATTTGTTACGGTGTTTAGGGTATACAGTCGCTCATACTCAAAAAAAGCCGTATTTGACAAAAATGGAAAAAAATGGAAAAAGAAAATGTAGAGCAATGAGAAAAAAACAAAAAATGTAGAAAATTAATCCCTTTCAAAGATTTAGGATGAATTACTACCAATAGTTTCGTGGTTTTTGAGATAAAATAAAAAAACTGCGAAAAAACAATGATTTTTGTCGTTTAGACCTTCATTCAAGCCCCGGGCGGGCCATCTTTTCGGAGGTTTTGACCAAAACTAAGTATGCAGTCTTTGTAATAAGGCCTGCTCTTAAGATAATCTTTGATGCAACCTATAATTTTCCCATTATTTCGAAAAAGCGCTGAACCCTAATGTAAGCCCAAATGTATTAAAATTGTTTACCGTTTTATTTTTAAGACTATACATCGTTGGACAAATTTCTTGAATACAGCAAATATAAGGCAATTCTTTTATATAATCTTCAACTAATATTGTATTATAGTTACTAATTACACTGTAAAACACGAAAAAAAATTACTAGGTTCTGACAATGGATTTTGGCAATGTTTAAGCGTTTTGAAAGTTAATGTCTGAAATTTGTTTTAGGGGGGTCAACAATTCCCCCTTTTAACGCATTCTTGTGTTAAATCGACATACTAAACTAAACGATCCTTACATCTGAGGTGTATTATATGTTTAGCAAACTTTTGAAGGATATATTTTTGTTGAAAACTTTAACCCTCTACATGCCCCTCATGTGGGTAATGTTTACGCTTTTCTTAAAAAGGTTCAAAAAATAAACCTTAAACAGGGGAATATGGCGTCAGTGTGTACTATAGAAATATTTGCTATAAAATTTCACTACTAGTCGCTAAACACTAAAAAATCGAAATTTCACCACGAAACCCACAAAATCGTCAAAACCAATGAGGGACTCACATTACATTTTTATTAAAATTTATTATTAAGTTTTAAGCATTTCTTGCCTTCGGTGACCCATAGTGAAATTTTTTCCAAAATAATTTTGAAGATAATTTTAACCCATTATAACCCAGTTTTTAGAAAAATGGGTCAAACAGACCCACAAAAACAGGATATAAAAGGTTAATATGTTTTGTGAAAATGTTCTCTGTATGATTATACCTTTCTGGGTAACATCGGACAAGAGGGCGTGGCACCTCCCATATAAGCAAAAGTTTCTAAATGATATACTGAAAGAGTTTATTGAGATAATCACACTGAATTTCAATCAAATTATGTGGACTATAAATGCACGCTCTGAGCTAAAACTAGACAAACTAGGACTCTTGCGTGGCTTTACCAAAATTCATTGTCAGAACCTTGTTATTTTGGAAAAAACATAAATTTTTTGTACAGTGTTATTAATAAAAACCCATTTCTATTGAAACTGTTGTCCAGCCCCTTTATTTTTTATCTGAACACACATTATTACTGTATAAAATAATTGTTTTCCTGTCCCAAATTGGGCCATCAGGAAGATGGTCAGCTTATATTATACATAAACTTTTTTTGAACATTCACTTTCAAATCACATCGAATCTTATCAATTCATGAAAGGTTTTATTTTTTCTAGATTTTTGAACAATACAGCAGCTTCTATCCTGTTTCCAACTGGAGTAGACATGCATCAAGTCCTAAGTTACGAGACGGCAGTACGTGCCAACAGCTCACGTGACTCTCAAGATTATAAAACAAAACGAACCTGTATATATATAACTCTAGTGATTGCATTACTTACTTTGACATCTGGTAAGTTGTGTTATATCACGATAATTTTTGTAAGAAGTCTTTTTATACAACGATAAAACTGAAGGAAATAAGACATTTTCAAAGATATTTAACTCTTGTTAATAAGAAGAATTTGGTACCGATTCCATTTCAAATTTTTCAAAATTTGCATTTGGGTCCTCAGATTTTTACAAAAAAGTTGAAAAGTTGTCACGCAATTTTTTACCAAAAAAACTCCCATGACTCTTAAAAGGATTTAGCACAAAAAAACATTTTTGAAAAACGTTTGCTATTCATCCACCTTTCCGTAAAGAAAAATTTAAGAAAAAACGTTTTTTTGGGAAAATTAATTTAAAAGATTTTTCAAAACATTACTGTCACTTCGTCAATATTCTTATGATTTATATGAGAAATATTTGTTTTTTTGTATACCTTGTATTTTCCAAGCAATGAATTACATTCCTCTACTTTGAAATTTTTTTTTTTTTAGCCACCTAGTGGGTGTAAAGCACAAAATAAAGTTAAAAAATTGTCTCGTGACATTTGAGAAAAAAAGTTCCCGTGGCTCTCATAAGCATTTAGCGCAAACAAACATTTGTTTTTCATCCACTTTTCCGTACAAAAAATAAAAAAAAAAAATATTATTTTGAGAAAATCAACTTTAAAGATTTTTTTGTCAAAAAATGGCTGAAATTTTGTAAACTTTAAAAATTTTTTTCCACTTGAGCTGCAAAAGCAGTTATTTCCACAATCGTGGCAGACAATACAGTTGCAAAACAAGTTACAAAAGTTTACAGCAGAAAAATAAGTTAAATCCTATTTCATTTTATTAATATGTAACAAGACGTTGGATATACTAAGATCGTAGTTACTACGGTGTGGAGGGTAACTAAATTGCTGATTAACAGGCAAAAGGGGGCGTTCTCATCGAAGAGGACCCATTAAGGAGGAAAATTTGGGACATCTACTGTGTCATTGTAAAGTTCTTGGATAAACTAGATTTTGAACTCTTGGTCAAATGTTGGTCAATTTTGAAGAACTTTGAGGACAGGTCTTAGATCACTCAAAGGCCTCGGAATGGCTTCCAAAGCCTTTACATTTAACCCTGACGAAGGCCTTTTTCAAGTCCCGGGATTAGTCCATGCAAATCCCGAGATTAATTAGAAGCCACTTTTTATCAAAAATATAAAATTAATATGAAATATTTTACTATTTTCTATTGAATGCTTCATATGGTACTATTTTGTGTCTTCAAAATGACATATAAATTCATGATGCTTTTTATAGGAAAATATATCATATCTCATTTTGAAGACAACGAATAGAACTAAGTGCTGCATTTAATAGTAAATAGTAAAATGATTTCGTTAAGGATATCTCAAAAACCGTGCTTGATATAAAGATTCGGAATCAGAATCGACAAATGCATCGGAAATGACTATTTTTGTTCAGAATTGTTTCAATTATTTTTTTTTTTTTTCAAAAACTGCATAAACTAAAATGTTGGGTTTTTTTTTTAAATTCAATAACCAACAAAAATGAGCCAAGTCGGATCAAAATCAGTGCTTGTTCAACGAAATTAGATATAGCCTTTTTTTGCATAATTTTCCTGCACTATATAAGGAATGAAGATATCGTCGGGTTAAAACTACAACTAGACATCTACATTTTTCATGTTTTGAGGAAAAAGCGTTTTAAATTTTTTGAAATTCGTTTTTTGTATGGGATTTTGCAGTTTTATGCTTTTTATTCCTTATATAAAATTGGATGGAGACTACATTTCATAAAACCGATTAGACTGGGGCATAGAGTCGTTTTTTCTTCATGTTTCTGTATACTTAACTCAAAACATCAATATATGTAGATGTCAAGTTGTAGTTTTAACCCGACGATATTTTCTTGATCAAAATAGCTTGCTTTTATTTTAAAGTCTTCAATTGAGGAGTTATTTTTCAAAAGGGCGTAAAAAAACCATGTTAAACAAATTTTCAGTAATGAGAGAAAACTTTCAAAAAAAGTTACAATGCTAAGGTTTAGCCGGTTGCTTTTATAAAGGTTTTACACAAATCGGGTGCAGCTTTCATTTTCAAATTTTAAAAATTTTTTGATCTCAGTAAGTGATATACATAAATGGGTAATTCCATATCAAAACAGAAAATGAGAAAAAAATGTAATCTATTTTAACAATATCATAATGTAAAATGTCTATTGTTTACTTTCCTCTAAAAGAAGTTTTGAAAAATTATAAAAGAGGACTTTTTCTAGCATATTTATCTCAATTTGGCTCAATTTATATTTTTAGTTCTTATGAGACATGGTTTTTTGCTTCAAAACTTTTCATTATGATATCCTATCATATTGCCGATTTTTGATCAAAAAGCAAATTGGTCCAAATTTGATTCGTGACCAAAGATTGTCCTAAGCAGATATTGCTTATTACAATAGACATCATCAAAACATCAAAAATTCGATTATACACTACGCAAATTTTACTGATTTCATTCTTGTGCCACAAGTCAGAACAGAATGTCCCGTCGAGTCACGAACTCAAAATGTTATATCGTCGGGTTAAAACTACAACTAAACATCTACATGTATTGATGTTTTGAGTTAAGTATACAGAAACATGAAGAAAAAACGGTTCTATGCCCCAATCTAGTCAGTTTTTTGAAATGTTGTCGCCATCCAATTTTATATGAAGAATAAAAACCAGAAAACTGCAAAATCCTATATAAAAAACGAATTTCAAAAAACTTAAAACGCTTTTTTCTCAAAACATGAAAAATGTTGATGTCTAGTTTTAGTTTTAACCCGACGATATTTTCTTGATCAAAATAGCTTGCTTTTATTTTAAAGTCTTCAATTGAGGAGTTATTTATCAAAAGGGCGTAAAAAAACCATGTTAAACAAATTTTCAGTAATGAGAGAAAACTTTTATGGGCTGTTTACAATGACATATTTTTTTTTTAATGTCTCCTGTATTATAGTGAGTTGACCAAAGATTCTAATCCCCTTAACATTTTTGTTGTAACATATTTGCAGTAATTGCAAAAAGTAAAAAACATTTGGAAATAAGTCCTTTTGTTCCGAAACGTTTGGAAATAAGCCCTTTCGTTTCAAAATGCCTCTTATTTCACCATTTGGAACTTTATTTTGATGTCTATAGGCATGGTATGTAAGCCCCTATATAGCCTGGGGCATATAAAAAATATTAAAAGTTTTTTTGGCCACTATTCAAAATACGTCTTTTTGTATCAAACTCTAAAAATTTCTATGAAATTATATGGAAATAAGCCCTTTTGTTCTGAAATGCGACTTTTGATCACGATTTCATCTTAGAAAAATACATTTTTTGTGATGAATTTTAGACTAGAGGATGAGTTTTAGCATGGTAATAGCGATGGCATCCTTAGGTTTGTTCGAGGTTGGAAGTGGTTTTACGCCCTTTTGAAAAATCACTCCTCAATTGTAATCCCATATTTCTTCAATTGCAACATAAAAAAAATCAAAAAAACAGCAGTAGTTTGGTTAAAATTCTTTCTTAAGTTAGTAAATGAAAAAGAGTGATCCGTTTCATGTCACACTTATTTAAACAACAATTTAAGACAGAAAACATTAACGAGGGGTTATTTGGTTATTTTTCGAGACTCTTTTCACAGTCTTATGGCTCTGAATAACTTAATTATGACCAAAGTTTTGCCATAATCTGTAGCAAAATGTTTTGACCGTTCAATATGAATTGAACATTTTAATAAATACGTTCCTATCTTCTAACAAAAAAGTGTGCTTCTTACGTCAAAATGAAAATCATACTTAATCCCAAAAAATCCCGGGATCCCGGTATTGCAATTTTATAATCCCGAAATCCCGGGATCGCCAAAAGGCCCAAAAATTGGCATCCCTAGCATAAAAAGTTAAATCCGATTTTATTTTATTAATAACAATAAGATGGATATAGTACAATATAACCCTCAATCCACAAAAAATTGTATCATTATAATGACTAGGAAAAGTTTTAAACGTTTTTCATGATTTACCAACAATTATAAAAACTTGAATTAACTGTTTTTGCATTTGGACGACTCAAGTATGTACAAAGCGATGCCACGCCCCTAAAAAAATCATCATTAATGAGATATATGTATTTTCAACAAGCATATCAATAAAATTTATATTTTTATTAAAAGTTTAAATATATCTATATACAGTTTGTCAAGAATGTCTTTTTACATTGAAAATAAATTCATATTTTCAACTTATTAAGCAAAAAAAACGTATTTCTTTCATTTTTACCAAACTTTTTTTCATGAATAAAAGTTGCTTACTATATTTAAAAAGGATTCGTGAAAAAAATTTGCAAATTCAATGCAAAATAAAAAAAAAATCAACAAAAACAAATAATACTCGATTTTTGAAGTGTCAAGAAAGTCTTTTTACAAATAAAAAGAAATGTTTTTATGTTAAATTTTTAGTATCTTCCTTGTTTACAGCCATCTTTGAATGACCACACATTCAAGATGTTTTTACATAGAAGGAATCAAATTTCCAGGTTGTAATTACTCGGTCTTTTCCAATATTGTATTTTCAAATGAAGTTCGGTATTTGGTTGCCTTTCAGCGACCTTTTTCTTAAAATAGACCCACAAATTTTCGATAGGATTATAGTCGGGACTTTGGACTAATGCATCCATCACTTTGTCACAGTTAAACTGAAGCCACATTCGCACCATAGTCGCTTATGCTTTCGATCATTACGCTGACAGAATTTGAAATGGGGTTTTCAGTCCCTAATAAACCCGAATTGTCAAGTTTTTTAATGCAAAATGGTAACACATTCTTTCCACTTCATGGTTGTGTCTATAAAAGATAAGTTTCTACTCCTCTGCCACCTCCAAGTCATAATACTAAATTTTTAAATTTTAACATCACAACATTATTCCTACCGTTAAAATTTAAAAATTAAGTATTATGACTTGGAGGTGGCAGCGGAGTAGAAACTTATCCTTTAAAGACACAACTATGAACTCGAAAAAATATCTAACCATTTCACATTAAAAAACTTGACAATTTGGGTTTATCAGGGACCGAAAACCCCATTTCAAAGTCTATCAGCGTAATGATCGAAAGCATAAACGACTATGGTGCGAATGTGGCTTCAGTTTAACTGTGACAAAGTGATGGATGCATTAGTCTAAAGTCCCGACTATAATCCTATCGATGGGTCTATTTTAAGAAAAAGGTCGCTGAAAGGCGACCAAATCCGAACTTCATTTGAAAATACAATATTGGAAAAGACCGAGTAATTACAACCTGAAAAAGTTGGTTCCTTCTATGTAAAAACATCTACAATGTGTGGTAGATGCTTATGGTGGTCATTCAAAGATGACTGTAAACAAGGAAGATACTAAAAATTTTATATAAAAACAATTCTTTTTATTTGTAAAAAGACTTTCTTGACACTTCAAAAATCTATTATTTTTTGTTTTTGTTAATTTTTTCTTTATTTTGCATTGAATTTGCAAATTTTTTTTTCATGAATCCTTTTTGAATATAGTAAGCAACTATTATTCATAAAAAAAAGTTTGGCAAAAATGAAAGAAATACGTTTTTTTTGCTTAATAAGTTGAAAATATGAATTTATTTTCAATGTAAAAAGACATTCTTGACAAACTGTATATAAAAATGACTGTGTGTCTGTGTGTCTGAAGCATTATCACTCAGAAACCATTCGTCCAATTGAGCTGAAAATTTGGAAATGAGTATATATTAGGTTTGGGAATGTTTTTATGCTATACACGAAGGTTTCCGAAGACCACCCGAAGGCTTAATAGTCAAAACGAAGAATATCTAGGTACACTAGAGGAAAAATATCTATGACAAGCTTTCAACAAGTTTTAACTGATAGTTTTTTGGAATACCCGAAGTTTGCCGAAGGCCTCCCGAGGGCTTCATAGTCAAAACGAAGAATATCTAGGTATACGAGAGGGAAAAAATCTATGGCGGACTAACAACAAGCTTTAAGTGATAGTTTTTTGTGACGACCGAAGGTGTTCTAAGGTCACCCGAAGGCTTCATAATCAAAACGAAGAATATCTAGGTATACAAGAGGGAAAAAATTTATGGTGAACTATCAACAAACTTTAACTGATAGTTTTTTAGAATACCCGATGCTTCCTGAAGGTCACCTGAAGGCTTCATAGTCAAAACGAAGAATATCTAGATGTACTACAGGAAAAACATCTAAGACAAACTATCAACAACCCTTAATTGATGGTTTCCTGGGACACTCCAGCTATGCCATTGCCAATTTTTAAGATGGTTTGAAATTAAAATAACTTTCTCAAAATACCTAAATTTTTATTGGTGACGTGGCAGTGGCGTAAATCAAAATTTTATCCCTGTATACCTTCAAAGCTATTGGGAATCAAAAAACAAAACGAACATGCCTAGCGAAGCGGGCAAAGAAGACTATTATTATATTAAAGCTAAAATTGATGTTTAATTTGCATGGAACTATTTTTTAAAAACAATTTCAATTTAAAATTTTCCAATGGAAATTTAAGTAAGTTACGCCATTCACTAAAACTAATGAAACAAAAGAACCAGAAAAGATTTTTAAATTTAATTACTTGGAAAATAAACTTCAATTATTTCAAATCCTACTAAAAAAGTTTTATTCAAAAAGCCTTGCCCAATTCGCAGAGTTTTGCAATTTTGTAATCCAAGTCAAAACACACTTCTTTCTTTTGCAGTGTTACGTCATCGCATATTTTTGTTTATATCTTTAAATTCTTTTGGTCGATTGTTCCCCGTAGCGTAAACTGACTTCCATGGTGTTTTCATCAATGACTTGTCGGTGACTTTGAGTCTCACACACGTTTTGTAGGCGACATACAATAGACATATCGTAGACATAGTCGCTGACAAGACATTGTCATGCATACGTCTCTCAACAAATGACGCAAACAAGAAAATGTCATGCAATCGTCAGCCTTATACAAATCCGCTCTCGTTTTTTCATTATTTTTCATTGTTTTCTTTGTTTCCTAAAAAAACTGATTGGAATTGAAGTGAAACATTTTATTTTAACAAACATTTATTTGTTCATCATTTTTTATCTGCTGAAAAACGGTCCTGGAAAATGTAAGAACTGTGGTTCGTAGATTATGTAGAGACATTAATGGCAGACTTTTTATTTAATATTTTATAGAGGCAACCAGAAATAGCATTTCACGAAAATTGTGGCCGAACTTCGAGCAACTATAATGAGAATTAAGAAGAGAGCGTACAAATGAAGGCTACAAAGAAAACGCCGTAGAGACAGCATATCATTAATACATATCGTCACTCATAGGCCAGGTTCACGAAAGTGCAAATTTTTCAGTTTTGCACTAATGTGGTTTTCTTGTACAAAATGGTTCAATAAAGTTATGCCAGAAGTATGAAAGCTATATCTGAAGTGGTTTAACAGCAAATGCAAAGTTTATTACACGAAAAAGCAAGATTTACATATAATTTTCATATATAAAAAAATTTCAAATAGCAATTTCTCAAAATCAAAAATTTTCACATTCGTGAATCTGGCCTAAGAGTGACGATATTTATGTAAATTTTTTCTTCATTTAGTATGTGATGTACTAAATATGTACCACCTTAATATAATTTGGTAAAAAAAACCCAGTAATTATGTTAATTATTTAGAATTGAATAGGAAAAGGTTTGAACAAAAAAAAAAAAGTTCATTTGTCATTCATAAGCCGTTGATGACACATCACGTCATCGTCCTTTACCTGACGTTGATGACATATAGACATTGTGTCACTTATGTCCACTGCATGACAAAGTCATCTACAAGGCATCATGCCTCCTCAAAGACAATGTCATCCAGAAAGCATCATGTCCCATGCATGACAATGTCATCCAGAAGGTATTAACGGCAGCTTGGTCACTTGTATGGAATTGTCATGAAAGACTTATATGGGAAAGTCCCTGAATGTCATCAACGCCAAAGCACAGTCGTTAGTGACTCATGATGATTCTTTCATGACATTCGCTACGGGGTTGTATTACTACGCAAATACTTATATGAAAAATTTTTTAAAAATTTTACTTTTTTATTTGGAAATACCCAAATCCAAATAACATTTAAAATGCTACAAGAACCAAAAAACAAAAATTAAATAAATTTATTTCTGACAAATGTCGGAACGTAAAAAAAAACGCAACGATTTTTCGCAAAAGCACTATTTTGATACTCTAAAGTTCCATGCTCATAACTTGTAAGAAATTTTTTTTTCCTAAAAATAATAATGAGAGGTCTTTATGCTAAGCACTTAGAACAGCTCTGTAAATTTTTATAAAAAACTGAGAACCCAACTGCAAATTTCGAAAAATTTGAAATGGAATCGGTCTTGATTGTTACAACCTAAAACCATAGAGAAAGAAACTTGAAAGCAAACAGAATTAATGACACATATCGTGCAATTGTCCAAGTAAGTATTCTAAGTCCGTAATGAATGACTTTTCTGACATCTGATATCCTTGATAGATTTGAAATTGAAAAGTGTTAAGACAACACTAATAAAACCAACAAAAGCAACGAAGCTTCAGAAAATTAACTGGGCATTCATTTTGTTCGTCTCTATTGGTTGATATGTACATGCCCAAGGTGAAGAAGTGAAGCTCCTTCCCAGAAGAGCGCAATAAAAGCACACCTTTGGTGGCATATGACATTTTATAATTTTTTTTTAACTTTTGTTCAAAGTTAAAAAATCTGCCAAAAGTGAGAGAAAAAATGTCTCAGTATTTCTGGAGTCTTTCTCATTACATGTTTCAGAAAATTATGTGTGCTTCCATTCAACTTCCTCGGAAGCGTATTTCATGTGCTTCCGAAAATATGCATTCCCGCAATGACATGCTGTGTTAAAAAATATTTATATGCAGTAAGAAAAGCATTGGAACCAGCTTCTTGCTTCCCTCAATGCGCATCGTAAGTCGTGTCAACCCGTTTCCGGTTCCCGTTGGGTATGTATGTATTTATGCACTTGTACTTTGTGAAATATAATACACTTCTTTTTACTTTGACAATTTTTTCGCCTTAAAAAATAATTCGATTTCAATTACAATACATACAGAAAAATTCTTTATTGTATCTACGTATGATATATTACGAGGAAAATCCGTTCTTTTTTAGCTGTCTCAAAATTGAAAAACTTTTAGAAAAGATTAAATACTCAGTTTTATGTACATTTTCTTCATATTTTTAGGTTATTTACTTGGAAAACTGATATCCGATCGTCAGCATGAAATGCGCATCCTACTGGCTGCTGGTGTTAATAAAATTAATCATAATCACGAAAATTCAATAGAACTTTCGAGTGCTGACTACAAAAATCTCAAACAATTGCGGAACTATCAGCAATCCAAAGATAAATTGTTAACAGCTGCGCGCCAACTTAGCCAGGAGCTCCACAACGACAACAATAACAATTATATGCCCAGTTCATTGAATACGGAAATATTTAATAAATATATATCTTGTACACAGGATATACCACCAAATACGAGTATCGAGTCCAGCCAATTTATCGAAGAACTAATAAATAATACTGGAGCACGTCAACGCGACTGCATGCGAATCATACAGGTGATTATCGATAACAACTTGGCCAACGGTTGAGTCGTTTGATTTATAGAATGAAAAAATTGGCTGGCTCTAACGAGGCTGTTAAATTCATTGTATGAATGAATATTAGGGTGCAGTAAAATTCAAAAAAATTGAGTGCATCAAAAATTATCATAGATTAAGATATTAAACAAAGACTGCATACTTAGTTTTGGTCAAAACACCCGAAAAGATCGCCCGCGTAGGGCTTAAATGAAGGTCTAAACGACAAAAATCATTGTTTTTTCATAGTTTTTTTAACTTATCTCAAAAACCACGAAATTATTTGTAGTAATTTATCCCAAATCTTTGTAAGGGATTACTTTTCTACATTTTTTGTATTTTTCTCATTGCTCTACAGTGAAATTTGCTCTATGGAAAGAAATCCAGGAAGAAGTTAAAAATTTTTGATTCAAAAAACGGTTTTTTGCTATAACTCAAGATATAAGACACACACAAACACTCTAGACCTCAATAAATATTGGAAATCTGTTTTCCAATAGTTTTGCTTTCAAATCTTTATTCTAAAAGTAAACAAACGGTTTCCCGATAGAGGCAAAAAATTTGTTAAAAATAATTGTAAAAATTGAAAAAGCGACCTCTTTATGTTTTTCTTTTAAAATATGCCCAAAATTTTGATTAGAAACTAATGAAAAAATTAAAGACTTTCAAACATGGCCATCAGAATGAAAATCGGATTAAAATTGCGTGAGATATTTTTAAGAATTTTTAAGTGTGTTACTTAATGACATTTATATATTGAAAATTGATTTTTTAATTGAACTTTTAGTCATATATTTGCAAAGATCGATTTTATATATAAATCTATCAATGCATATTCTAACACATAATTATGACAAATCAAGGAACGGATTAAAAACACGGCTATAGTGACATATGTTTCGTCTTTCGCCACAAAGACTCATCAGACTATTTTTGTTGTAATTATAATTACTAGAGTTCGCCTTGTGGCCGAAATTCGACCATTTCGATTTGACCACAAAACAAAGGAAAAAGTTTTTATACCCTTCCTTGGTCGATAAAACACAAAAAGCTTTTAATATTCTTCCTTAGGGTTCAGGTTATCTGCATCGGTGCAGCAGCTAAGTTGCAATGTACTTTCCATTTAGAGGCGTGTAACTCCTACTAAAGAGCAAACAGTTTTTGATATCTTTCTATACCAAAATTCATAAAAATCAATCAAGCTATCGTGCTATATAGTGCTAACTCTATATCTATACCAAATTTCATAAAAATCGTTTGCAGTATTTTCGCCGTGAGAGCGTTTTTTCTTTTTGGGGGCGTGGCACTGCCCACTGAAAACATAATGGTCATGTTATCATTCCTTAGTGCCAATCCTATCTCCATACCAAATTTCGGTAAAATCGATGCAGCGGTTTAGCTGTGAGAGCGTTTTTTTCCATTTAAGGGCGTGGCACCGCCCACTGAAAAACAAAATGGTCATATTATCATTCCTTAGTGCTAACTCTACCTCCGTACCAAATTTCGTTAAAATCGATGCAGCGGTTTAGCTGTGAGTCTATTTTTTTCATTTAGGGGCGTGGCACCGCCCACTGAAAAACATAATGGTCATATTATCATTTCTTAGTGCTAACCCTACCTCCGTATCAAATTACGTTAAAATCGATGCAGCGGTTTAGCTGTGAGAGCGTTTTTTTCATTTAGGGGCGTGGCACCGCCCACTTTAAAAAAATATATAGTCCTATGCACTGCTCCTCCCCACAACATTTCCAACAAAAAAAAAAATCAATTAAATCGGTTGAGATTTAGGTATAGAAACAGGGACCTAACCGATTTCGTTTGCCTATTTATATACACGGCGTGCTTGAACCAAGTTTAAATAAAAGTTTCTTGCATATGAGTTTTTTGACTGAATTATATTACGTAATAACTTCACGAATCAAATGATCCCAAAATTAAAAAAATCGAATGGGCCCTTTTTGAAATAAGGAGCCTTAAGCAGTAACTATAAAAAGTTAATACAACACAAAATTAAAAATATTTGTAACATTTTGCAAACCATTTTTTCTAAACTAATTTGAGGTCGCTGAACACGAAAAACGCATTTATTTTTTTTTTCCTTGGGGTCGTTCCCAAGTTATTCGATAATTTATAATTTCGAGGTTATAGCTTCATATACATCAATATATTTCTATGACGCCAAGTCCGATAAAATTTATTTTTCCACGCTTACAAAGAGTGATTAACGGTGTTTCTAACAAGTATACCAATAATTATGCTCCAAAAAAAATTGACTGAGTTAAAGCAGGAAAAAGCTTGATATTTAAAAAAATTTTTAAATTTTTCACATCAACTTCAAATGAAACACTTTGTTTTTGGCACATATTTTTTTTTAAATAATTATTTTTAGAAATGCGATTTAATGGCGCATATAATTGCAAACATTTTAAGCCTATGTTGAGCAAAATCGAATGAAATTTCCAAAAGATATAAAGGCTTTAGTGCAATAAGGAAGATGTGAGAATTTTCGAAATGTTCGGCCTGAGTCAACAGATCCAATTTTTCAGCCTCCAAATAGGACACCCTACACTTATTGAACACTTTAAAGATGATTTAAGTAACTTCTAATCATTCTCTGTAGAAGAACATTGCGGATTGTATCAAAAATATTAATTTTTGAAAGAAATCGAAATTTCTCTATTGCACTTAAACCTTAATATCTTTTGGAAATTTCATTCGATTTTGCTCAACATAGGCTTAAAATGTTTGCAATTATATGCGCCATTAAATCACATTTCTAAAAATAATTATTTAAAAAAAACTATGTGCCAAAAACAAAGTGTTTCATTTGAAGTTGATGTGAAAAATTTAAAAATTTTTTGAAATATCAAGCTTTTTCCTGCTTTAACTCAGTCAATTTTTTTTGGAGCATAATTATTGGTATACTTGTTAGAAGCACCGTTAATCACTCTTTGTAAGCGTGGAAAAATAAATTTTATCGGACTTGGCGTCATAGAAATATATTGATGTATATGAAGCTATAACCTCGAAATTATAAATTATCGAATAACTTGGGAACGACCCCAAGGAAAAAAAAAATAAATGCGTTTTTCGTGTTCAGCGACCTCAAATTAAATGGTTTGCAAAATGTTACAAATATTTTTAATTTTGTGTTGTATTAACTTTTTATAGTTACTGCTTAAGGCTCCTTATTTCAAAAAGGGCCCATTCGATTTTTTTAATTTTGGGATCATTTGATTCGTGAAGTTATTACGTAATATAATTCAGTCAAAAAACTCATATGCAAGAAACTTTTATTTAAACTTGGTTCAAGCACGCCGTGTATATAGATATTTATTTCACTAAATTAATTATAATTGAAAAATTTCAAGTTTTGAAAACTGAGGTATGAGTGAGAGATAGGTGTGATTTTGGGTATTTTTGTTTTACAGAGTATTTTGCATCTAAAACTCAAAATTTTTTAATGTGTACTACATTTCGTCAAATCGTGATAAACGGCGCATTTTTCAAGACCAAGAACTTCAAAATTAGTCTGTGGTTTCTTTTCGAATTTCAGCCTGAGAGTTCCGATATTTTTCAAGTTTTGTCAAAAACGCCTTTTTTTGAGTATGAGAGACTGTACAGCCTTAAAACAGCAAAAAATGTGCATAGTTATGTTTCAAAATCTGTAGGATATATAATTTGCTATATTTTGTTCATGAAAATCTTGTTTCTACAGCTAACAGTTTGTGCACTAGAAGCCGATTTTTGGGATAAAAAAATCTAATTTTTAGAAATTTTTATTTAGAAGCGACCTTTTTATTTTTTTACAAGTTTTGTCATATGCTTTCAAACATGATCTTTAGAATTGAAATCGGTTGAAATTTCCGCGAGATAAGACAGTATTCATATACTCTGTAATACAAAAAAATAACCAAAAATCATATCTTTACAATACAAAAATACTCTAACTCTCTTATAACTCTTATATCTCGCGTAAATCTTAGCCGATTTCTATTTAGAAGACCACGTTCAAATGCTCTTAACTTTTTCTTTAGGTTTTTACTAAAATTTTGAGTAAACTTTGAAAATACAATATGAAAATGTTGCTTCAAAACAAAAGTTTCTAAAAATTCGATTTTTTTTCACAAAACCAGGCCTGTAGCGCACAAACTATTAGCTGTGGAAAGATGACTTTCAGGAACAAAATATAGCAAATTATGTATCCTAAAGTTTTTTGGATACAACTGTGCACATTTTTTACGGTTTTTAGGGTGTACAGTTTCTCATACTCAAAAAAAGGCGTTTTTGACCAAAAAAATTTAAAAAATATCGGAACTCTCAGGCTGAAATTCGAAAGGAAACCACAAACTAATTTTGAAGTTCTTGGTTTTGAAAAATGCGCTGTTTATTACGCTTTGACGTAGTGTAGTACACACAAAAAAATTTTAAGTTTTGGATGCAAAATACTCTGAAACAAAAATACCCAAAATCACACCTTTACAAAAAATACTAAGTATGTAAGAATTATCATATCTCACGCAATTTTACTCCGATTTCCATTCCTGAGACCATGTTTGAAAGCTCTTAATTTTTTATTAGTTTTTAATCAAAGTTTTGGGTATGTTTTTAAACAAAACCACAAAAAGGTCGCTTTTTCATGATATATAATTATTTTTACAAATTTCGGCCTCTAGCGGGGAACCATTTTCTTTTAGAATAAAGATTTGAAAGCAAAACTATAGGAAAACAGATTTCCAATATTTATTGGGGTCTAGAGTGTTTGTGTGTGTCTTGTATATTGACTTATAGCAAAAAAAAAGTTTTTTGAATCAAAAATTTTTAACTTCTTCCGGGTAAACTTCACTGTAGAGCAATGAGACAAACACAAAAAATGTAGAAAATTAATCCCTTTCAAAGTTTTGGGATAAATTACTACGAATATTTGGGTGGTTTTTGAGATATGTTAAAAAAACTGTAAAAAACAATGATTTTTGTCGTTTAGACCTTCATTCAAGCCCCGGGCGGGCGATCTTTTCGGGAGTTTTGACCAAAACTAAGTATGCAGTGTATCTTATAAGGCCTGCTCCTAAGATAATCTTTGATGCAAGCTTTAATTTTCCCATTATTTCGAAAAAGTGCTGCACCCTAATGAATATGTACTTTTAAATAATTTATAAAACTTTATGGACTTCAAAACATACCATATCTGTATATATATTTTTATAAAACATTGCTATTTTATAGAAACTTTAACTGACACAAGATTGTTATAATACATAACTTTAAAAGAAAACTATATAAGTAGCTATACTAAGCATTTTATAAACAAACACAGCACACATAAGTACATATTAGTGGACCTCTGAGAAAAGAACTTAAGTCTTTAATAGAGAAAAGGAAAAGCACATAAACATTTAAAAAAAAGGGTCGTAGAACATCCAAAATCGGTTATTCCCAACACAAAATTGCTTAATTTGCTAATTGGAGCCCCTAAAATTAAAGCAGAAGTGCATCAAACAATATTTTTAATCGGGATGAAAAATGATTTATTTTCTTCTTAATCATTTTCCAGAATTTTTACATCATTTTGTAAGATGATACGCCCTTGAAGAGAGACTTAAGTTCTTTTGTCAAAAATCTGCATGTACATCAGTATGTCACTGTCGACAGAAAAACAAAACCAAGAAATGTGTGTAGATCGTAAACTTGTACCTATTTTACATACAAAGTACATAACCATTACAAATAATAAATGTTTCTAAAAAAGTTTTTATCTTTTCTCATTGTTTAGTCATAGAATGAATATCGATTTAAGTACGTATGAAAGAAATAAAAAAATCTTTAAAAACTAAATTTTATTTCATTGCCCTAGTTTCCCTGACGCGTCTTTAATCTTGATGCCGCCGGGATAGACATTTTTGATACATGTCTCGAATAAAACTCAAATACAATCAATTAACCTCATATGTGATCAGAACCGGGTTGAGCAGTTGGCGCCCGTCGATCTGGCCAAAAATTAAATACCCTACGCTGCAACAATTTCGAAATTATAACTTGTATGGGAGGTGCCATGCCTCAACTATTACTATGCGAAATGTTGTTAGTTAAAACGAATATCATGATCTGCCACGGTTGTCGCTGTTACGATGATTTCTTATTTTTGAAATTGTAAAAAAAGGTCAAAATTAAACTGCTAACACAAGGCTATGATTTTTATATTCTTGAAAATGATAGATATTAGCATGGAATTGCATTGCCCTTGAACCGCCCACAAAAACATAATACACTATAAAAAGAAAACTGTAGGGAGTCTACTTATTTACTGTTAGGCACCTTTGAATTAGAAATGGGCGAAATATCGTCGCTAGGCGTAGTACCTCCCATACAAAAAAAAAAAAAACAAAACTGCACAAGATATTTTGTTGAAAATTAGTATATATGTAGTTGCACTAGTTTTGAAAATTTTTTTGGACATACATAAATTGAATATTGAACTTTGAGTTGGTATATTATTATGATATTGTCCACTTTTCTGGTAAGTTTTTTTTTTCATACACTCCAATCATTCAGTATATCGATGACGTTAAACGATTTTGAAGAATAATAATTTACGTTTTAAAAACATTCATCTTTTACACACTTTTATAAATTGTAAATCATCTAGGCTATTCCTTAAAACGTGTAAACTCGTGAGATCGTAAAGCTTACGAGCTTGTTTTCAGGAAGTGCGAACTCACACGACGGGCACGGGCATGTAGGGCACGTAGGGCACATTTGTAGGCAAACGGTGGGAAATAAAAGTACCACTTGCCTAGAAATATGGCGTGCCCTACATGCCCGTGCCCTTCGTGTGAGTTCGCATGAACGCACTTTGACTGAAGCGTTTTTCAGTTTCAATCAAAAATAATTCGAAACCATGCAGGAATAATGACAATTCTTCTGATAAAGACGGATTCAGCGTCGAAAAGAACATTAGACTGGATGTAAGAAATAAAAAGTTCATATAATTTTTTTCTTTTTTCGGCCTGAGTAATTAACGAAAATGTTTACTTTGGTAATAAAGTGGGCATGGCAATTATTGAACAACGTTCACATTTCGTTATGCTTTATATACTCATGAACCAGACCTACATACCAAATTTCATCAAAAATGTTACACCATTTGCATTTCATGTGGTTTGCATGTATGGGAGGTTCCACACGTTCCACGAGGTTCCACGCGTTTTCGAGAAAAAATTTTGAAGTACAAAAAAACAAAAAACATATAATTTTAGCTCGTATAAGAAGAAAAAATATAAGAAGAAAAGATTTAAAGCAATAAAGTTTGATGCTACACCGGTAGCTCAATCTTGGGTGCAAAGTTGCGTTATTTCAAATTGGCATCAAGGCGCTATTGATTGGCACTAGTTGGCGCTAGCGCCTAAAGAATATGTGTATCAGCGCCAGCAGCGCCGTGCTCGGTATCAGCGCATAATGCCAACGCAGCGCTGAGTTAAAAATCACTAGTAGTTGAATCAAATTGATCTATACTATGGAAGAGTACTATTGAAGTCACACTCCGTGACTCTTCTAGAGGGGGAGGGGGTTCGAGCAAGTGTCACTTTTTGTCACAGTGGGAGCGGGGGTTCCAGCAATAAAACGGGACGGCATTTAAAATAACCTATTTTTCAGAAGAAAAAAATTGAAAATTTAACTTGAGCTATTCAAAGGTCTAAAAACATCTAATTTTATTAATTTTTTACAATTTGGTTGCCAGAGAAGTATCGTTATTTGATTTAAAAGGCCGTTTTGACTCTATAAAATTCGAATTAACATATAAAGATAAATTTGAACTTGTGTTTAATGTAACTCAATCATTTCAATTCTCAAAATTTTTATAAAAGCACTGGGTTTGTCACAGTTTTGAGAAATTTAAAAAAAGTAAACTTTAAATTTTGTTGAAGAAATTGTTGAGAATAAATTTGTTAGTTTGGCAAAATTTAGCTTCATTAGTTCAGGTTTTACCTTTATCCTTTTCCCGAACATTTAAATTTTTTTATTGAAAATTTTATAAAAAAAAAAATTGAATGCTTTTCTTTTTAATTTAAGTCAGTTATTAGAAAGTGAACGAATGATATATTTTCAAACCGTGTTCTCAACTTAATTTTGGGAGCTTTTCCATAGTTAAGTTTAATTTCATGGAACTCCGTTTAATATAATTGAAAACGATGCCTAAAAATAAGAACGCTACACGAGTTCCGCGAGACGTTTTCTTAAATTTCGGTGCAACTGAAAGGACTTTTTTAATATGATTTTTAACTGCCTCATCAACATTCCGTGTACTCTTCTACAGTAGAGTTCAATTTGATGCAACTCTATGCATTTGTTCGAAATAGGGGCTTGAAGGATTTTTTCTTAAATTTCAGCCGTTTTCTTCAATTACGGTAAAAGGTCTTTTCTAGATTTGTTTTTTAACTGCTTCGTTCAATTTGATGCAACCCCATCAATTTAGTCGGAAAAGAGGCTTCATCAATTAGGTTGAGTTAAAGTACGGAAATAAAAACTAACTTTAATGTTTTATTACCCACTGACTTTGAATTACAAATTTAAAAATATTAGTTTTGTAATTTTTGCATAATGATGATTAACAATTTATAATAAATTTCGTAACTTTTTTATTAATGATAAGTTCCTCCATTTTATTTGCATAGAAATGTTGTTCAGATTTTAGAGAACATTTCTGTGTAAAATTTTGTTTTTATTTATCTAAAGGTATAGCTTAAATATCCATTTGTTTATTAAAAATTTGTTGATTGAAAAGTTTATTTCATTTAAATTTTGAATTATTTTTAGTCCTACCACAAAAGTTTCATAAATTTTCGCCCAATATTTACGGAGAAATCGCAATTTGAAAAAAGACGTACATAAAAATTCACATGCTTATAACTTTTAAAATAATTAAAATTTAAAAAAAAAAAAAGTATAAGGCAATACTTAATCTTGATCAAAAACTCTTCAAAAAACCACCAAAAAAAGTTTCAGTTAAGCTAGTTAGTTTTTATCTCATATGGTTTCTAAGATAATTAATGATATTGAGATACACAAAGTTCTATCTACACATATTCAAAATAAAATTATTTTCACAAAGTTCCAGATAGAACTTTGTGTTTCTGTAAAATTTTTTTGTTTTTCAGATAGAACTTTGTGAAGCATTCTAGAGAAGGCAAATTAGGTAAGATCATGTTATTGTGTTGAACAAGCACCGATTGGACTTAGAAAAAACCAATACTTTGGATATATGCAGTTTTTGAAAAAAGGTCGAAAACGTTTTTTGAAATATTGAGCAATTTGGAACAAAAATAGTCATTTTCGATTAACTTTAAAGCGGTGAATCCGAATCTGCCATCAGAATTGCTATATCTTATATGCTTTCCGAGATATCCTACCACAAATGTTCAAAAATGTCCAAAAACACGATTTTTAAAGCTGTTTTTCTCTTTTCTATTGAATGCAACATTTAGTACTGTCCTTTGACTTCAAAATGAGCTACAAATTGGTCTTTTGTCGTTTTTCTCAAAAAAGTTATGACCACACTCAGGGAAAAATGCGGTTGTAAAATCAACTGCTTTACTGTCCATTAATTTGGTAAGTTCACTGTAAATACGACAACGTGACGCACATGGTTAAGTCTTGTTCTTCTTTTCATATGCATTCTAAACAAGGAGCTCGTCACAAGTGTCCTAATTCTTGCAAAAATTCAAATAATACGTGTGCGTGTGGTGCCGAAAAAAAAGTAATATGGATAATACCGAAGAGTACGAGGACGCTGAATACCTAATCATTGAAGAAGAAACCGATCCGGATGATGAACTACTGGAACTTTTAAAAGTTTTAAAATTGTAAAATTTGTTTGCCACATTGGAATGTAGATTGAAATAGATTCTTTATCGTGCAAGTGGAGGGTTTTAATTCCTCTGAAAGGCAAATTCCTGCCGGAGTGCCACAGGGTTCAGCATTATCACCGCTTTTATATTCTCTATACACTTCTGACTTTAAATCTTCTCCTTATGTTGACTTAGCTTTTTATGCAGATGACAGCGCTTTGATAATATCGGGTAAAGTTTCTAATGCTATTGTTAAAAAAATGCAGGGTGCTCTATCCAAAGCTACTAAATATTTTGACTAGTGGAAAATTAAAGTTAATAGTGAAAAAACCCAAGCTATAATATTTCCATTCAACAAATCTCCAAAAAGAATTCCCACTAGACCATTTTCAGTGCAAGGGAACTTAATACCATTTTCAAATTCAGTCAAGTATTTAGAAGTTATTCTTGATGAGAAGTTCATATTTAAACGGCATATAGAAAGCATCTGCATTAAAGCAACAAGATGCAGCAGAAGTCTTTATTCGCTTATGAATAAAAAATCTAAACTAAGCATTAAAAACAAAATGTTACTCTACAAATTATGTATTAGCCCGATTCTGACTTATGCTTGTCCCGTTTGGAAAAATTGTGCAAATACTCATTTAAAACGACTTCAAATTATACAAAATAAGAATTTAAAAACAATTTTTGGCTTACCGCAAAGGTTTTCAACATCAGAGTTGCATTCGATAGCACAAGAAAAAACGATTTCAAATGACATTAATGATATGAGCCTGTCATTTTTTAATAAATGCAGGCTTTCAACCTACGCGCTTATACGGAGTTTACAATAAGCAGATTTTTTGTTCCTCTATTTATTATAGTGGAACGAATAACACTGTGGAACAAAATTTGGTCAACAAAAGTTTACTCGGATCTGACGCTGTGGGATGAAAATATAGGCCAAAATAAAAGACCATTTGGCTCAGTTTGTTCAAATTGGCTCTAGTTTTCGAGAAAAGGCCGTTTGAATTTTGCACCTTGCATTATGTGGTCTTTTCGATACATCTCGTAAGTTAACTGAGTTTTATTGCATTTAGTTGTGGGGTTTTGTTCATCTAATCCATATCTACTCTTTCACTACCAAATCAGTATTTTTGGATGCACTTTTGGCAAGTAAGAGCACAAAATTCCCAAAAAATTGATATTTTTCGCCTTTTATGACATTCGGCTCAATAGAAATTACCCGAGTGGTGGATTTATGCCTTTTTAACAAATAGTAAAGATTTTGTAAAAATGTTTTTTTAAGATATTTAGCATAGGTCGGGGAATAAAATGGTGTTTTTGATTTGTAAAAAAATGTTTCATTTATTATTGAAAATCCCTATTTCAAATAGGTACATAAAAATAAAGCAACTTCTTCGTCTCTTAGAAAACTTTAAAAAATAGGTAAGCACTCTCCACTTGTCAAGAAACTATATTCCAGAAAAAAAATTGGGGTAATCGATATTGGTTCAAAAGTTATTAACAATATAGTGATGTCGTGCAAGTCTTTTTTCAGCATTAGAGAAAAACAACGCATCTTACGAAAAAAGTGTATATGGCATAAAATGCTTAGAATTATCCAAGGAATATGTGTGAATTTTTTCAGAATTTTCTGAGACATTTTATAATTTTTCAAAAGGTCCGAAAAAAAAATTTAATATGCTCCAAAAAAACTCACACGTATTCCTTAGTTAATTCTAAGCATTTTAGGCCATATACACTTCTTTCGTAGGAAGCCTTGTTTTTCTCTAATGCTAAAAAAAGACTTGCACGACATCACTATGTATATTGTTAATAACTTTTGAACCAATATCGATTACCCCAATTTTTTTTCTATGATATAGTTTCTTGACAAGTGGAGAGTGCCCACATATTTTTTATAGTTTCCTCAGAGGCGAAGAAGCTGCTTTATTTTTATGTACCTATTTGAAATAGGGATTTTTAATAATTAATGAAACATTTTTTTACAAATCAAAAACACCATTTTATTACCCGACCTATGCTAAATATCTCTAGAAAAAACATTTTTACAAAATCTTTACTGCTTGTTATAAAACATCATTTTGTTAAAGCCTTTTTTTTAATTTCTAAGGTGGCTCACTTGAGAAATTTTTGCCCATATGAAACATTTATTATATCAAAATGTTCGTATGAATCTCGGCTATAAGTCAAAAGGCATAAATCCACCACTCGGGTGATTTCTATTGAGCCGAATGTCATAAAAGGCGAAAAATATCACTTTTTTGGGAATTTTGTGCTCTTACTTGCCAAAAGTGCATCCAAAAATACTTATTTGGTAGTGAAAGAGTAGATATGAATTAGATGAACAAAACCTCACCACTAAATGCGATAAAACTCAATTAACTTACGAGATATATCGAAAAGACCACATAACACGGTGCTCTTAAACAGTCGATAGGTTTTTTGGCTATGTGGAGAAAATCTGTGAATGGGGTTTCATTTTTATTAGGTTAGTGGTCTGAAAAATGCAAACCCCGAAATCGTAGCTGATCATCCCCGCGAAATATCGCAAAAATGCATATCCCATATAAAAAAAAAAAAAAAATCGGAAAAAAAAAACGCAACAAACAAATATAAAAATAATTATATTTAATGTATTTTGCAATGCTGAATCTGAATCCGGCCTTAAAATTGCTATATCTCATACGGTTTTTGAGATATCTTAGCCTAAACAAGGAAAAAATACCGTTTTTTTCCGATTTTTTTTTTTTTATATGGGATATGCATTTTTGCGATATTTCGCGGGGATGATCAGCTACGATTTCGGGGTTTGCATTTTTCAGACCACTAAACTAATACAAATGAAACCTCATTCACAGATTTTCTCCACATAGACAAAAAACCTATCGACTGTTCAAGAGCACCGCGATAATGCAACGTGCAAAATTCAAACGGCCTTTTCTCGAAAACTAGAGCCAATTTGAACAAACTGAGCCAAATGGTCTTTTATTTTGGCCTATATTTTCATCCCGCAGCGTCAGATCCGAGTAAACTTTTGTTGACCAATTTTGTTCCACAGTGTAATCTGACTTAATGATTTCCATTATCTTGTGTTATTCTAATATTATTATAGGTTTTTAACTATCATTTTTCTATAAATTTTATTTTTATTTAATTGTTAATCATTATTATTAAATTGAATTCATTTGTTGTAAAATCCATAGGATTAAATCTCAAAGTTTATAACTATTAATGTAAATATTGTTCTTATGATAGAAATAAACAACAACAACAACAGGTACATTTGTAATTTGTGAAATAATTAGGCAAACAAATTGATAGCGTCGTCGCTTCGTGTTCATGTTGTATTTTTTGAATTCTGTAGATTCTGTAGATCATACATATGTTTTAGGGTGGGCCGATTTGAAAACTGATCTCGGCTATCCCCCTATGTTAAAGTTCATTCAATTCTATGAATATTTGCCCAAGGAACTATACCTCTGCGTTCAACTTTAGTTCGGCGCATTTTTGATTGAAAATTTTACCTTTTATGAATATTTTTTTTATTTTCATACTAAATTTTAAAAATTTTTATAAAGACAAAAGTAATGTCATTATATGAGTTGGCTGGTATTCTGTCAGTAATCAATTAAATGTTATATATTTAAAAAAGTGATATGAGTCAAATAGCCGATTATTATGACCGACTTTCAAAATAAACGATTCATATTTTTGGATGAATTTTTTCAAACAAAACACCAACCTATTCTGAAAGTTCATTCAATTCTATGAAAACTTGCCCAAGGAACCATACCTCTACGTTCAACTTTAGTTCGGCGCATTTTCGATTGAAAATTTTACTTTGCGTTTAATATTTATTTTTATGCTTAATTTTCAAAATTCTCATAGAGACAAAAGTAATATCATAATATGTTTTGGCTGGTGTTCTGTCAGTATTCAATAAAATTGGGTTCAGTTTTTACGAAAAGTTTACTTTATAGCGTGGAATTGATTATATTTATTCCAAAAAATTTTATCGGTCAAATAACTGATTTCAAAATAAACGAGTCATATTATTACATGGATTTTTGGTATATATAATTTTTTGGAATAAATATTATCAATTTCACGCTATCAAGTAAACTTTTCGTAAAAACAAAATTCAATTTTATTGATTACTCACAGAATACCAGCCAAAACATATTATGATATTACTTTTGTCTCTATAAGAATTTTGAAGATTTGGCATAAAAATAAATATTAAACGCAAGGTAAAATTTTAAATCGAAAATGCGCCGAACTAAAATTGAACGTAGAGGTATGGTTTCATGAGCAAATATTCATCAAATTGAATGAACTTTCAGCCTAGGTTGGTGTTTTGTTTGAAAAAATTCATCCAAAAATATGAATCGTTTATTTTTAAAGTCGGTCATAATAATCGGCTATTTGACCCATATCACTTTTTTAAATATAAAGCATCAATTTCACACTATCAAGTAAACTTTCTGTGTATACAAAATCCAATTCAATTGATTACTGACAGAATACCAGCCAAATCATATAATGACATTACTTTTGTCTTTATAAAAATTTTTAAAATTTAGTATGAAAATAAAAAAAATATTCATAAAAGGTAAAATTTTCTATCAAAAATTCGCCGAACTAAAGTTGAGCGCAGAGGTATGGTTTCTTGGGCAAATATTCATAGAATTGAATGAACTTTCACATAGGGGGGTAGCCGAGGTCGATAAAATTTCGTCCATACAATTTGGCCCACCCTTATATGTATGTAAAAAATTTGTCAACTTATGAGCTTTGAATAAAATATTTAAAAGTATAACAGTGTAACAATTATTTCAGAAGGAATCCAAAATAAATACAAAATCAAAAGTAAATATTACTTGATTTGAATGCTACTCACTGTCAAAAAATCAATATTAAATATTACTTGATTTGAATCACTGTAAAAAACTCAATAGTTTTTCACAGTAAATTCAAGTAGTTTTGCCCTTGGCTCTAAATCGTTACTGATATCTATTGAATCAACAGTGAAAGTTATCGTTTTTTTCCTAAATGCACTTTCAAACAATACATAATTATTTTTAAACCCAACCACATGTTTTACATTTACATTTACATTTACATTTTATTTATTTATTATTATTAATTGATATAAATCCTTATGCTAAAGATTACAAAAAACCTTATAATGACAGCATAAGTCACTTTAATACTTTACAATAGCATGTGGAATAAATAAATTTGATTTAACAATGTAAAACAACTAATTAAAAATAATTTAAAACTTAATTAAATTTGACGATAGAATTGATTGACTTAATTAAAGATTACAAAACTTAAATTGCAAAATAATAATATACAAAATGGGGGCCTACATAAAACAATACTACAAGTCAGGAAATTGCTATAAAGTTAATTTTTTAAAAAGTTCTTCTTTGAAACGTGATGCGTTGCAGGTATTTTGCAGCTGATGTGGCAGTGAATTCCAAAGACGTATTCCGTAAATAAAGAATTGCCGTTCTGATGCCAGCAGATTATGTCGCATGTATATTAACTGTTTTGAACGTTGGGATCTTGAAAATCTGAGTTTATTGTACAGATATGATGGTTCTTTGGTGATTATTATTTTATGTAAAAGAAGTAAAGTTCTATACTCTTAAAGTTTGTCAAATGTCATGGAAAATATCCGCTTCGCAAAATATGATGTGTGGTCATATTTTTTCAGGCCAAATATATACCTTGTAATATTATTATAAAGTACATTCAGTTTACGTTTGACGGCACTATCACAGTTAGCAAATATTTCGCAACCATATAACAGTGTTGGAATCAGATAAGATTTGGCCAAAAGCATTCTTATGTGCTGCGGCGTTATCCAAAGCGTACGTAGCATTCCATACACTTTACCAATAGAGAAAATAATGTGATTGTTCCACGTGAGAGTTTCATTAAATGTAATACCCAAATTTTTTGCAGAGTCTGCGAAAATTATTTCGGAATTGTTCATTATCACTTTAGGGAATTGAGAATGATCTAAGGGCTTTTTGTAGATAATTAGACATTTCGATTTGGATGCATTCAGACATAGACCGTTATTCGATGCCCAGTGAAAAATATTTTCCAGATCATTATTGGTATCCTGTATCAAATGAGTAATTTCTTTTAGTGGGGAACTCGCATAAAGTTGAACGTCATCCGCGTACAAGTGAATTTTTGAACATTGCAAAGAATTAGGAAGGTCGTTGATGTAGATTGAGAACAAAAGAGGTCCAAGAACAGATCCTTGAGGGACCCCCCGTATGAGCGGAAGGTGTCGAGATAGTGAATCACTTATGCTTACTGCTTGAGTTCTTCCATTTAAATAAGTGAAAATAAGCTTAGTTGCTGTGGACGAGAAATTATACATTTTTCTAAGTTTGGTACATAGAATGGTGTGATCAACACTGTCAAACGCTTTTGAATGATCAAGTAAAGTAAGTAGCGTAGCCTCACTGTTATCTAATTTTGAACGAATTTCTTCCGAAACATTCAATAAAGCAGTAACGCAACTTCTATTTGGCCTATATCCGGACTGCAATTCAGTTAATACATTCTCACGATTGACAAATTCATTTATTTATTTTTTCAGTACAATTTCAAACACTTTTGATAAGTATGGAAGTATTGCAATTGGTCGAAACTCATTGCTAGCTTTAGGAATTGGGATTATTTTCGCTGACTTCCAACTGGCCGGAAAAGTCGAAGTAGTGAGGACAAAATTAAAAATGTGGGTTAAATATGGCAATAGTTTTGGCAGTAATAATTTAAGGAACCTCGGATGTATGCAATCAAAACCTATCGCGTTAGATTTGACTTCATAAAGACTTCTTAATACATCGCCTTGACTTACGCAAGAGAAATCAAATCTATTTCCTGAATAAACAGTTAAAACAGAACTTTCGTAATGATTCGGTGATACTTTAGGTATGGATAAATTACAAAATTTCTCGTTTAACAAATCGGGATCGATTCTATCAATGAAGTGTGTAGTGTGTTTACCTAAACCAATATTTCGTATGCGTTGCCATTTTTCTTTGCTACCAACGGCATTACTGAATTCTTCTGTGTAAAATTCTAATTTTGCAGTTTTAATATTTTTTACTACTTCGATTTTCAGATCGCGGTATATTTTATGTAAGTAAGATGTTTTATATCTTTTCCAACGATTATATGCCGCATTTCTTTCAATTATTTTCTGTTGTAAACTTGCGTTGAACCAAGGGCGTTGACCGTGTTTAATATTTTTATTTCGAAGACGAACAAATCTTTCGAAAAGATTGTTTACATGAATTTGTAAATAAACCACCATTTCATCGACGGATGTCATGTAATAAAGTTCGTTCCACTTGATATTTGACACTTCAATTTCCAATGACTCTAAATCTATATTTCTAAAATCACGATAGGAAAACAATTGTGTAGTGTTATTCAAATTAAATTCATAAAAGGCACTTCAGACTATCTGAGAAGTCATATGAGTTTTCTTATGTTTTTCTATTTGATTTTTTCTCTGACTGTCAAATTTTTATTGTTTTAAATTTATTTTGTTCAAATTGTTTTAGTTTTTTATTTTTCAAACATTATTAAAAAATTTGAAAACTCCTATGACTTCTCTTTTCAAATAGATTCAAATCTAATGCCAAAATAACTCATACGAGTTTTCTTCTGATAAATCATTTGTGATATAAATTTACATTCACACTATCAGAGTTGCCATATTTGACAACTCATAAGATTTTCTGTATGACTTCTCAGATAGTCTGAAGCGGCTTTAAGACATGAAAATTAAATCATGTTTTGAAAAAATTGGGACAGAAATTTGATCATAAATCAGTACTTTTGCTGAGTCGTTCACGAAAAAGACATCCAAAAGAGTATCCGAAGACTTTGTGAAATGAGTGGGTAACGTATAATTTACGCAAATTAAGCCTAAAGTAAGCATTCCATCCGTCAGATTAGTTTCTTTCAAAATATTACTGTTCAAGTCTCCAGCAATGATAATGTTTGTATATGTAAGTGACAAATTTTCCAAAATTTCGAAAAATGGTAACAAATCTATATTTCGATTTGGTCTGTATGCACAGCCAATTAAAACGTTCTCATTCTCAGAAATAATATCAATAAAAATGTACTCAGTGGCACTTTCCGCAACTGATTTCAACTTGAGCTTACAGGTAATGCCTTCTCTCACAAAGATTGCGACTCCACCGACCATCTCTATCTAAACGAAACAAACGAAATCCATTAATCTTAAACAAATTATCCTGCATAGAAGGTAAAAGCCATGTCTCAGATATACACATTACATCCATTTTCGATCCTTCAAATAGATATCTAAATTCATCAATTTTCATTTTCAAGCTTTGAGCGTTAATGTGGCAAATATTCAATCCTTTCCTTTGATTACAAAGTATACGAATTAAACCGTGAACATTGTCTTTGGAATTTCTATATGTGCTAGGTGAACCAGTCATAACTGATAAAAAAGAAATGCTTAAAAATAACTGCAACGCATTTATCGAACTTATAAAAAAATCCTAACGAGTAGTGTCCTAAGGGTAGCGAATTAAAAAAACCTAAGCCAAATCTAAATCATCATAAAGGCGGTGTTTATTATTGTTTATGATGTGCGTTTCATTATTGTTGTTGTTGTCGGGAATGCTCTCTCCGAAAGTTCTGTTCCTGTGTTTCTGAATCGCTGACACACTCACTTGTCTGTGATCTGACATGTAGATCCAACATGTGGAGAGATTCAATGAGTGTTTTTCTGTCTGTTCGATTGCGTTTGACATACACGCGCCCACGCATAACAAATGCTGCAGAGAGTTGGTTATTTTTTTTATAGTTTACGGCAGATTTTAAGATGTAGTGGTTAGCCTTTGCTAAGCTTTCATTAAAATAAATGGGAACATCAGAATCGAAACCAGCATGTGATAAGCAGAGAGCAACAATATCGTTTGTGCGTCGGAACTCATTAATTGAATTTAGTAAAAAATGTTTGTCGTGCGGTGAGGTTAAACGTAAAAGAATAGCAGGATCAGTTTTCGAGTGTTGGGTATTTCTGGTGTTTGAGTGTTGTGTGTTTTTAATACGGAATATTGTCTTAACATTTGGTGGATTAATTCCTATAGTTTGGCATACTGTGTGAAAAATATTTAAAAGATTTTCACTATTTTCAAACGGAATCCCGTGCACACGCAAATCGCAGGCGACCGCGGAATTTTCTTGTTTCTCTAATTGAGTCTCTAATTGTGTTTTCAGTTCGTCAACTTGCTTTTTAAGAGAGATAGTGTCAGAATTAGGCTCATTACTGTTGTTGTTGTGTTGGTTACTATTTTCCATGTTGGTAACCCTTTCAACCAAGTCTTCAAAATCTCTCTTGAAAATGGTCATTTGCTCATTTACACTATCAAGTTTCTTATGAAGTACATCGAGGATTCTCTTTTCGCTATCTTGTATTGCTGTGGTAAGTTTATTGTTAAGTAAAGAGATAATAGTTTTGCTCTGTTTTTCAAAACGATCATCCAACATTTTGTTCAAAGTAACAAAGAACGAGTCTGAACGAAGATGCGGGAGCTCTTTTTCCGTGCGAAAACTTAAGCTTTTCCAAAATTTTCCTTTTTGGGGCACTCTACCGTATATATTAGAATCAGTCTTATATTTATGACGATTCCACCCAAGGAAGCGTCTTTAAATTTTATAATAGCTGTGTCTTAGACGACAATTTTCAGTGTTTAACTTAGCACTTTCTGAGAAACGTATGGGAAAGCAAAAACTAATGTGCTTAATTTAACACAGATAAATTTATTAAGCACGAAGTGGACTGTTGGTGTTGCCATAATACACTTAATATCAGCTGTGTTTTAGCTGTGTTTAATTGGATTTTAACATAATGGCACCACATTTTTATCGATCGTCTGGGTAAGCGGAGGGAAGTGATAAGGAAACGAAAAGCATAATAAAGTAAAATAAAATAAGAAGGAGGTAGCACACAAACACGTTTTAGAAGAACAGAGTTAATACAGTGTTAACACGCTGCCGTCTAAAACACATCTAATAATGATTAAAATCCTGAAAAATTGTCTTATTTCAAATTATGTAGTTTGTTTTGTCAAATGCCCACAGATTTAAAAAATTCTGGATGCTTAGAGCTGGTTCACACGAATTAGACAAGATATTTAGTTGCACAGCACACAGGCAATAGCAAATCACTCGTGTGGGTGCTCTCATATGCCGCAATGGAGAATCAGATAGTTGCGCAACTATAGCGGAATTACAATGAGGCAGTGGCAGCAATCAGCTGTTTAAAAGCAGTGTCAGCAGTAACAGGAGTGATCAGCTGTTTTTCTTTTGTCTTTTAATTATTACAATGTTGCCTCCCTTAATTTTTTCGTTTGTTTGTTTGGTAGCACTGCGGCAGTGTCAGTAAATTTAGAAATAGAGCTAAGAATGAAAGTACTGGGGGGTTACTCTCTAATGCGATACGAAAAGTAATATCGCGAAAACCAGATGCGATGCGAAATTAAAATCCTACTCTGTAACTCGTTCGCATGAGCAAAAATGTTCACATTTTAACATCCCTTAAATATTTATAAAAAGTATGCATCACTTAGCAAAAATGTCAAAAATTAAAATAAAAAAAAAAAAAACATTTTAAAAATATCAATAAAATTCAATTGAACTCAAAATTTTTAACAAAATAATGGATCCCAAATTTGGAAAAGCGTTTTCACGCAGTAAGATGAGCCAGCAGTAAATAGTTGGCTAATGGATACTCAAGATACACACGATAGCTTTGCCGTGTGCTTAGGCATGAAAGTGCAGAAGATCGTATAATCAGGCATGTTCTGAAATCCAATTCCGATTCGGTCTCATTTGTCGCAATGCAGAGCACTTGAAGATTCTAATTCCGATTCCGAAGTGAAACATGGTTACCAAGAACTTTGGAGCATTTCGATGGCTTTGTGAAATTGGCGCTATGTAAAAAGTGGATACATATTGGAGAATTCATGTACGATTTACGCGTATGGTCAAGTTCATAAAAACCAAATAAAATGGATTTCTGTACAGCATAAATATTTTTATTTCCACATTCTTAGTTCCTATAATATGAATTGTTAGAAATTCCATAGAGGGGATCGAAGCGAAGTGTTCATGGAAACTTATTTTGCGACCTTTTGTTGAGTAAATTTTGTGAAAAAGCATTATAATACCTACTCAATAAATAAATTTGGCAAAGAAGAAATCTTAGATTTTTGCCTTTTCGCATTGCTTGCGTTTGCTTGTTAGCTGTCGCATAAAATATCCGAAATTCGAACGATTTTGACACTCGCATTCACATTAGAGAGTTTAAAAAATCCGAAAAGGGAAAAAGGGCAAAATGTGGATGCGACAATTGAAATACGAAATCCGAAATTCGAATTACAAAGTTGCACTTGCTCGAATGCGAAGATGTTTGCATTCGCATTCGAATTACAGAGTAACCCCCCTGCTTACTTCTACTGCTCTTATGAAAGTGCTACCATTGAAACACACTGTTTCTAAAAAAACAACTGCTCACTGACACTGCCGCATTGTAATTCCGCTATTAGAGTGCAGCATTTTTTGTCGAGAAACGAATATCTATATGCGAGGTCACATGAAGGGCACGGGCATGTAGAGCACTTAAAAATTGTAGGCAAGCGGAGGGAAACAGTGCTATTCGTTTCCCTACGTTTGCTTATAGTGAAGTCACACGAAGGGCACGGGCACGTGTGAAACTTCGAGTTTGTAGGCAAACGGAGGCAAAAGAAGCGTTTCATTTTTCTCCGTTCGCTTACAAATTTGATGTGCCCTACGTGCCCGTGCTCTTCGTATTCCTTTTGAGAGTAAAATAATACAGTTTTTGTGAAGATATATATGAGATGGATGAAATAAGTGGTTAATAGCAATCCTTGAATCAGTAGCAACAAAATTTGAGAAACCAAACAAAATTAACTCCCAGTCTGACACAAATTTGGCGCATGAAAAAATAATATAAAAAAGTATTAAAATAAATAGTATTAAAAAAGTAGTAAAATAATACTAGTAATCTAAAATCACATCAATGTGAACAATATATACACTCAGGGAAAAATGTGGTTGTAAAATTAACTGCTTTACTGTCGATTCACTGTAACCATTAATTTGGTAAGTTCACTGTAAATACGACAACGTGACGTGCATGGTTAGGTCCATGATTCAATAACAATAGTTATGGCAAGTTGTCAAAACATAAAAAAATGGAACCCTGCTCTTGCCTTGCTTTCTGTCGAAAGAATAGAATTAAAACAAAGAATTTTGTAATCGCTGCAACCAGGCTAATTCAACCATGGTTAGGTCTTGTTCTTCTTTTCATATTTTCTTTTCAATTCAAGTAATTTCGCCCTTAACTCTAAATCGTTACTGATATCTATTGAATCAACAGTAAAAGTTATCGTTTTTTCCCTGAGTGTAGTTTTAATCATGAAGCTAAAAAATTCAAGATTATTTTGATTATGAATGTCTATGTAAACTTGCCCTTATTGAACTTATTAATTTGACTTTACCAATGTAACTGTTACACTGAACGCACTCGGAAACTACTATACAGCTGTAAACTTGCATTCCACACGATTCCACTGAAAATTTTTGACATTTCTCACTTCTCGTCTTTCGTTAGAAAACGACAGTTGTTCGTGAACATTTGACGGTTCTGTTACTGTTTTGTTGTGTGTAGTGTTTTCTTTTTTTTTTTTCTTGCAAGAATTTTCCCGTCCTTCGTTTAACCGGAAAGCATTTAACAACATAAAGGAAAAAATTCAATAATTGAAGTGCAAATAAAATTAGTGCAGTTTATTGCAATAAATTGTGGTAAACGGTAGCAAAAATAAAAAAAGAGAATTAAATAAAACAAAAAAGCAAGTGATTTAGCTGCATTGAGTAATGACCAGTGAATAAGATATACATATGTATGTATGTACTTTGAAATAAAACTGGTTTTAGGTAAAATTTTATTTTTTATTATTTTTTTATTGTTTTCTGCGCTCTCATTTATAGTGTATGTATGCTCAATGCACATAAAATATACGTAAATACAAAAAACAAAACAATTCATATACTTGTACATATGTATATGCACTGTATATTTATACAGACTGACTGCAATAACAACAAACATATGAAGTAAAAACAAAGTGACAGAAACCTTGAGATTTTTTCGACAACAAAGAATACAGCAGAAACATAACAACAACATACTACCAGTAACAGCAACAACAGAGAATGTGAAGAAGAAAAGCTGGGAAAATTTAAAATTTTCATTCTCCCAAATTGAGGCTCATTGCCCCCACTCACTTGTACCCCTTTCCATAGTTGTTATCTTCTCTTATACGAGCTAAAATTGTATGTTTTTTTTGTTTCTTTGTACTTATGTCTGTGCCAACATTTTTTTTCGAAAACGGCTGCAGTGATTTTAATGAAACTTGGTATAGTGATAGATATTAACATGGAATGAAGAATAAGTCAGGTTTGAACTTTGTAAATGCTCACGAGAGGCGTGGCACTGCCCTAAATTTTAAATTTGATTTAGTCATAACACTCGCAAACCATAAAAAGTATTTGGATGAAATTTGGTGAGCGGGTATTATTTAATAATACCTTGTTGCAAACGAAAAGTGAGCAGGATCGAAGAAGTGCCACGCCCACTCTTTAACCATTGAACATTTTGATTCAATATTACTTGCCCACAAAAATATAAAACGCTATATGAAGAGAACTACTAAAGCAATCTTTCTGAATTTAACTCTAGGGAGTCTACTTGCCATTGGGCACCTACAACTTGAAAGTGGGCGAAATATCGCCGGTGCGCGTGGAACCTCCCATACATGCAAACCACATTAAATGCGAATGGTGTAACATATTTTGATGAAATTTGGTATGCAGGTCTGGATCATGAGCATAACGAAAAGTGAGCGCTGTTCAATAATTACCATGCTCACTTTTTTACTAATGTAAAAAGTTTGAATGAACTTATATGCAGTCTTATGCACTTTTCGACGCTGAGTCCGTCTAAATCAGCAAAATTGCCATTAAACCTGCAGGATTTCGAAATATTCTTCCTTGAAGTTAAAGAAAACGCTGTGTTCAGTATTACAGCGTTGCTACAAAAAAAGGTTGATTTTTTTTAATAGCATCAATTAACTACACTCTTTCTTATTAAAATGTTCTTTCGGATTTTTCTAGTTGGACTCTTACTTTCCGAGTATTGATCCTTTGAAGATAAGGTATTTCAGTCCCCATGCAAAAGACGAAATATTTTAGATGGCAATAATTGGTTTCTCTATACTAATACAATTTCGTATTTTGTACCATCTCTTCAAAGGATCAAAACTCGGAAAGTAAGAGTCCTATGGAAAAGTCCGATGGTTAATTTTAATGCCATTCAAAAGAAAATGTAGCTACGCCACAAGCCTAAAAAAACGTATTCTCAAACTGCAGCTAAGGATATCTCGAAATAACGCGTATAAATTATTCTTTAATTTATTTATCTAGATTCTAGAACCAACTATTGAATTTTATTGAAATTTTGTATAAGGAATGCTGCTTCGCTAGGTTTCCTTTTTTTTTCGTTTTTCTATTTCACTAAAAAACTTTAATTTTGATATTTTTCTATTGTTTCCGATACCATTCGACACTTTCCGATTTTTTTCTGCTAATTATTCTTATCGGTAAATTTATCATTTTGAATGCATGAAAAGTGGATGCAAAAATATTCGAATTTTAATCACAAAAATTAGCTATGAATAAAAAATATCGAGTAAAATAAAAGATCAGGAGTCGAATCGACGCATCCATGAACGTACAACTTGTGACGTTAAATCATGTGTTTCACCTGTATTTCGCATTACTAAATACATGATTTTACGCCACGAGTAATACGTTCACCAAAAATGCCAACAGCGCTAATCAATAGCGCCTTAATGCCAATTTGCCAATTTTGAAATTTAGTCCCCGCACAATGGGAGGGTTTGTATGGAACGGCGGTCATATATAGTTATAATAGAGCTAGGCTATTGAAATTTAGTACAGATGTTTTTTTGCAATAAAATAATAAAAATCTGTGAATATGAACCAAATCCACCGACGGACACGCTTACCTTCCATACAAAGTTGGGGCGTGGTCCGAATTTTTTTTCAAAATGGGTATCAATTTTCAACAACTTGACCCCGCGAATTTCAAAAATGTTAAAAATTTTGCGCTATCTCTTATACACACTGGGCCTGAATAAGTAACAGGTACGAGTAAAAGTCAATGAAAACTGAATACGTACTTCATTCTATTATTGATTCCTGATGAAAAATTCGTTGGATTTAAAATCCTATCTGTTACTTTTGCAAAGTTATGCTTTTTTTTTCCATTTACACACACATTTTTCACTTCCGCATAAAGAAGAAATGTATAAATGCATATGTATTTGTGTATATGTATATTAAAAATGTATAAAATATGTATATGTATATTAGAGCGCCCATATGTACAAAATTCTGATTTTGCTTGCTCCCCGTCCATTTCCTGAAATTAGACGTCAAAAAAATAAGATCTCAAAAAAAATTTGGAATCGGTAGTGGAAAAAACACAGCCGGTTTTCGTTCAAAGGTCGAAAAATTGACTAAAAAAAGGCAAGTAGCTTTGACTGCCCGTTACTTCAAAACTATTAATTTTTTCAAAATATTTTCAAGACAACTTTTGTAGAGCATGATTAGGTCAACATTATCTTCTTAAAAAGTTTTGGTCCAAAAATTAAATTTGTGACTGTGTCGGTGCGCAAATTTAAATTTTTCAATAAAATTTTCGTGACTTTTTTTTCTATATATTGGTTTTTTGTAATTTTCAAAGGGCGGAATATTTGTTCTGGAATTTTTATGTTGTAGGGAATTAAATGGTAATTAATTTAAAAGAAAAATTATTAAAAAATATTAGTTTTTAAGAAATGGAGCCCGTTTCAAAGTTAAGAAAAAAATTTATTTTTTTATTTTTTCTACTTAATTTTTAATTTGGTAAGAAACCATTTTAGTAGTCATAGTTTCTAAACTAATTTGGGATCGCTTAACACGAAAATAGCATTTTTTTTCGTTTTAGTTCGTTGTTGGGCTGTCCTAGCAGAGATAATTGAAAATTTCAAATTTCGTGCACGCAGCCCAGGAAAAAATTTCAATCAAGTTGTCGTGAACTGCACAAAGATGTGAAATTGCACGTGAGCATTTACTGAATAAGAAAAAAAAGTTTTAAAAATCGGTTCATGGCAACGGTATTTTAAAAAAACGACTACAAACCAAAACCAATATAGTCATTTTATAAGTATTTATTAATGCTGAATTCGAAACAGAACGCGGAATTGCTGTTTCACTTATGGTTTATGAGATATCTCACCCCTAATGTTCAAAAAACACGATTTTTGAGGTTGTGTGGAACACGCACAAAATCGTTTTGTTCTTTTCTATTAAATGCGTCATTTAGTACCGTTCTTCTTCAAAATAAGTTACAGAATGGTCTTGTATGATTTTTCGTTAAAAAGTTATAACCATTTTAAAATAACATTATTAAAGATATAGCAATATGGCAATTGCTATAGAGAATCCATACATGATTTTTAACTTTCATCATGTCATTTTAAAATGGTCATAACTTTTTGAAAAAAAAACCCATAGCTCATTTTGAAGGCAAAAAGCAGTTCTAAGTGATGCATTTAATAACAACTAGCAATTCATTTCCTTGCATCCAATAAAGTAGCGATTAAAAGAAAAAAATTATTAAAAATTATTTTTTTCCAACATTGAGACCGGCTCCATACCTTAATACTTAATATTTTTAAATAATTTTTTTATGTTAAATTAATCAGCATTTAATCCTCTGCAATATTAAAATTCCAGAACAAATATTCCTCCCTTAAAAAATGACAAAAAACCAATTTATAAAAAAAAAGTCATGAAAATTTTCTTAAAAAATTTAAATTTTCGGACCGACACAGTCACAAATTTAATTTTTCGACCAAAACTTTCTAAGAAGATAATGTTGACCTAGTCATTCTCTACAAAAGTTGGCTTAGAAACATTACGAAAAAATTAATAGTTTTGAAGTAACGGGCAGTCAAAGCGACTTGAATTTTTTGAGTCAATTTTTCGACCTTTGATCGTAAACCATCTGGGTTTTTTCCACTACCGATTCCAAATTTTTTTTTGAGATCTTATTTCAGGAAATGGACGGGGAGCAAATGAATTCACAACTTTGCACATTTCATATATCTTGTGGGCGCTCTAATGTATATATTAAATCATCAAGAAGTTCAATTTTAGGTAAATATATATACAGTGAGCGTCAAAATAAAGTAAACACTTTGCTTTCAAATTTTCAAAATCTTATTGCAACAAAGCAATCCACTTTAAATAGAAAGTAATAATGCATAACTCAGTAGTCATTTATGGAGAGTTGAACTAAACATAAAGATAAAACAAAACCAAAACACAACCAGAAATAGTTCACCAAAATTAAAAAATGACCAGATTTTACGCGTCAAAAAAAAGTAAACAGAAAGAATAGCAATAATTCAAATCTGAAAAAAAATTTGAAATCGGTTCGGCAGATTTTATTGTATGCCCGTTTAATAGAGAAAATGTACTGAAAAAACCAAAAACCAACCATCTTTAATTACATAAATCTTGCCTAAATCAATGCAAAATTAAAAAACGAGCTTATGCGTCATTATTTTAACTTTATTTTGATATCAAAAACTTAAGGATTAGACCATGAATAACCAATTTATTTCCTTTTGAACAAAAAATGTACATACAGGAAGTCATACAAGTACTTTTATTTCCAAGTAGTTAAGATACAAAGTTCAATACCTTTTGTATGACTTTCTGTATGTTAATTTTTTGTTCAAAAGGAAATAAGTTGGTTATTCATGGTCCAATCCTTAAGTTTTTGGTATTAAAATAAAGTTAAAATAATGACGCACAAGCTCGTGAATTTTTAATTTTGCATTAATTTAGGCAAGATTTATGTAATTAAAGATGGTTGGTTTTTGGTTTTTTCAGTACATTTTCTCAATTAAACGGGCATACAAAAAAATCTGCCGAACCGATTTCAAAATTTTTTTCATGTTTGAATTATTGCTATTTTCTGAATAGTTTGTTTTTTTTTTTTAAATTCTGACGGATAAAAATTTTTGAATTTATTTTCGCGCGGATGTAAGTCGTGATTTTAGATTTGTCAATTTATCTGAAAATTGAGACGTAATGGAAAAATTTTTAAAATGCTGTTCTATTATGTCAATAGAAAGGAATAATAATTTCATGGTCTGAACTCAGATAATATTTTGCCGTTGAACAGTGTAATATATCGAAGTACTTATTCAGTTTTCATTGACATTTTACACGTACCTGTTACTTATTCAGGCCCAATGTGTATAGTTTTCAAGTTAAGAGGAATAAACGAAAATCTACTTTATAAAAACTATATTTTGTTTGTTTGTGTATTTGTCCCTTATTAACTCGGAAACTAAGTAACCGATTTTAAAGAAGTTTTAATATTATGCTAGTACAAAAGGCTAAGCCATATACTAAAAAAGTGGGCGGTGCCACGCCCCCCAAAAAAATTGACTAATCATATCACCGAAACTCTTTGACGCAGATAAATGAGATTTGGTAAATGTGTACAAATCATCAGGACAAATAATGTTCACCGGACAAATGGGCGGTACCACGCCTTAAAAAAAAAAAATTCATCATATTTCTGAAAGACGAAGATAGATATTATTTGGTACATACATATGAAAAGAACATCAGAACAAATAATCCGCACTAGAAAAATGGGCAGTGCCACGCCTACCAAAAAAATTAACTTATCAATATCTCCAAAAATCTTTAATGCAGATTGATGATGTTTAACAAATATGTTAAAGACATTATGACAAATAATGTCCACTAAAAAAGTAGGCGTGGTCACGCCCTTTAAACATTTTATTTATTATTTTCATAAAAACTATCAGAAAAAGTAGTCCGCACTAGAAACTTTTTCATTGCGATTCTTTTGGCTCAAATTGGCGATCAAATCAAGCTTGGGGACAGATTTGAACCAGGAGAACCTCCAGTGTGGGAGTGATAGATGCGTGCGTTAGCCATCAGCTCCACAAGCAACATCAATCTGGAGTTGACTGAAAATCAATTTGTTATTGAATGACCTTTTACCAAATTATCAAATAACAAAGCTTACAAAAAAAATTCGTTTAAGCATACTCACCCACATATTAAAAAAAATTGCGTTAATCCAGAAATGCATTTTTTTTTTATTTTTGTTGTTTTGAACAGATTATGATTTACATTAGGCAAAATACATAGGTAAAAAAAACATAGTCATGGAAATTTTTCGGTTTTGGCTTTTTTTAATTTCATTTTCTACTGTACCATATTTAAAATTAGCAATTTTTTTTTTTTTTTTTTTAAAAAACAATATGTATTAGAAAAAAAAAAAACTAGTAAGGGTGTTACCTTTGGCCTGGCCAAACATTAAATACCCTACACAGCAGTATTTTGGAAGTTTTGCTTATATGGGAGGCGCCACGCCCTCTTGTCCAAATTCACCCAGTTTTTCTCAGAGTTCGAATTTATAGTTCTAAGCATTTGAGTAAAATTTGGTTGGATTATCTCAAAAAATGTTTTCAGTATAGCGTTTTGAACTTTTTGCTTAAATGGGAGGTGCCACGCCCTCTTGTCCGAATTCACCCAGTTTTTTCTCAGAGTTTGAATTTATAGTTCTTAGCATTCAAGTAAAATTTAGTTTGATTATCTCAAAAAACGATTTCAGTATAGCGTTTGAAGTTTTTGCTTATATGGGAGGTGCCACGCCCTCTTGTCCGAATTCTACTGGTTTTTGTTCAGAGCTTGCGCTTACAATTCGTAGTATTTATGTGTATTTTGGTTGCATTATCGTGAAAAAAACTCAAAAAGTTGCATTTTGAATATATTTTTTGTATGGGCGGTAGGCGTGTCCGTTGACCGATTTCGCTCATTTTCAATCCCCCGACGCCGAAGGCTGTGCACCAAATTTCATTGAATTATCTTGCTTAGTTTTCCGGAAAAGTGTATTTCCATACACAGCCAGCCAGCCAGCCAGACAGACGGACATGGCTATATCGATTCAGGAGGTGACGCTGATCAAGAATATATATACTTTTCTATATCTGCCACGCCTCCTTCTCTGCGTTACAAACGGAAGGACAAAGTGAATATACCCTGGGTGTAGGGTATAAAAATATTATTGTTTTTACTATTTTTAGAAATTTGACTGGGAAACCTTTCGCGTACGTTAGCCATCAGCACCACAACCAATATTATAACGAAGTTGACTGAAAGTCAATTTGATTTTATATGACCTACCGAATTATCCAACAACAAACAAAGGTTACCAAAAAAAATAAAAAATTTAGTTTATAATTGAAGTATTGAGTCGGAATTTTTGTACGATTTCTGATAGAAATCATCATTTATTACTAAATTCAATTATGCTCTTGGATTATTTTACGAAAGGGTGAGTCCCAAGGGGGATTTAAAGGAGGAAAATACCCCTTACCTGTCACCCTTCTCTTAAAAATTTTTTTTTTTGGAATTTAAGAAGACTGTAAGCTTAAAATTGATAAATATATTGTAAAACGTTGCAGAATGTAAAGAAATAAAAATTATTTTTTTTTCTCAAAAACTGCTACAGGAAAAAATTCATAGAAAAAAAAGTTCTCAAAAAAAGCAGTAAGGACTTTGCATTTCGATTAAGCATACTTGGCCAAAAATTATATTGGAAAATAATGAAAATCAGAAAATGTATTTTTTTTTTTTTTTTTAATGTCAAAGTTTGTAAAATTTATCGATTTTGGATTTTTGAGCTTAAATTTTCGAAAAATCACCATGATTCACCTATCATACATAAAAACTCAAACAAATGTTTTTTTAAAAGCTAAATGCTATCTTGATATATTTCGATGCAAACGAATTAAAAGTAGCGTTTCAAAAAAGTCAACTTATTTTGTCCCGTCAAAAACCACAATATGAAAAAGTTTATAAAAAAAAAAGTTCTCAAAAAAAGCAGTAGGGACTTTGCATTTCGATTAAGCATACTTGGCCAGATATTATATTGAAAAATAATGAAAATCAGAAAATGTATTTTTTTTTTTAGTGTCAAAGTTTGCAATTTTTCCATTTTTACCATTTTTTTTTTTAAATATTTGAAAAATCACTATAATTCACATAAAACCGGAAAAAAAAAAAATATTTTTAACAAAGTAGAAACAATATACTTTCTAATGATATGCTACATTAGTGTATCGGGCTTAAAACAAATTAACTAGAGCGTTTATCCAGCAGTTTCTAATTTTAAAAGTTCTGTGGAGCATTTTTTCTGTTTAAAGTCCAACTTTGGTCTCACTGTGTTGCTAAATCAAAACAAAATTTTAAAATTTCATAGTTTTTTTTTTCGTCCCTAAGTATTATCTGACGATTGGCGTAAAATTTTTTGGTAAATCCATAGCACTTTCAAATTTTACCTATTTACGGCCACAATCTCCCATTGTGCGGCGGCAGCCATTTTTGGAAAGGTCAAACTGGAAAAATACGTTTTAAATGTAAAATTTTTAGATTTTGTGGTAGAAATTTAAAGGATATGAAATTTTTATTTAATATTTATTTATTATAATTGCCATCAGAAAACCTAAAGAACAATTTGAAATAAAAACAACTATTGTCGTCGTCACTCTGATTGTGTTTAACAGAGCGAAGTTCGTTGACGAATTTTTATTGACAGCGAATATTCGTCGGGCGAAGTTCGTCGTACGCTCCAATTGTGTTTAAGCTACTACGGTGTCTTAAAAATCGGGTATTAGTTGACATGTTTTCGTACTTTATTTGTCAAAATAAATGTTTTGTGATTTTTAACAATTTTTAAATATCACTCTTTTTTTAATAAAATTGTGTACACAAAATAACCAATTTATTTGTTTAACAAAATAGCTTTCGCTAGATCAAATAGAGGCAGAAATTTAATTCAAATAAGACACTCTTGCCTTACTTCTGAACGTCACTTTTTTATTTTTACAATTCGTGTTTGGAACTCACTACCTCAGAATATTCAAAAAACTAGTAACGCTCACCATTTTAAAAAAAATTTTGTTTAATCATTTCTCTTAAATGTAATAATATCCCAATAAACAAAAACGTTTGGAAAATAACTTATTATACGCTTATTGAAGCAAACATTTCGTTTGGAAATTAACTTGCAAAGTGTTTGGAAATTCTTGAATTCTAATTATTTAATAATCGAAACTGGACCCTTCAAAGCAAGCTTGAGAAAATCATTTGGAGCAAGCTTTTTATAAATGTTTTTATACAATATTTTCCAGATTTTTTTATTCAATATTTTTAAATTGTTTTTTTAGCTTTTCAATTAACATTTTGTTAGTGTTTATTATGTTCATAAAACAATGTTTTCCAAACATTTTTATATTTAATTAAAAATAAAAAAAATAAATCTATGTTTGCTGAGAATCGAACCTATGACCTCCAAGTTATGAGTCGACAATCTTATCAACTGACCTAACGCGCCAGTTATGATTCAAATGCCTTGTGTTTTATTTAGCTCGATAAGTCATTGAAAAACTAAAATAAAAAATTTTTCAAATGTTTGGAAAACGGTTATTGAAACGTTTGAAAATAAATAATTTTCCAATTGTTGATTTTAACTTTGCAAATCAATTTTAAAAATAAAAAAAAAATAATATTTTCCAAACGTTTGAAAATTGGTTATGAAAACATTTGAAAATTAACTTTTCCCAAGCTTAAAAATTGAAAAGGTTATAAAATTGTTGGTTGGGATGTCCTGCTTTTTAATCTTTAATTTTAAATTAATTTTATTTATTATTTTTATTTTAATTTATAATGAGAATTTATCTCTTTCAAATATAATTTTGTTCCTATGCCTACTAAGATTTTAAACTTTATGTCATTAGTGCTTATTCCATAAGATATAATCTTGTTAGCATTAAATTCCAATATTAAATAAACAAACAAACAAACAAACGTTTATTTATGCAGGCATTTCGGGCACTGTTTTTATATTATTTTCAATCTTTAGATATCTTAGATGATATTTCCAAAAAAAAAAATGATTACCACATTTTCCCGCTTTATTTTTATACCCTACACCCAGGGTATATTCACTTTGTCCTTCCGTTTCTAACGCAGAGAAGGAGGCGTGGCAGATATAGAAAAGTATATATATTCTTGACCAGCGTCAACTCCTGAGTCGATATAGCCATGTCCGTCTGGGTGGCTGGCTGGCTGGCTGTGTGTGGAAATACATTTTTTGAGAAATAGTCCAGGCAAATTAGCATTTGAAATAACAACAATTAGTACAAAGATGAAAATCGGTACAGACCTTAGATACACCATTATAAGTAAACTGTCAAAAGTCCCCATTGATCCCATGTGAGCTAAAAAAGTTATTCAAGGTCAAAGGTCACAAAAAATAGTTTTTTGGAAATATCTCGCCAGCGGTAGCCTCTAGAAAAAAATGTTCGTCCGCAATTTTATAACTAATAAAATTTCCTATAAAAATGGTCTGCAAATCGATTTCATACGATTTATAGCTTAGAAGATATTCTTATTTAAATTGCGGTAGAAATTAGTAAACTGAGCGTGCCGAGTATGAGTGCGCATAGTGATGTGTTGAGCTTTAAATTTAATTAACTCATGAACGGTGAGTCGCACGTAAAAAGTGAAAATACCGTTTGAAGAAAATTGCTTGCTTTACAAAATGCATGTTGTTTTTTTTTCGTGTGACTAATAGTTTAGGAGATATTTTTTGACAGTCTCAAAATTTTGAAAAAAACTGTTTTTGCAAAATATCTCAGAAACGGTGTGCCCTAGGAAAAATTTTTTTCATCTATTTTGTAGTACATGCGATTCCCTGTGGCGGTCCCTACGAACTTTTTTTTCGTCCGACTAACCGTTCATGAGATATCGCGATTTGAAAATCCTTCAAAAATCAACTTTCAAATAAATTTTACCATGCACACTCGTATGCCGCGCGGTCTTTGCTTAGTTTGCTGCGTCGACTGCACACATTATCGTTTTCAGGGGTACCACATGATTCTTTTTTTTTAGTTTTGCTTACAACATACTATTTAAATTTAAAAATTTATTTTTGTCTTAAAATGTTAAAATAAAAATTTTAAAAGTAATAAAAACATTTTTAGGGTTACCACATGACTATTTCCTAAAATTTTTTGCATGCTGTAGATCGTGCTATTATTGGAAAAATTAAAATTTTTGATTTCAGAAACGCTCAAATACACTTTCTCAAAATTTTAAATTGTTTTCTAGGGTTGCCACCTGGAAAACTGTGAGTCATGTATTGATTTTTAAATTGCGATAATTCATGTAAAGTTAAAATACCTATTTATACGGAATTGCTTGTTCCATAATCTACATGCAATTTTTTGTGGAAGATCGATCTGCCATTCAAGAGCAAATATTTTTAGATTTGGCCTACGCATAAAAGGTCTTGGGCCCCTGTAAAATTATAAGAAGAAATTTACTGAGAACAACAATCAAAAAGATTTTCGCAAATCTAATTATCCTGTGAAATAATTGACCACATTTGTTTTTGCTATTGTCCGTGTTCTCTGGCATATACATTTGTATATTGACATAAAAAATAAACCAACAACAATTTACGTTAAAAAGATTACTGTATTTTATTTTTCATATTCAGCCCTGAGTTCGATTCCTGTATGAAACAAACAACAACAAAATTTATGCATTTGTTGTTTTGTGGCTGGTCGCAATTCCTTTGATTTTCGCACTTACCGTTACATGTGTTTGGCTTTTTCAATTTCAATAATAATAAAATACAACAAAATTTAAGCATTTGTAGTTTTGTGGCTGGTCGCAATTCATATAATTTTCGCATTTACCGTTATTTGTAGATTTCCAATTTTCGGTTTTGCTTTGGCACGCGTTTTGCTTTTGCAGCAGTTTTAGGAAATAGTCATGTGGTAACCCTAAAAATGTTTTTATTACGTTTTTTTTTTTTAATGCTTGAAATCATTTATTGAATCTTCTCACCTAAGGAGACTAACAATAAGTTTAAAAATCTTAATCCTAAATAACATTATTATACATAATTAATCTTATATATAATTTTGTGTTCAATGTGTCTCCAGAGTTAATAGGGACTTGTACATCCTAGGAGTTCGGTAAACGCGCAGAAGAACGCAGTTGTTGTACGTTCAGTGTTCTCACAAACATGCTGCCCGCCTAGCAGGATGTTTGAATGAAAAGAGCTCCATACAAATTACAATTTATTACTTTTAAAATTTTTATTTTAACATTTTAAGACAAAAATAAATTTTTAAATTTGCATAGTATGTTGTAAGCAAAACTAAAAAAAAAAGAATCATGTGGTACCCCTGAAAACGATAATGTGTGCAGTCGACGCAGCAAACTAAGCAAAGACCGCGCGGCATACGAGTGTGCATGGTAAAATTTATTTGAAAGTTGATTTTTGAAGGATTTTCAAATCGCGATATCTCATGAACGGTTAGTCGGACGAAAAAAGTGTTCGTAGGGACCGCCACAGGGAATTGCATGTACTACAAAATAGATGAAAAAAATTTTTCCTAGGGCACACCGTTTCTGAGATATTTTACAAAAACAGTTTTTTTCAAAATTTTGAGACTGTCAAAAAATATCTCCTAAACTATTAGTCACACGAAAAAAAAACAACATGCATTTTGTAAAGCAAGCAATTTTCTTCAAACGGTATTTTCACTTTTTACGTGCGACTCACCGTTCATGAGTTAATTAAATTTAAAGCTCAACACATCACTATGCGCACTCATACTCGGCACGCTCAGTTTACTAATTTCTACCGCAATTTAAATAAGAATATCTTCTAAGCTATAAATCGTATGAAATCGATTTGCAGACCATTTTTATAGGAAATTTTATTAGCTATAAAATTGCGGACGAACATTTTTTTCTAGAGGCTACCGCTGGCGAGATATTTTCAGAAAACTATTTTTTGTGACCTTTGACCTTGAATAACTTTTTTAGCTCACATGGGATCAATGGGGACTTTTGACAGTTTACTTATAATGGTGTTTCTAAGGTCTGTACCGATTTTCAGCTTTGTACTAATTATTGTTATTTAACGTCAATTTTTATGCTAATTTGCCTGGGCTAAAAACTAAGATAATTCAATGAAACTTGGTGTACAGTCTCTGTCGTCAAAGTTAGCTCGGGGGATTGAAAATGAGCGAAATCGGTCATAGGACACGCCTACTGCCCATACAAAAAATATATTCAAAATGTAACTTATGGAGTATTTTTCACGATAATGCAACCAAAATACATATAAATACTACGAATTGTAAGCGCAAGCTCTAAGCAAAAACTGGGCGAATTCGGACAACTGGGCGTGGCACCTTTCATATAAGCAAAAGGTTCAAAAAGCTATACTGAAAGCGTTTTTTGAGATAATCGAACTAAATGTTACTCAGACACTAAGAATTATAAATAAAAGCTTTAAACAAAAACTGGATAAAATCGGACAGGAGGGCGTGGCACCTCCCATATACGCAAAAGCTTCAAAATACTGCAGTGTAGGGTATTTAATGTTTGGCCAGGCCAAAGGTAACACCCTTACTAGTTTTATAGCATTTTGTTCATCTACTTTTAGATAAAAATTACAATTAAGTTCTGTTTTGAAGAAACTCTTATTCAAATCTTATTCACCTGTGTCAAATAGTTTCAGAGATATGACAAATTTGGTTTTTTTAGAATGAGATGGCGTGGCCTCGCCCATTTTTTATCAAGTGCCAATTAAATATGTACCAAATCTCATTTACCTGAGTCAAATATTTCCAGAGATACGACATATTTGGGGTGGAGGGGGCGTGGTGCTGCCCATTTTTTTATTGGATACTATTCATACAAGTATTGTTTACATATGTACCAAATCTCATTCTTCTATGTAAAGTAATTTCAAAGATAGAATTGATTGTTTGTGTCTGTAAAAAGATTCTATTGCGTTTGTTTACTTTTTAACTCAATGGTTTTATTTTAAATGATTTTTCACAAATTAAAATGATTTTAATTTTGCTTTTTAAGACTGCTATTTTTGAATATTCCATTAATACGAACTTGTACAGTCAAATTTGCAATGAACAACAACCGACGCAGAGATGGGCAAAATTGTAACTTTTTGTTACTGATACTTTGTTACTTTTGTATCAAGTATCAAAAATTTTTTTAGTTACTTGTTACTTTTGTATCAGTATCAAAAAAAAAATGTTGTTACTTGTTACTTTTGTATCAGTATCAAAAAATCATTTTGTTACTTGATACAAAAGTAACAAGTAACTAAAAAATTTTTTGATACTTGTTACAAAAGTAGCAATCTCATGAGTAACTATTGTTATTGATACATAAGTATATGTATAAATTTACATTTTTAATGGTTTTCAGGACTGCCAACTGTTATTTATTTTTATTTTGGTTAAATGGAACTTTTTTAAATTTAATTAAAAAAAATAAATTTAGGTCTTGAAGATCTTAGATAAGCTTTTTAAAAAATCCAACAGATATTTTTAGGGTTACCACCTGGTTATTTTCTGGAATTTTGCTAAAATCATACTTTTTGTGACTTAATTCAAATTTTTACTTTAGGACACGCTCAGATAAATTTTTTTAAAACTGTACAAAAACTTTTAGGGTTGCCACCTGATTTTTTTTTTTGTAAATTTTGCTTAAGCCATATATGTATTTAGAAAAAAAATTTAATTTTAGTCTTAAAACGCTTAGATAAACTTTTTAAAAATCAAGCACATTTTTGGGGTTACCACCTGGTTTTTTTAATAAAATAAAAATTTTCTTCCAAAAAATTCCTTAAAACACAATTTTCTCTCTATAAATAAACATATTTGGTCCAAAAACAACAAAACAAAAATTTAGGGTTGCCATATTAGGGTTGCCAGACGTTTTTTCGCAAAATTGCCTTTCTTTGCTAACTTTCTTTATTGAAAAGTTATAGGATCAACCCAAAAACCCATTGTAATTTTTTTAGGGTTGCCACCTGGTTTTTTTAATAAAATCAAAATTTTCTTCCAAAAAATTCCTTAAAACACCATTTTCTCTCTATAAATTAACATATTGGGTCCAAAAACAACGAAACAAAAATTTAGGGTTGCCATATTAGGGTTGCCAGACGTTTTTTCGCAAAATTGCCTTTCTTTGTCAACTTTCTTTATTGAAAAGTTATAGGATCAACACAAAAACCCATTGTATTTTTTTTAGGGTTGCCACCTGGTTTTTTTAATAAAATCAAAATTTTCTTCCAAAAAATTCCTTAAAACACATTTTTCTCTCTATAAATTAACATATTGGGTCCAAAAACAACGAAACAAAAATTTAGGGTTGCCATATTAGGGTTGCCAGACGTTTTTTCGCAAAATTGCCTTTCTTTGTCAACTTTCTTTATTGAAAAGTTATAGGATCAACCCAAAAACCCATTGTAATTTTTTTAGGGTTGCCACCTGGTTTTTTTAATAAAATCAAAATTTTCTTCCAAAAAATTCCTTAAAACACCATTTTCTCTCCATAAATTAACATATTGGGTATAAAAACAACGAAACAAAAATTTAGGGTTGCCAGACGTTTTTTCGCAAAATTGCCTTTCTTTGTCAACTTTCTTTATTGAAAAGTTATAGGATCAACCCAAAAACCCATTGTAATTTTTTTAGGGCTGCCACCTGTTTTTTTAATAAAACCAAAATTTTCTTCCAAAAAATTCCTTAAAACACCATTTTCTCTCTATAAATTAACATATTGGGTCCAAAAACAACGAAACAAAAATTTAGGGTTGCCATATTAGGGTTGCCATACGTTTTTTCGCAAAATTGCCTTTCTTTGTCAACTTTCTTTATTGAAAAGTTATAGGATCAACACAAAAACCCATTGTATTTTTTTTAGGGTCGCCACCTGGTTTTTTTAATAAAATCAAAATTTTATTCCAAAAAATTTCTTAATTCAACATTTTCACTCAATAAATTGACACAGTGGGTCTAAAAATAACAGAACAAAAAATATGGCAATCCTAAATTTTTGTTTCGTTGTTTTTGGATCCAATATGTTAATTTATATAGAGAAAATGGTGTTTTAAGGAATTTTTTGGAAGGAAATTTTGATTTTATTAAAAAAAAACCAGGTGGCAACCCTAAAAAATTACAATGGGTTTTTGTGTTGATCCTATAACTTTTCAATAAAGAAAGTTGACAGAGAAAGGCAATTTTGCGAAAAAACGTCTGGCAACCCTAAATTTTTGTTTCGTTGTTTTTGGACCAAATATGTTAATTTATAGAGAGAAAATTGTGTTTTAAGGAATTTTTTGAAAGAAAATTTTGATTTTATTAAAAAAACCAGATGGCAACCCTAAAAAAATTACAATGGGTTTTTGGGTTGATCCTATAACTTTTCAATAAAGAAAGTTAACAAAGAAAGGCAATTTTGCGAAAAAACGTCTGGCAACCCTAATATGGCAACCCTAAATTTTTGTTTCGTTGTTTTTGGACCCAATATATTAATTTATAAAGAGAAAATTGTGTTTTAAGGAATTTTTTGGAAGAAAATTTTTATTTTATTAAAAAAACCAGGTGGTAACCCCAAAAATGTGCTTGGTTTTTAAAAAGTTTATCTAAGCGTTTTAAGACTAAAATTAAATTTTTTTTCTAAATACATATATTGCTTAAGCAAAATTTACAAAAAAAAATCAGGTGGCAACCCTAAAAGTTTTTGTATAGTTTTAAAAAAATTTATCTGAGCGTGTCCTAAAGTAAAAATTTGAATTAAGTCACAAAAAGTTTGATTTTAGCAAAATTCCAGAAAATAACCAGGTGGCAACCCTAAAAATATCTGTTGGATTTTTTAAAAAGCTTATCTAAGATCTTCAAGACCTAAATTTATTTTTTTTAATTAAATTTAAAAAAGTTCCATTTAACCAAAATAAAAATAAATAACAGTTGGCAGTCCTGAAAACCATTAAAAATGTAAATTTATACATATATGTATCAATAACAATAGTTACTCATGAGATTGCTACTTTTGTAACAAGTATCAAAAAATTTTTTAGTTACTTGTTACTTTTGTATCAAGTAACAAAATTTTTTTTTGATACTGATACAAAAGTAACAAGTAACAAAATTTTTTTTTGATACTGATACAAAAGTAACAAGTAACTAAAAAAATTTTTCATTCTTGATACAAAAGTAACAAGTAACAAAAATGTATCAAGTTACAAAAGTAACTAGCTGTGCCCATCTCTGAACCGACGCTACAAATATTAACTTGGAAATTGGTGACATATGTTTCGGCTATTACCACATACACATATATATATTTGCATATATGGACAGTGTTATGCAATAATATGTCAACCCACTCGAAACTAGTTTTGAAATATTAACGTTTTTGTGTAGATGTCGTAGAACAAATGATATGAAAGTGTCAAACATATTTTGTTCTTTCAACCTCTTATTAACAAAATATTGGTTCGGTTTTTTTAAAATAGGTGCTTCTTATTATTTAGGATCGAACTGCATTCATAAGTCGGAAAAAATTTTTTTGAGGGTTGACTCATTATTGCATAACAGTGTCCATATATACATGTACATAGCCTCACCAGACCTATTTTAGTTAATCTTTGCTTCTTACTGCAGGTTTTATTTTAGAGTTATTCACGATCTGGAGTAACGTGCTGAGTAACAGGGTAATAGTGCACTCGGTTACTCTGAGCTGTGAGCATACTCAATACTTGTGCATGCATATTTTCTTTTTGTTTATCAAAATAATTTTAGCTGACAACAAAAAAAAATAAATTTTAAATGAATATTTCGCTCTCATTCTAATTTTTATTTTTGATGAACGAAAATTGTCTCTCATAAATAAATAATTTCAAACGTTTCTATAGAAATAGAAATAGTAAAAAAAGGCAAAAGTATAAGATTATTTTACACTAGAAAATAGCTTGACTAAAAGAGTAACATAGTAACTTACGTATATTTTGTTGTTGGGGTTGTGCACTGTTACCTTGTTACTCTGTTACTCAGGACGTTACTCAAGATCGATAATACCCCAATTGTTTTAATGCAAGAGAAATCAATAATAGTTTATAACAAAAATTTGATCTCGTTATAGTAGGGGAAAGTGGGGAGTTTTGAAGCATGGGGATTTGTGAAGCACGGCCATAGACGTCGCTTTGTAGTGGTTTTGATAGCTCTGACCGGTTGTCGAAATTTTTTCACCTAATATGCCAGTTTTTTTCGAGCGCTCGTCCCGATAGCACACTTTTTTCGTATCTCTCCAGACAGCGTGTTTAACATTTTGTTCGAAAAGTTTTTTTTAGAATTTGAGTTTGTGGCAATTTCCTAAACATTTTCAAGCAAAGCGAAAAAGTGACAAAATAATCAGCAATGATTAGGTTTTCGACGTTAAAAAGTATTTATGCTAAAACAATCGATGTCTTACTGACGCGGTGGCAATTTTACAATAGCTGTGTTATAGCCGACAGTTTTCAGTGTTTAATTAAGCACTTTCTGAGAAACGTATGGGAAAGCAACAAGTAAAGTGCTTAATTTAACACAGATAAATTTTGCGTGTTTAATTACGCTGTACAACAGAACAGCAAAATAAAAAAAAACCCGTGGGACTTGACAACTTTTATTCAATAATTCGAGGTCACTGAAATCGAATATGAAGTCAGTTTTTTCAGGTCACCCTAGGTTTTCGTTCCACAAGGGTCCAGGTCAAACCCTTCTCCTATTGTTAATTAAATCAATATTTCCCCTTTTACCAAGGGGCAGACATGGTTAAAATGTATCACCGACCCCCAGTACTTTTTAAAGGGTAAAATTTCTTTGCATGCTGTTTAAAATGTCAAATGTTAAAAAAAAGAATATTGCAAAGTTTTAGGGGGCGGTTTTCGTGTTTTAAACATCCTGTTTTTCATATTTTGTACTGATGTTTCAGATTCGCTATAACTTCTTTAATTTCAACAATTTGAGGAAACTTCGTAAAGATGAATTGTATAATTTTTTATAGGCTTCAATTCTATGAAGTGCCCTTGGCACCTTTGGGTGGTAGAAACTGAGATAATGAGTAGAACTAGTCGAAAAAAACATTTGAGATAAATTACTTCTATGAATGAAATATAGCCCCCATCGAGACATTAACAACGATATACCATACTTGATGATCCGACGTCAAATGGCGGGGCAATAGGAATCAAATTGCGTATTATTTAGTGGTCGAAAAAAAAAAAATTTTTTTTTAAATCAAAACTTATTTAAGTGCCTTTTGTAGGAAGTTTTTGTACGCAGGGTGCAACGCCCCATCATTTGATAATCAATTTTTTGCAACATTAGCCTGGCCGATATGTTAGGTGTGCTAGACGTGATGTGTATTTTATGGTTTTTTGTACAGAGGGGTGAAACACCCCCTTGTCTGATTCCCCAAATTTTTCCTTGAAAACCTACAGGAGCACCAAAAAGAACATATAGTGTGAATATGGTTTCAATACATATGGAAGCCCCCTTAAGGAGGTGTCGGAGGGGCTGGATTCCAAGGGCAAACATTTTCCCATTTGAAAAGTAATAGGGGTCGGTCATATGTTTTAGCCCTCTCTGGGGAAATATTGATTTGATTTACAATAGGGGTAGGGTTTGACCTGGACCCCTGTGGAACGAAAACCTAGGGTGACCCGAAAAAACTGACTTCATATTCAGTTTCAGCGAACTCGAATTATTAAAAAAGTTGTGAAACCCCACTGATTTTTTTGTTGTTGTACAGTATTATTAAGCACAAAGTAGACTATTGATGTTGCCAACTACACTGAATATTAGCTGTGTTTAATAAGATTTTAACATAGTGACACCACATGTTTACTGACTGTCTTGACAAACGGAGAAAAGTGGTGCGGAAACGAAAAACAGAATAAAGTAAAACAAAATAATTAGAAATTATGACTGATGTCAACTTGAAATCTTATTTTACATGAGTATTACGCATCAAGCTTGTCAGTCCGGCCAAAGAATCTAATTGAGGTTGCAAGCCAATGAAAACCACCATATTGACTTCGGCAGAAAATGTCGCCAGAAAGCTCATATTTCTGTCCTAGGCAACACTAATGTCAATAGCTAAAATCTGGCAACAACATTATAAAGTTTGACATTTTTTAACATAAACGTACTCAGAACGTTTTGACGTACTACCATCATTTGTGTTGTTTACAGTGACTTGAAGAAATCAATTTGGCAAAAAAAAATGGAATTAACTCGTGAACATTTTCGTGCGATAATTTTTCACAACTTTCGACGTGCATTATGAGGACAAGAGTGTATCGATGAACTTAAATCTTTATGGCGATGAAGTTCCATCCTATAGCACTGTGAGAAACTGGTTTAATGAATTCAATCGTGGCCGACGCTCGCTCAAAGACGAATTCCGTGAAGGTCGTCCAAAAACGGCCGTTGTGCCAGAGAACATTGATGCCGTGCGTGAACTGATAATGCAAGATCGTCATGTGACATACCGTGAGATAAAGACATCCTTGGGCATTAGTTCCACTCCAATACATGCGATTTTGCATGAACACTTAGTTGTACAAAACGTTTGTTCTCGTTGGAAACCCCATAATTTATCAATCGCTTAAATTATCAATGGAAAAATTAATTTTCTTAACTCTCTGTAAACCAGGGACGTAAACCGGGTGAAAAATTTGGTCGGTTCGGTTCAGCGGTTCGAACCCTTTTTGCATTTTTGGATTGGTTCGCAAAACGGTTTTTCTTACTTTGAACCGGGGTTTCGTTTCGGTTCAACGGTTCGGGAATTAAAAAAGAAACTATGAATATTTTGTTATTTTTATTCAGTAGCAGTCCAAAAGAATACAGAAACATATCATCGGGTTAAAACTACAACTAAACCGGTGAAAATTGGTCGAAACGAACCTTTGAACCTTCATAAAAAGCGGTTCGGTTTTCGGTTCGGAACAAATATTTGTGAAAATTTCGGTTCGGTTAATGGTTCAGTTAATTAGTAGAAAAAAGCGGTTTTCCGGTTCAAAACCGGTTCACGTCGTGTCAGAAAAATTTCGTTACGAAAGAGTAAGTTTTTTTGTGTTTATTCTATTACACAGGCCTGCAAATTCGACACTTTTTTTCCTCTCTTGATTTTTTAAGCCAATTATAATGGTTTGGGACCTCCTTATCACGAATTTGAACTTGGTTTATTTCCATCACGACAGGATTTTGAGATATTCCAATTTTCATAACCAAAAAAATAATGAAAAATCGTGTTTTTCACTGTCATTTTTTAATTTCTCGAAATTCTGACGTGAAAGAGCAATTTTGTAAACGGATTTAGGCTCAGCATCAAAAAATAAATTGGGAAATCACCCTTGTTCGTCTGTGCAGCATTTGAGAACTTATTTATTCAATCGTTAAGGCTTATGTACTCTTTTAAATCCGGCCAAAAATACTCAACATATTTAAACCATTCTTGCACCATATATTTTTTTGGTGCTCCCCGTACCATCAAGATAGTTGCTATGTATAATATTAATCCAGGTATGATGTTTCATAATGCAGGTAAATTAAGTAGATATGTGTTTTTTGTTTTTGGTATGATTTCTTTGTATATCGAGCGCCCAGTACTTTCATTCAATTACCCTCATTATCAGGCAGATATATGGTGTTAATATGGTTTTTTCAATATGCCTACTGGTGTAGGCTTAGGAAAGACTCAAATAAAATTTTCAATTATTTTGGGGTTTTTTTTTTGTATGGGCAATCATTCCCATATTTCTTATAAATGTTTTGGAGCACCAAAAAAACATTTCGTGCAAATATGGTTTTGATACGTTCAGTAGTATAGGCGTGGTAGTCTTGTATTTACAAAAAAGGCACTTAAGTAAAACTTAAAGTACTGAAAATTGTGACTTGCTGGCATTTTTTCATTATTTTTCCTCATAATCAGCACACTTAAATCTAAAGAAATCGCTTTTTAAAATTCAGAGAGGAAAACTCATGCGGAACTCTGTTATTTTTAACAAAGGATTTGATTTTGCCTGATCTTGAATGATTTATGTTTTGGTTTTATTTGTCTGATTTTAAGTACCTAAATATTTAGTATACATAAATAATACAATAAAATAATAATATGGCTTTCATACAAAATGGATATACATCAAAATTTTGATATATATCGGATATATATCATAAATATCCGATATTTTGATATTTAAATAAATATCCGATATTTTGATATTTAAAATAAATATCGGATATTTTCGAACCTTGGTGTTGCCAGATTTTAGCTATTGACATTAGTGTTGCCTAGGCCAGAAATATATATAGCAGCCCACGTAGACTAAAAAATACGAATTTTCGAAAATTAGAATTTAGAGACACACGCTACAATTTTTAATTTGAGTTGTATTTTTCGGCATGCGACGATTTTTCCAAAAAAAAACTTTATTTTTCAAAAATAATCATTATTAACCCATAGTTTCAGTAACACAATACATAAGGAAACCTAATTTATTTCTCTCCGTGTGATATGCCTGTACTTGAAATTGCTTCATGAGTACATTTTTATAGAATGGAGAAATGTTCTGTTACAGCAAAAACTCGAAAAACAGCAACTACACCAGCAAAAACATACAAGTGAATACAACTAAGGAGTGTGTCATTAGAAATTAGTACATTTGTTTATGCTTATAACTTTTTTTATGAGAAAACAATTTAAATTTTATTGACCAGATATTTTGCTATGAAAAACATATCAAATAAGTACTATTTTGCATCACTTTGAATTAGCTATTAATTTATTTGCGAAGAAATGGCAAGTGAAAGGAAGTGCGTGAACAAATTATAAAACTTTTTTAAATAACCCGCAGTATACTTTTACAAGAAAAACCTACAAAGGATTTTGAGGCACATCCTAACACCAATCGCAAGCAAGCAACGGGCAGAAAAAAAGGTTGTGGTGACCTTATTAAGACAAAAAATTAGTTACCATTCTAGAGAAAAATCCAAACCTTTCAGTAAGAAAAACTGCTCAGCTAGCGGATTGCACCGAGTGCGAAACGAAAGGGGAAGCTAAGCTAAGGACTTCCAAAGTTCAGAAAGTGCTATATCGGAATGCTATTGATTGGTTTTTTAACCTTATTTTCTTTATTTGGATTAAATTTGTGGTACCGTGACATAATCCCCACGGACATAATCCCCATTCACGATATGGGGATTATGTCCGCAAGTTATTCGGACATAACCCCCATTTTTTCAATGGGGATTATGTCCGCAAGTGTTTCGGACATAATCCCCAGGAAAAAACGGACATAGTCCCCATAACGAAATTTGTTATTGACAACAGAAGCAGCTCAGGATTTACAACTCCCAAAAATTCCAATACCGTTTCCGCGGCGGCCTTCAGCCGCTGATCAGTCCAACCCCTAGTATGCTAGCCACAGTAATTTTACATAAGGGTAGGGGTAAGTGGGCGGCCTGTGGCCGCAGCTCAGGATTTAAAACTCCCGAAAAGCCAACACTGGCTTCGCGGCGGCCTTTGGCCGCGAATCAGTCTATAATATATCCAACACCTAGTTTGCTAGCCACAGTAATTTTTCATAAGAGTAGGGGTAAGTGGGCGGCCTGCGGCCGCAGCTCAGGGCTTAAAACTCAAAAAAATCCAACACCGGCTTCGCGGCGGCCTTCGGCCGCGGATCAGTCTATAACATCCAACACTATATAAATTTTTTAAATGGATTATTGCAAAAATTTTGTTCAATCTTAATTAAATTTTTCGGACATAACCCCCATTGGGATTATGTCCGAAAAATTTGCTGACATAACCCCCATGGCCAAAATGGAGATTATGACCGAAAAATTTTCGGACATAATCCCTATTTACGAAATGGGGATTATGTCCGTTGGGATTATGTCCGGTAACCTAAATTTGTGTTAATAACTAAACTAGTTATGAACTTTTTAAAAATTTAAACTCGGTTACTGAGATATACATACAGTGCTGTGCATAACATTTGCAACCAAAAACACTTGAAACTGTATCACCAATTTTCGGCCACTAAAACAGATGCAAATAAAATACTTGGTATGAGGTTTTATGTCATTTATATTGTTGTTTATAAAACAAAAATAAAAAGTCCATACATCACTTATACAAAACTAAAACTTAAGTGTAATATAAAAATGTGTCGGTGTGGCTGTGCAAAACATTTGCAACTATTAATCTAAATTAAAAATTAATAACTAAAAATCAATATTTAATGGAATAACCCTTGATTTTTATAACAGCAGTGCATCTTTTTGGCATGGATGCGATAAAACTATTCTCAAATGAGTGCGGAATGTCCTTTTACCTTTTTTTAACTTCATTAAACAACTCATCCTGTTTTCTAAATTTTTGATTGCATAATGGATTTTAAAAAATTTTGAGAAACCATATTGGTTCCAGTTATAGGAGAATCATTCCTAACTATGCATGTTTCTTGCACCTCCAAATCCGATGTGCATGCTGCCGAGGCAGGTGGATTAACCACGCTCTGGTGGGTACCACTTGGAGAGTTATTTCCCATCGTTTTTCGATCCATGCTTCATTAGTATAATCTTCTCGGCAACGCCCCACGCAGTAAGTTATAAGCTTAAAGCTGGATTCGGCAAGCGCTGCAAATATAGTGGCCAAATTCACTTTTAATTTCAGCCGCCCAATCTGGAACAGACGCTGACCTGGGAGCCGCCCACTCTGGATCAGACGCTTCAGGATTTCGACAAGATGCTTATTTTAAGGCGGCATCGACTCGCCTTGTCAGTGCCAGTTACGGGCATTGTGGGTTTTTCTTTCGAGGCGCAACGCTGTCCAACGCTACACCCTTCCACACCCTGGCTGGTCACCCGCTTTTAGTCGCCTTTTACGACAGGCATGTTTACCTCGGGCATATTCTGACCCCTTACCCGCAGGGGAGTGATTGCATAATAAGCAATGCATTTTCGTGACTTGACGATTTGATTGGGTTTAGATCTGGGGACTCCGCGGGGTATTGATAAACATCAATATTTTGTCGTTTTATCCAATCTTTTACTACTTTACACGTGTGCTTAAGGTTGTTATTATGCAGGAATATCCATTTTAGTGTCATTTTCCAAGTTGCATATGGCTTTATAGTATTTTGTGGTATGTCTTTATAATCATTAGGCTTCATTATGTCTTCAACTCTTTGAATTGGACCGATTCGTTGCGCAGAGATGCATGCCCACACCATGATTCTACAACCTCTATGATAGACAGTTCCTTTTGTATATTTCGGGCTTACCCATTCTCTCCTTGGTCTTCTCACAAGACTTTTACCATCTTTTCTGACGAGTCCAAGTTTAATTTGTGCGAATCGAGTGGTAACAGGCTTATGAGAAAGGCTAAGCCCGAAATATACAATAAGAACTGTCTATCATAGAGGTTGTAGAATCATGGTGTGGGAATGCATCTCTGCGCAAGGAATCGGTCCAATTCAAAGAGTTGAAGAAATAATGAAGCCTAATGATTATAAAGACATACCACAAAATACTATAAAGCCATATGCAACTTGGAAAATGACACTAAAATGGATATTCCCGCATAATAACAACCTTAAGCACACGTGGAAAGTAGTAAAAGATTGGATAAAACGGCAAAATATTGATGTTTATCAATGCCCCGCGGAGTCCCCAGATCTAAACCCAAACAAATCGTCAAGTCCCGAAAATGCATTGCTTATTATGCAATCAAAAATTTAGAAAACAGGATGAGTTGTTTAATGAAGTTATAAAAAGGTAAAAGGACATTCCGCACTCATTTGAAAATAGTTTTATCGCATCCATGCCAAAAAGATGCACTGCTGTTATAAAAATCACGGGTTATTCCATTAAATATTGATTTTTAGTTATTAATTTTTAATTTAGATTTATAGTTGCAAATGTTTTGCACAGCCAATACCGACACATTTTTATATTACACTTAAGTTTTAGTTTTGTATAAGTGATGTATGGACTTTTTATTTTTGTTTTATAAACAACAATATAAATGACATAAAACCTCATACCAAGTATTTTATTTGCATCTGTTTTAGTGGCCGAAAATTGGTGATTCAGTTTCAAGTGTTTCTGGTTGCAAATGTTATGCACAGCACTGTACATGTTTATTTTTCAATGTACTTATTTCTAACGACACACTCCTTACGCACTTTTGACTAGAAAAAATGCCAGTAAGGGTGTTAACTTTGTCCTGGGCAAAAATTAAATTACACTGCGGCTTTTTGAAAATTTCATTTGCATGGGAGGTGCCGATTCTTTTTGTTCGAATTCACTTAGTTTGAGCTCAGAGCTTGAGCTAATTATTCCAAGTATATTTGCGTTGATAGAATTACCTCAAATAACGCTTGCACTATAGAATAACGAATATTTTGCTTGTATGGGAGTTGCCACGCCCTCGTGATCGAGTTCGCGTGGATTTTGCTCAGTTCTTGCATTTACTTATTATTTAGTGTCTGAGTAAAAATTAATTTGATTATTTCAAAAACCTCTTTCAGTATAGAATTTTGAAGCTTTTGCTTATAAGGGAGGTACCACGCCTTTGTTCGAATTCCGCTAGGTTCTGCTCAGAGCTTGCATCATCCTTAGTGTTTGTGTATCTGCGTTTTAAACGGAAGGACAGAGTGAATATAATCTGGGTGTAGGGTATATAAAAATGTTTAATAAAAATAAATATCATTACTAGTGCAGCCAAATTAGGAATTCATTTCTAATTTTTGATCCGACAGGGCTCGTTTTCTTCGTAATAAAATTTTGAACAAAACCAACATATTAGTTTTTTCCGGCCTTTCCTCAAAATTTCTTTAGTCCCCCGTGAACCCTCAAAATCGGATAAATTCGATAAAACTGTTCTAAAATGCTTAAAAATGGAAAGTTATGCTATTCACGGGGTTCTCTAGATTGCTGAATCCAAATATGATGTTGGAAAATGAAAAAAACTTAAAATGGCGCCCGGAAAACTGCGTGCATACCCTTTTTAAGCACCAAAAATGGGAAAAAATCGTTACAGGGGGTTTTAGCCTAGAAGTCTTGTTACATTGAATGAATTTATACGGTCGGTGTGGGATATTGTTTTATGTACTATAAAAAGTAAAGTTTACCAAAAATTTTTTTGTGTTTTTGATTTGTTTATTATTTAAACAATAACTATAAAAAGATAATACAACTCAAAATTAAAAATATTTGTAACATTTTGCAAACCATTTTTTCTAAACTAATTTGAGGTCGCTGAACACGAAAAACCCAATTATTTTTTTTTCCTTGCGGCCGTTCCCGAGTTATTCGTTAATTTATATTTTCGAGGTTATAGCTTCATATACATCAATATATTTCTATGACGCCAAGTTCGATCAATTTTATTTTTCCACGTCGACAAAAAGTGATTAATGGCGCTTCTAACAAGTATACCAATGATTATGCTTTGAAAAAAATTGACTGAGTTATATATAGCAGAAAAAAGTTTGAAATTTTTGAAATTTTTCACATCAACTTCAAATGAAACATTTGGTTTTTGGCATATAATTTTTTTAAATACTTGTTTTTTAGTAATTTAATTAAATGGCGCATATATTTGCAAACATTTTAAGCCTATGTTGAGCAAAATCGAATGAAATTTTCAAAAGATATTAGGGTAAATCAAATGTTTTTAAGTCACAAAACAACATTTTTTTAAATAATACACATGTATGTTTGTACGTATGAGCGTACACAATTTTCCGACTTTTTATCTTGATTACCATAGCGTAAAAAAATTGTCAATACGAGTTGTTAGTAACTGGCATCCATGAAGCAAGTTTACTTTTACGTATAATGTACCAACTTTCTTTTGTTTCAAGTTCACACAATAAAATACTTATGCTAATTTTAGAAAGAAAGTTATAGCCTGACTTAAATTTAATCTTTTGTTTCTTATTATTAATATTATATGTTTGTTATTTTGGCCCAATGATCTTATTCTATAAAATAAAAATAAAATGTTTAAAAGAATGATGTATGTATGTAAATATAATTGAGACATTTGCGGTCAAAAACTTAATTTTTGGCATACTTTAAGCAGTTATTTTACCCTATACAAAAAGTTATAGAGTTTTCGACTCTCCAAAAAATAAAGTTACGTATGCCTTGTCTTGCAACACCTAGGAGGAGCATCAGCGAATGATGACTTTCAATCTCTCCACAACTGTCCCGAATATTAAGCATCCTTCTTCGACGATCTTTTCTAGGTGGCATATGGTCCACACGTTTCTTCTACTGTATTGTGGATTCTATTCAAAGCCTTGGCGGCAAATTTCGTGGGATGGTAAAAATTTCCATTTATTTGGAAACACTGGTTACAAAAATGTTGCAAATTGAGCTATCTTTTATAGTTTTCGAGACTGACAATTTAATTTCAATTTCAAGATTTTATTTGTGTGTGTATTTGTTTCTTAAAGACATAAGTTAGTATCGAAAAATTCTAGGCCATAAGCTAGAAAAGTAGACGGTGCAACTCCTTCCATAAAATTAATTCATCATACCTCCGAAGCTACTTGACGCTGATAGATAAAATAAGGTATATATGTAAAGAACATTGGAACAAATTATGTAAACTAGAAAAATAGACAGTGCCACGCCCATCCAATAGCAAATTCATCATGTATCTGGAATTACTTGATCTAGATACTTGAAATTCGTTGCTTATGTAAGGGACACCGAAACAAAATTATTCATTGGAAAAGAAGATATGACACACACCCGACCAAAAAAATTTTTCATACGTCATACTTCTGCAACTAAATAACAGGTATCTGCAAATAGATATGTAAAAGTTAGAAGGGTTCTTAAAAACGATATTTGGAAAATTTTTTCTTTTTTTTCTTCAGAGAAAACCTGAAGAGCACTTTTGATTCTCCTGGAGACCCATTTTGGCAAAAAAAAAAAAAAATTTTTTTGGTCATAAGTTTTTTTCTTCACCGAATCGATACCCAAACTTGATTGAAAAATAAAGATTATGTTCTTGCAAAACTTTTGGTGTTAAAAAATTTTATATTTCTTTTTTTCACCTAAGTTGTCGAAAAAACTTTTTTTTCTCAAAAGCAAGGCATCTTACGAAAAAAGTTAATAAGGCAAAAAATGCTTAGAAACATCCAAAGAATACTTGTGAATTTTTTCAAAATTTTTGGAAAATTTTTAATTGTTTTTGGTTTGACCAAAAAATACTTGTGAATTTTTTCAATAGTTACCAAAAAAAAAATTTACAAAAATTCTAAAAAAAATTCACACGTATTCTTTGGACGGTTCTAAGCATTTTTTGTCTTATAAATTTCTTTCGTAAGGTGAGAGGAGAAAAAAGCGTTTTCCGACCGCCCAGCTGAAAAACTTACAAAAAAAAAAAAATAGACATTATCTATACTGCAAAAAAAAAATGTACGTATATAATTTCTTAACGCCAAATATTTTGTAAAAATATATATCTTATTTTTTTAACACTCTTGGGTATCCATTTTGTAATGAAAAACAAAAAGTTATGGGCAAAATTGGGCCTTCGGTAGAATCAAAAGTGCTCCTTTAGGAGGTTTTTCTCGAAACGAAAAAAAAATTTGCAAATATCGTTTGTAAGAGTCCTTCTACCTTTTGAGTTAGTGTGGAAACGACTTTTCTTTTGCTTCCTACAAATTGACCAGCACCCAGTTCATCATATTGAGTTTTTGGTGCAAAAAGTCCTTATTTTTGAAAATAAAAATCATACCTTAGAAAAAAGAAACTCCACCAAGCTGATATGCCGTTTTGATTGATGTTCCATGTTATTCGGAATGGTTTTGGTCTTATCTGTGCACAATCATAAATGAATGACCAGCGCCCAGTTCATCATATTGGGTTTTTGGTGCAAAAAGTCCTTAAATTATATCTTAGAAAAGAGAAACTCCACAAAGCAGCAGTGCTGCCGTTTTCACTTCAATCGAAGTGTTTTGTTTTTTTTTTTTTATCAAAATCACTTCGCCACTTTTCATTTCATAAAATCACTTCACTTTTTTAATCCAAAATTTGCCTTAAAATTTGACCATTATTTTAATGAGAGTTCAGAAACATACTTTTTTGTATGCCGATTCCATTAAATCACAAAAGACAAAAAACAATTAAAAACCGAAGATTTTACTTTCCACGCAATAAACATAACAAAGTAAACTGTCAAACATCAGCTGTTTCTTGAACACTTGTGTTGTCAGCACTACATAGCTGTGTTTAGTAGACATCTTTTAAGCCTCATCTACATACACTACGTGTACTTAGCAGATGAATTCACCTGCAGCTAGAGCGCTAAGAGCTACACTGGCTCGGCAAAAACACTTGTTGGATAGATCCGAAAAAACTCATAAACCTGATAAAAATAATAAATCTGAAAAAACTAATAAGAATGAAAAATCTCAAAAATCTGAAGAAACATCAGTGCAACTAGAAATTGAGAAAATCGTTGATACTGTTGAAATTAATGAAGTTGGTGAAATTGATGAATTTTTTGAAACTGATCAAGAACCATCAAATAATAATATTCTATTGCATTTGAGATCGATGGAAGTAAGGTTGCGGTGTCACACTAAACAACATTTTGCCAAATTATCAACTGTACTTACCGCACTTGAAATTTCACTTAAAGCTAAAATTGATTCAGAGCTTGACTTACTAAAATCTAAATTTGCGGAATTAGAAAATAAAGTTCAGGCTATTGAAACAGAATTGACTGAGTTGCGGAAATTGAAAGCTGAGTTCTGTGACCTTAAATTGGAACAACAAAAGTCTAAAAATCTTTCCAACGTTGATATTTCATCTGACGGTGTTTTGTTTGGAGTTCCATATGCTGAGACTGAAGACTTAAGAGCCATCTTCAACACAATTTGTTCCTTTATTAAGTTCCAGCCACCTTATCTTCGTGATATCTTTCGTACTAAAACCAAATCTGCTATCATTTTGAAATTTATTGCTGCATCTGACAGAAACCGTGTCCTTGGTGCCTTTGGAAGCTATAGACGTCAAACGCAAAAATCTGTCTTATTACGTGACATAGGTTTCAGTGGTAGTGACGCAATATTTATCCATGAAAGCCTAACACCTGAATGTCGGAAGATTTTGCAAGCTGCGGTGAAGCTGAAAAAACAAAACAAGCTGTTTGGTGCCTTCACGATTCAAGGAGTTGTGCACGTGAGAGGTCAGAGGGGTGGCTCTGCTGTCTCTGTTGTATGTGTAAAAGACTTGGACCAATATGTACTCCGCCAAAAAGAGGCTCAAGTTTTCAAGCTTCAAACTACAGAGTCCTTAGCTTCAGAACCCCAAACTCCAGAGCCACAAAATACTGTGCCTCAAACTCCAGAAATGCCAGAGCCTCAAACTTCAGAGTGATTTTTATTATAATCAATTATTATTTTATTTTAAGTTTTGACTATTTATTGTCTGTAAAGATGTTTGGATACTTTTTATTCCCCTTTCAGTTCAACTTTGTTAGGCTCCTTCTAAAAATGCTTTCTGTTGTTGTTTTTGCCTTTTATGGTTTTTGGCATTGATGATAGTAATGGCGTTGATCAAAGAATATTAATTAATATTTTATGCAAACAACACTCCGGCTTAAAAATAGTGCATTTTAATGCCAGAAGTTTGAACTCCTCTAAAATGGACTACATCAGGTACTTATTTGAAAATTCAACTTTGGATGTTATATGTATCACTGAAACTTGGCTTGTCAATGAAATAAGTGACTGCTATTATGATTTGCAAAACTTTAAACTCTTTCGAAATGACAGAACACATAAAAAGGGTGGTGGAGTTGCTATATACTGTAAAACGCATATCAACGCTAAAATATTAAGCAAGTCTTGTAGTGGTTCGGTTGAATACCTTAATTTGGAGCTAACTGATGGCAATTGTAAGGTTATGGTCTCTTGTGTATACAATCCTAGTAGAGCCTGCAGCCTGGATTCCTTCTTTTCTGAGTTATCGTTGCGATCGATTGATTCTGATCATTATGTAATCTGTGGTGATTTTAATACTAATCTACTAGTAAATGATAGTGTGACTGAGAGGTTTTGTGACCAGGTCAGTGCCTCTGGACTTTCAATTGTTAACTCTGCTGTGCCTACTAGATTTGGTAATAATGTTTCTCCCAGTTTACTTGACCTTTTTATTGTATCCGATAACACAGAAGTTCTCATCTATGATCAGTTATCATTCATCTCGGACCATGATTTAATATTCTGCACGTTAGATATTAATTTATGTCGTCGAACTGAGATAACGACCGTCTCTTATAGGGACTACAATTCTATTAACTTTACTGCTCTATATCATGAGATCATTAATATAAACTGGAATGATGGCTTATATTTAGCTTCGGTGGATGAAAAATTGCAGTTTCTTACATACAAGATTCGTGATCTCGCAGTGAGACATGTTCCCACTCGATCGTTCCAAATTAAGAGTAACTCTTGTCCTTGGTACACATCCCAAGTTAAGCACCACCTAAAACTAAGAAGTAAATTGCATGTGAAATGGAAGAATAGGCCTACTAGTGAAAATTGGGAGGCTTATAAGTTGGCTCGTAATGCTGCAGTTTCTATTGTTAAGAATGAAAAAAAGAGGTATTATTGCTCTAAACTGAACACATCGCTCCCAACAAAACAATTATGGAAAAACTTGAAGAAGCTTGGTGTGCATAGAAAAGAAACTATTGAATGTAGCATTGATCCTAATTTAGTAAATGATGCCTTTGTAGCTAATGCCTGCTGTAGCGGGACTACAACATTTGAGCCCAACGTAAATAACATGTTTACTTCTGCTAACCAATTCGAATTTAGTGTTGTGGATGAGTATGAGGTACAGATAAGTACTATGAAAATTAAGTCTAATGCGGTCGGAGATGATGGGCTTTCAATTAGGTTCATTAAACTCATTTTGCCATATGTTCTTGGTCCTATCACGCATTTAATAAACCACTGCATTACAACTTCCTGTTTTCCTAAGTTGTGGAAAGTAGCAGTTGTTACGCCGGTGCCAAAAACACGATCTGCATCTGCTCCTACTGATTTTCGGCCTATAAGCATTTTGTCATGCCTTTCTAAGGTATTTGAATCAATCTTGTCATATCAAATATCTGAACACATAAAACAAAACAACCTTCTATCACCTTTCCAATCAGGTTTTCGGTCAAGACATAGCTGCTCGACCGCTATGATTAAGGTAATTGATGACATACGTATTTCGTATGATTCGGACCAGTTGACCCTCCTCTGTCTTTTAGATTTCTCTAAGGCATTTGATTGTGTGAACCACTCAATCTTATGCAAAAAGCTTAAATTTTATTTTGGCTTCTGTGAAAGCTCTTTACGCTTAATGAAAAGTTATTTGGAAGATAGAGTGCAAAAGGTCAAGATTGGTAATTTTTTCTCTGATGGAAAGTTTTGTCGCGCTGGTGTTCCGCAAGGCTCTGTCTTAGGCCCTCTCCTTTTTAGCATGTTCATAAACGACATTTTTCTAGTGTGCAGTAATGTTAAAATACATGCATTTGCTGACGATATTCAGATGTACTTGTCGCGTCGCGTTGGCTTACTTGAGGACCTTACACACAGATTTAATGAAGATTTGTCGGCGGTGAGTAATTGGGCTTCACGCAATGATCTTCGCTTAAACCCCAGCAAATCTTGTATTTTACCCATTGCGCGGACGTTACCTGATTTTGAAAGTATTCCGTCTCTATATGTTGGTAACGCTGAACTAAAATTGGTTAGTAAGGCTTTAAGCCTTGGGTACCATTTAAGCACTGATCTTTCATGCACAAACCATATCAACAATGTAGTTAGCAAAATATATTTAGTGCTTAGATGCTTGCGTATGTCTGCTGCTTTCACACCTACTGATTTGAAGCTTAAACTGGTAAAGCTACTTATAGTTCCCTACATTAATTATTTTGAAGTTGTTTTTAGTAAGTTGGACTCAAGATCTCTTCATAAGATGCAGGTTGCGCTTAACAATGCCACACGATATGTTTATGGACTAAAAAGATATGATCATGTTTCTGCTTGGAACACGAAAATCCTGGGATGCTCGATTGAACATTATCTTATGGCCAGGAATTGTTTATTTTTGCATAAAGTCATCCATTCTAAAACTCCTTTCTACCTGTATGAAAAACTCCATTTTAGTGTTTCTTTAAGGTGTAATAACCTGATCATACCCAAGTATAAATTTTATAATTCCACGAGATTATTCTTTATCAATGCCATCAGAATCTGGAACTCTTTGCCTAGCAATATCAAAACCATAGCAAATTTCAACAACTTTAAGCATTCTATTTTACTACATTTTTCGAGCCTTTAATTATGTCCCCCAGCTCTATGTTTGTTTTTAATAAATTATTTATTTATTAGTATCCAAACAGCTCATTTGTTAAGTTATTTTTACTTAATTTTAATATTATAAATGTATGTGCTTGTTTTTACTTTTTTAAATTAAACGTTTGTAACTAATTGACCACCGCAATTTATGTTGTACAGCAAAAGAAATATATTCTTATTGTACTAATGCATATTATATATAAATAAATGAAAAAAAAATGAAATGATAATTGGCATAGGTACTGCCATCTCATGGTATCGTTAAAGTTGGAAATTCTTGAATTTTAATTGTTTAGTAATAGAAATTGGACCCTTCATAGTAAGTTTGTGAAAATCATTTGGAAAGAGCTTATTATAAATGTTTTTATACAATATTTTTCAAATGTTTTTATACAATATTTTCAAATTGTTTTCAAACAAATTTTCTTAGTGTTATTAAATAACAATTTCCAAACATTTTTATGTTTAATTAAAAATAACATGTTTACTGAGAATCGTTTTGAAAGCCGTTCCATGTTCTATGGAATGCACTTGGTTTCATCCGAGCACAATGAGTGCTCCCAGTTTATTATAGTGGGTTTTTGGTGCAAAAAGTCCATATTTTTGAAAATAAAAATCATATCTTAGAAAAAAGAAACTGCACAAAGCTGGTTCCTCGTTTTGGTTTAAGTTTTATGGAATGCATTTGATTTCATCCGTGCACAATCATAAATGAGTGACCAGCGCCCAGTTTTCATAGTGGGTTTTTGATTCAAAAAGTCTGAAAATAAAAATCATACCTTAGAAAAAAGAAACTCCACAAAGCAGATATATCGTTTTAAACGGTGTTCCGTGCTCTATGGAATGCATTTAGTTTCGTCCGTGCACAATCATAAATGAGTGACCAGCGCTCAGTTCATCATATAGGGTTTTTAGTGCAAAAAGTCCATATTTTTGAAAATAAAACTCATCTTAGAAAAAAGAAACTGCACAAAGCTGGTTCCTCGTTTTGGTTTATGTTCTATGGAATGCATTTGATTTCATCCGTGCACAATCATAAATGAGTGACCAGCGCCCAGTTCATCATAGTGGGTTTTTGATTCAAAAAGTCCTTATTTTTGAAAATAAAAACCATACCTTAGAAAAAAGAAACTGGACAAAGCGGATATGTCGTTTTAGAAATGAGTGACCAGTGATCAAGCGACTATGTTCGGTTATTACAACTATAAATCTCAAAGGACAAGTTCTTATGTTTAAAAAAAGAATCCGTAATAGTATTAGTTATATATAGTTTGAAACGGTTTTGTATGTGCTATTATTTCACCCATATTGATACGATCATTCTGATTATATTGGAAATTCCATTTGTTTCTCTCGTAATCTCCTGTAGCGTCATTTTAACGGTGATCTATTAATGTTCTGGCAATGCTCTGTTAAGTCATTTGTTAAGTTTGTGTCTCTGCTAAGATAGCGATGGAATTTAACTTCACGCTCTTAATCCCACTGTGTGATCACAATATCACTTGTTTACTAGACTTATTCAAAAAAAAACGGAGTCGTGACTCAAGGTACTCCTAGGAGGAGCATAGGGCCAATATGAAACATCTTCATTCGTCGCGATCCATTGCGATGACTTTGATCTCTTGCCACGACTTTCCCGCTTCTTGGATTTCCTTTTCCAGCGACCTTTTCCAGTTGGTTTTGGGTCTACCACGTGCTCTACTGCCTAGTGGATTCCACTCAAGAGCCTGGCGACAAACTTCGCTGTGTGGTTTCCGGAGAGTGTGACCAATCCATCCCCATTTGCGCAGCTTGACCTCGTTTGCTATAGCCCTCTGATTGCATTTTTGATGTAGCTCGGCATTTAATATAGTGCGACGCCAAGGTAGTTATATAAAAAAGATAAAAAAACGTATTTTCAAAATATCACCCCACTAAAACTCTAAATGTGACCGTCCTGAAGAAAACAGACCTTATCTTCACAAAATCAAAAAACGGTTTTTATTGCATTTTTTAAAAAAATATATTATGAATAAAATGACACCTCAATCACTTGAAAATTTCAAAAATTTACTGAGTTATGGCGTTAAAAAATTGTAAAATGAAAAACCCAAGTTTGTAGGTATCGAAGTTCAAGTTCATCAATTATCGGTTTTTACAGGGTAGAGGTTTAGTAAGACCCATTATATAATGGGTTAAAATGCTCTTCAAAAATATTATAAGAAAAATTTCCTTAGGGGTCACAAAGACCCATAAGAACAGGATATAATGGGCTAATATGTTCCAAAAAATTTTTCCTTGTGTGATTTTTCGAAAAAAACTTTTTTTGAGGGTATTTTAGGTAAAAAAAAAACAATATGGCGTTGATTTTAGGTTCCAATTTTTATTTTTTTATATACCCTGATTCAAGACGAAAAATTTGACATATCGTACGACTCATTCCGAGCATTTTTGAGATCGTACGATATTGCATAAGTCGACGGTGCGCCACCTCTAAATCAAGGGTGTCAGCGTTTTCAAATCACTGAGCCAAGCGCAGTCAGCGCAAAATTTTCGCTTTTACAACAACTTCGAATTCCTCGAACTACAACAATCACAAAACCTATTTTTTTGTTGTTTTTTGGTGGCTCGTTTGCAACAACAACAATATTTCAATAATTTTTTAAATTTCTGAGAACTACAACACACACGAAAAATATTTGTTGTTTTTTTACAACAAAAACAATTTTTCATAAATATTTTAACACCGCGAATTTTGACGAGCTCAAAAAAAAAAAAACAACAAACATTTTTCGTGTGTGTTATTGTCCTCAGAAATTTAAAAAATTTGTGAAATATTCTTGTTTTTGTAGGCGAGCCAAAATTGGCTCACTTTTATTCTACGCTGACACCCTTGCTTTAAATGACCTTCAAAAAACTTGAAAAAAATCTCAGCTCACTTTTTTGACACCCTCTTTCAGATTTTGGGCGTGGAAAATCAAAAAAAAATAAATTTTAATCAGTCTATTGTATACCCGACAAAAGTGAGATAACAAGCACTAGTGAGTCTATCAAGCAAATATTGCAAAGTTTTCGGACCCGGAAATAATATTAATAAATAACTGATCGGAAACAAGTTCAAAATTACAAACTTAGTTTACATAAAGATAAGATATATGATTATAGTAATGTTTTGATTGAACTTGGAATATGAAGTACCACTTATACAGTAGGTACATATTTAATTTTTGTGAACACAGATAAGATAAGTTCATGGGAAAACGGAACAGTTTGACATTTAACGTTTACATTTCATTTCATTGTCTGGTTAATAAAAATCACTGCAATATAAATACAATAATGAAATTAAAATTTGATTTATTCATTATACCGTTAGCGACCCATTTTTAACTTTGAAACAAAGAAAAAAAGAAAAGAGTATCTATAAAAGTGAAATGAAGAAAAAGTTGAATTCGTTGGAATTTTTACAGTCAGCAATTTTTATCTACTTGAACTTGTTTGTTTATTCTGCTGCTTGGTGCCGTTGCTGTTGTCGCCGTTTGTAGATAGTTTTTAATGTTGCTAGACTCCTATGTTCCGCCACAACTCAATCAGTGTGCTTAAGTTAAGTATCTTATGGATACAGTTAAATTTTAATACCCTATAACTACCCAGGGTATATTCACTTTGTCCTTCCGTTTGTAACGCCCCTAGATAAGCAACGTTATATTTTGTTTAGTGAACTGGCACCAATTTGGAAGTTTCCGTGACCTTTGGCAGTAAATTTATAATTTAGCGACTTCAGAGTTGGAGTAGAAAAAATGCTGGATCAGATATAGAGATTAAGGTTAATATATTGGTAAACATAATGAAATTTGATGCTGATAGCGCAACGGACACCTCTACATATAACATCGCAAGCTTACACTGGACTCTTTCGTTTGTACCGTACCATTACAGTACCGACTTGCATGAAAAAGTTAATCAATATGTAAAGTACAATCTTAAAGTAACTTTGACGAAACTTTTTAAGAAAAACGTAGAATAATCTCGAGCTATTACCTATTACTTAAAAATAAATAGGCTCAAACTTGTGTTATTAGTTTTAAGATACAATTTTTTCTTCATTAATTTTAAGTAGCAAGAGCATAATTTTAAAACTTAAATGCTGCAATCAATTTACATTTTACTAATACGTATATTCCATTTTTGCATCGTAGCATGTTTTTTTTTTTGTCTCAATAAATAACTTGAACTTGATGTTTATATCAAGTTTGTTCTATTGAGGCAGTTGAGCAGGGGACCGATTTCAATATCGGCGAAGTCGGTTAGGTTATTACAAACTCTGAGCAGAAAATAAATGCAATTAGGCGTGTCAGCTCCCATACAGCAAGATCTTCAAAATCAATACCCATACAGCAAGCGTAATGTAACTAAATTTCACACAGACACTATATTGCTTGTGAAAGCTCTAACAATAACTTCACGATCCCAAAAACCTTTGGTTAAATTCAACATAACAAATTTTCACACAAATACCGGAAATTTATTTTAAAGTAAAACTATGCAAACTTAAAAGGAGAGCGTGCAGCGTACTACGGAAACATAAATTTTAAAACGATATATTGATAGAGTTAATCAGAAATATTGTTGTATAAGGTGTAGGGTATTTAATTTTTGGCCATGCTGAAGATAACACCCTTACTAGTTGTATTTTATTTAGTTTGTATTTTGCATAATTTTTTTTTTTTTTTTTTTTTTTTTTTTTGAGATAACTTAAAAGTTGTATTGTACATAATTGGCGTTGAAGGAATGAAAAAGACAGACGACAGCAGTGTTTAATGTACATGAAAACATTTAGACATGCAGTGTTGCGATGTTTAAGAGGCAAACTCGTTTAAGCATTAGAAAATTGCTTTGAACAGATAATTGTATTTTATATTTTTCCTAAAAATTTATTAGTTATTCGATCAATTGCGAAAATTTTTCATACCTAGTCGTGCCATAAATTCTGTTACACACTAAGTATGCTGTACAAATTAAAGAAACGAGTTTTTAAATTATTTCGCAATTTTTATTTTTTAATTTAAAGATAACCTTTCTAAAAATACAAAAAATTATTCAAAATAATGGCCTTTTTCTTTGATACAGGTTCTTAAACGGTCTGGCCATTGGGTGTAGCGGCAATAATTTCCCAGCAGAAAGTTCGATCATCCAAACATAGCTGTTTGGCACATTCCTTTCGTTGTTCGAATCATTCCATTGCCACATCAGAAAACACTTTGCACACATCGCCCGTCGCTCTTATTATTAAGATAAGATAAGTCGTAACATAGTACATAGAAGTACCAGAAGGTGCTTCTAGAATGACAATTTAAAGCTTATTCAGTAAAGCATGTTTTGTTCAACGCTGACCGCTCATCGTATCATTCCTTTGTTGCCTTCTACAACAAGGTGCAATCGGAACACTCGGCAATCGAGTGTCTTCTTTTTGGCTATTGAAATCGAATGTGTGTCTCTGAATTTCTTTGCTATAAAACATCATTTTATGTCTTCTATTGGAAGCCGCAATCTGTACAAAACATAGTTTTATGCCTTTAATTGGAAGGCGCAGTCTGTACAGAACATCATTGTATATCTTCAATTCGAAAAATTATAAAATGAAAATAAAAATACGAGCGCAGTCGGTTACTGAAATAAGCCCGAAATCAAACGAAAATATTGTGTACATCGTTTTTGAGCTTCTTAATCAATCCGAAAAGGAGTAGTTCGTTTTTTCACTACTTTTCGGAACATCCAAGGATTACTACACTTCTGAAGGTGGTAGTTTTATTTTCTGCTGGGTTGTGTTTCTTTTTTCGTTCAGAGTGAAATCAGAGCGCGCTCTATGACCTCAGAATGAAACAATCGAGCATTCAGAGTAAAAGACGGATCACATCAAAATTGACATTTGAAAGAAGAAAAATTATCGAAATAAAATAAAACAAAATTGATTTAGGACTGTGCTAATTATTTTGAAGTAAAAAAAAAAAAATAAATTAAATAATTTGGTTGAATTCTTTGCATTGTTATTGGTTTCCAAAACAAAATAATGTTAAAAAAGTCATTAGATTATAATGAGGGCACCACCCCACGTACGTAAAAAATGATTATCGATACTAAATTAGAAAATATTAGCGGTTTTTGCATACATAATGTAAGGTTAGCCGCGAGATATACAAATTACAGAGTCATAGAGCTACAAAAAAACTTCCACCCACTAACACTCTGGCGACAACGGGGTCTTATTGCCAAATGATTTTCTATAATTGGTGCAAAATTGGGTACTCATAGGCGCTCGTTTGCTTTCTATGCTTGCTCACAGTGAGAGATTCTACCAGTCTGGATGCTCTTAATAAAATTGCAGCCGTAGTTTGAAAGGTACCTTCTTGAAATTTTGTCATATGAAAGAAATTTTTTTTTTCCAAAAAATATGTTTTGGAAGGTAAAAAAGTTGTACCTGGGTACGTTTTTTATAGTTTAGTACGTAAATAGTAGTAAATTTAGTACTTTTTATCAAATACGAAAAAATTTATCGGTTAAAAAATGTCTAAATTATTGACAATTATTTGAGGAGAGTTTGTCACAATTTACCGATTTTTCCACTCTTGGCACACTTCCACAAGCCACGAAAAAAATCGCAAAATTTTCTAAAACACTAGGCATGAAGCAAAACCATGTACCAAATTTCAGCGAAATCGGAAGAGTGTTGCAGATCTTGTTACGCAAGGCATGGAATGGCTGTGTTGCATTTTGAATTTTTTATTTATATGGGAGGCGCCATGCCCTCCGGTCAGTGTTCGCCTAGTTTTGGCTCAATGTTTTCATTTAATATTCTTAGTATCTGAGTAAAATTTGGACGGATTATCTCAAAAAATGCTTTCGGTATTGCGATTTGGAACTTTTATTTATATGGGAGGTACCACGCCCTCCTGTCTGAGTTCGCGTAGTTTTTGCTCGAAGCTTGCGTTTAATATTCTTAGTATCTGAATTAAATTTGGAAGGCTTATCTCAAAAAACGCTTTCAATAGCATTTTTAAACTTTTGCTTATATGGGAGGCGCCACGCCTCCTTGTCCGAACTCAACTTATTTTTGCTCAAAAGTTGCAATTACTATCCTTAGTGCCTGGAAACTAATTTTCAAATTTTACGTTCAGAATTACATTTTTGGCCAGCTTTTACTTCGATTTGCACCTGTGTGCGGCTTTCAATAGAAAAATGTTCAAGTGTGTTTCATAAATAAATCAGAGCGCTCTGAGTGCTTTGTTCAGGTTATACTCGACGTGCTCACGCTCTGTTCAGAGCTCTACTCTGAACATAAAAAAGAAAAACGCCTATTGCCTAAGAATATAAATTGACAGATAAAACATATACATATATTTGTCACTTTCTATTTGTTATAAAATCTATTTATCTGATAATGCCCAAGAGGAAAAATTTCTAGCGCTTCTAATCCAAGGACTTCAAAAGTGCTTGTCCCCATAGAAATTTAGAAGCACTTTCACAATGATTTTTTGAGTTCGAACCCAGCCCGGTGATTTTTTTTTTTTTTGTTGCTTTTTTTTACTTTTTTTGCTTTATTTTTTTTTTCAGCATCTTTTATTTCACTTTTCTATTTTCCTTTCTCTTATTAATTTACCTTTCTTTAATTGAATTGAAATTGATTACACAATGATTCCATATAAGGCTCCAGTAAGAAGAACGTGAGTTCGAACTCTGCCCGGGTGATTTTTTTTTTGCTTTATTTTATTTTTTTGCTCTATTTTTTTTTTTATTAAAATATTTTTATTCAACCTTTTTTATTTCCCTTTTCTTTTTTCCTCCCTCTTATTTATTTACTTTTGATCAATTGAATTGAAACTGATTGCACAATGATTCTATGAAAGTAGTGAAGAGCAAAATTAGTCTTGGTCTTGCGTCATGTTCTTGGTCTTGCTAATTTTGCGAGAACAAGACCAAGACGCTGATATTTTTGCAAGACCAAGACTGCTATGGTCTTAGTCTTGGTCTTGGTCTTGCTCACGATAATTGTCAAGACCAAGACTGCTTTTCAGTCTTGCTAATTTATAGTTAAAAGTTGTTTCACGCCCGTTTTGAAGATAAAATCATCTCTCGATTTAAATTTTGGCATCTTAAAAACCCAACTGCTTTGGAATAATATGTTTTTGAATACTAACTATCTCTGAAAATTTTTTCAAGACCAAGACTTAATGAGCAAGATCAAGACCAAGACTCAATATCAAAACCAAGACCAAGACTCAATGTGCAAGAAAAAGACCAAGACCAAGACTGCTATGGACTTGGTCTTGGTTTGCTGATCACTATATGAAAGGGTGTAGGAGCATTCGTAAGTCAAATTCTGTTTGAACAACATTTGCTTAATATACAAATTTAATACATCTTCATATCATCGGGCATTGGTGTAGCGGTCTAAAGAGTTGGTAAATGTAAGTAAAAATATCTAGCACGCGGACGGTCGTGGATTCAAATCCTAGTGCGGGCAGTTTTTTTTTTCTCTTTTTTAATTTTATTGAAAAAACGCTAACCGCAGCATTACAAATAAGCGCTTTAAAAACTCTTTTTTTAGTAAGGCTGCAGTAAGCTTTTGCTCGCTTACATCCTATGACATGCAATGTTAAAAATAAAGTATAGTTCTTACGGAGCGGAAGCACTTCAGTAGGTTTTTTAAAGCACTTATTTTCCCCTTGGGTGGTTTTGCCTTTTATCCCCATGACTCATACATCTACGAAGTCCATTTAAGAATGCGGTCGTGCGTTTGTTGGCCTCTTACGTTGTCACAGAAAGAGATACACATAAAATTAAAGACTGAGGTAGGTAACTCATGGTCATATGAGTATTCATGCAATTGTGCTGTTTTCGTTCAGCTGTGGCGTTTGTTAATTCTTCCCACTCTTGCTCACCGTTTTGTTGTGCGGTCATGTGTGCAGTTATTGAATAATTTACACATTCCACACGCAATTCTTTCAATAAACAAGACGACAAATAGGAAAACTAATAATGTGCTAGTAATTTTTTTTTTTTTCTTCGTATATCTCAGCGGGAGATGGTAAGTGATCGTAAGCGAAACGTTCAACTATCAACCGAATATTCGATAGCTGAAGTCTTCAATGAAGTTTAACACGGCAATGTCCGCGAAAAAGTATTGCATGTTTCTTTAATGTGAAAATGGCGAGATGTAGTAAGTAAACGAATAAATTTTCAAATATGATTGTTGTTTCTTATATGTACAACCTTAACTCTCTTAATAAAACTGTGTGTTGTTTCAAACATACATACTTTGTAAAAAGGGAGCCACACTATAAGTACTATGTAAAAAATTCCTCAAGCAATGTTCAATATTTGATAGAATTTCACTCAGCAATGTGTTACATATTACACAGTATTTGAAAATTGAAACTGTTGCTTAGTATAATTTACCGAAACGTAAACAAAACCAAAAACATGAAGACACTGCTTTCCTTTTTGTCTTTTTCTTGTCACATAAAAAAAAAACTCCTGCGATAAAACTAAGAGGTTGTCCCTATTTTCCCCGAGAGGTGTGAAGGGTTATTATGGGAATGCAACCAAATATAGCAGGTACTAGGAATAGAAGTTCCAAGTTCTGAGCAAAAATTATGTTAATTCGGACAAGGGGGTGTGGCACTTCCCACACAAGTCAAAAATTTTAAAATGGTGCAGTATATGGTATTTAATTTTTGGCCAGACGAAAGATAACACCCCACTAGTGTTTCTTTCTTGTTGCCAAGAAATATGAAACACGTCTCTTAGCATTGACCAAGTGGAGGGTATCATTTACATAAGTGAGTGCAGGTGCTGTCTATATTATTTATCGGATTGCGCGGCTAAACAAACGCCTCTCTTTTTGCGCTGTCATTTTTCCAGTTGAATCTTTATACTTTTACCACAATTTTGTGCTTAAAACAAAGTAAATAAACAGCGTAACTAGATATAAAAAAACAGAAACCCGCCACTTAAGTATTTAATCGATTACTGATGTTGTTTTTATATTTTTTCCATTTTTCTCTTGTTTTTATTTTTTGTGTATTTGCAACAAAGCACAGTGGGGAAAAGGGTAAATATAACGGCGTTTAATTGAATTTTGGTGCCATAAATCAAGTAGAAAGCATTTAACTCAGAAGGTGGTAATTGGACCGGAACAATTTTTTCAACTTAATGTCGTCAATTCTTCACCTTTGAATAAACTTTCTGTGAAAAGAAAGCACAAATGTTTTCATTTTTAGCTAAATAGCAGTCAAAAGTCTCGAAAAGTACCGAATATGATTACTATACACAGGTTTATCTCTCGAACTATACAAACTATTTTGATAAAATTTAGTATATAGAAGCCAAACATGAATTTAAGGAATAGACGGTTAGACAATTAAACTCGCTATAGTTTGCATTGTATAAAAGCTATTTCGATGGAATTTGATACGTAGGTGCTATACGTGAATACTAATAACTGGTCGAAAAGTGTTGTTATGTTGGGGTTGTTTTGTCGATAAACAATTCTTGCTACATTCATAAGCCCGCAGACAATCACACTGTCACTTATTTACCAGACAGAGTCAGTCTATTGGACAGATAAGTATCATGTACTAAGGGACATAATCCTGTAAGATTTTATCAATCCCGAGTTCTGGGACTGGGCAAAAATAGTTAACTAGGAATATAAAAACTATTAGGGTATTCACAAAGGTGCTTTATTACGCTCTTAGCATAGCGACGCACAATGGGAGGGTTTGTATGGAACGGCGGTCATATATAGTAATAAAAGAGCTAGGATATTAAAATTCGGTGCAGATGTTAAAATAATAAAATTCTGTGAATACGAACAAAATCCGCCGACGGACACATCTACCTCCCATACAAAGTTGGGGCGTGGTCGGATTTTTTTTTCAAAATGGGTATCAATTTCCAATAACTTGAACCCGCTGATTTCAAAAATGTTAAAAATTCTGAGGTATCTTTTTTAATTTTCAAGTTATGCGAAATAAACGAAAATCTACTTTATAAAAACTATATTTTGTTTGCTTGTGTATTTGTCCCTTATTGACTCGGAAACTAACTAACCGTTCTTACAGAAGTTGTTACATTGTGTTAGTACAAAAATATGCTAAAAAAGTGGGCGGTGCCACGCCCTCCAAAAAATCAACCAATCATATCGTCGGGTTAAAACTACAACTAGACATCTACATATATTGATGTTTTGAGTTAAGTATACAGAAACATGAAGAAAAAACGGCTCTATGTCCCAGTCTAATCGATTTTTTGAAATGTAGTCTCCATCCAATTTTATATAAAGAATAAAAAGCATAAAACTGCAAAATCCCATACAAAAAACGAATTCCAAAAAATTTAAAACGCTTTTTTCTCAAAACATGAAAAATGTAGATGTCTAGTTGTAGTTTTAACCCGACGATATCTCCGAAACCCTTTGACGCAGATAAATGAGATTTGGTAAACATGGAAAAATCATCAGGACAAATAATGCTCACCGGAAAAATTGGCGAAGCCACGCTCTCAAAAAAATAAATTTTTTATTTCTCTGACAATATTTGCCGCACTTGGATATGATTGGGTACATATTAGGCATGCGCTTATTTTACGATTTTCTGATTTTCGTTCGTGCCGCCCCCTGAAATCCTTCTAATGGTCATAAAAACAAATACTATGAAGTTTCACGGCGATCGGATAACGATAACCCGGCCCGCAAGAGAGGTCAAGGTCAAGTTGAGGTTTCAGGCAAAAAATAATGAAAAGCATAATTTTATCTTATAGCAAATTGAAATACCTTTCTAACAAGCTATAAATGTTTAAAATCGGGTAATTAATACGAATTCTATGAATTTTTCTTTTACGGCATTAGCAAAATTGCCGCAAAATACCATATGTAGTAGAATAGCATTTTGCGGCAATTTTGCTAATGTCGATAAAAGAAAAATTCATAGAATTCGTATTAATTACCCGATTTTAAACATTTATAGCTTGTTAGAAAGGCATTTCAATTTGCTATAAGATAAAACAATGCTTTGACTAATTTAATTAAGTTTAAAAAAAATGTTCATTATTTTTTGCCTGAAACCTCAACTTGGCCTTGACCTCTCTTGCGGGCCGGGTTATCGTTATCCGATCGCCGTGAAACTTCATAGTATTTGTTTTTATGACCATTAGAAGGATTTCAGGGGGCGGCACGAACGAAAATCAGAAAATCGTAAAATAAGCGCATGCCTAGTACATATGCTAAGACAATTACAACAAACAATTCTCACTAGAAAAGTGGACGGTGCCACGCCTCTATGAATGCTGATTCATCATATCTCAGAAACTTCTTGACGTAGATAGACAAAATCTGGTGCATATGCAAAGGGCATTTGGAAAAAAAATTTTCAATGAAAAAATGGGCAGTGCCACGCCTTACGAAAATAAAATTTGTCATATTACTAACGCTTCTTGGTGCAAATTATAAGATTTGGTAAAGTGCTTCGCTATGGTATATCCAAGTAAAGAGAGGGCAATTTCCAAGGGGTTGGAAAGGGGCAAATATACCCTTTACCTACTACCCTTTCGTTAAAAATAAGCATCTTTCGAATTTAAGCAGACTGTAAGCTTAACCCTTTAACTGTTTATGTCGAGTATACTCGTCGTGAAGATAAAAAAAATCGCATTCGTATTAATATTAAACGAATCAACTGTAATTTTTTTTCCTGAAAAAGGGCAAATAAAGATCTTTTAAAAAATGTACATTTTAGAATATTTGTTTGTCTGGCAACCTTATTTATTTTAATTCACACTGAAATAACAAATTCTGGGGAAGTACCGTTACAAAACGATTTTATGTGATATTTTTTTATCAATGAAATAAATTTTGTTTGTTAACAACGAATAAAAATATATATTTTTTAAAAAACCAACACGCAACTTTTGATCATAATTGCTTACTTTTATAGGCAGAAACATTTTACTCTGTTTATGTCGATTATACTCGTCTTCGATGGAAAATAATTAAACATAATTAAAGGGTTAAAATTGATAAATCTGTTGTAAAACGTTGAAGAATATAAAAATAGTTTGTTTTCTCAAAAACAGCAACAGGAAAAAATTAATAGAAAAATAAGTTCTCAAAAAAGGCAGTAGGGACTTTGTATTTCGATTAAGCATATTTGGCCACATATTATATTGGAAAATAATGGAAATCAGAAAATGTATTTTTTTATGTCAAAGTTTTCAAAATTTCTCGATATTGGCTTTTTGAGCTTAAATTTTCGAAAAATCACCACAATTCACGTATTATACAATATAAAAACTCAAACAAATATTTTTTTAAAAGCTAAGTGCTTGTACTTTTTTTCCTAAATGCAATTTTGACATATCTCAATGAAAACGAATTAACAATTGCGCTCCAAAAAAGTCAATTTATTTTGCCCCGTAAAAAACTACAATACCAAAAAGTTCAAAAAAAAAAAAATTAAATTCTCAAAAAAGGCAGCAGGGACTTTGCATTTTGATTAAGCATACTTGGCCACATATTATATTGAAAAATGCTGAAAATCAGAAAATGTATTTTTTTTTTACTGTCAAAGTTTGCAATTTTTCCAATTTTACCATTTTTTTTTTTAATCACCATAAATCACATAAAATTTGCAGAAAAAAAAATAGGTTAGTTTTAACAAAGTAGAAACAAAATTCTTTCTAACGATGTGCTACATACAGCTGTGTCCAAAAAAATAGTAGTGCTTTTTATAAAATTGAAAACGACCTTAAAAACATCTGAATTTTTATTTTGATCAAATTGAAATACATTTTTTTACAAGAGTGGTATCCTAAGGAGAAATTAAAAAAATAATTAACAAGATTTCAAGGCAGTTTGGATAAAAAAATTTAAGTTTTCACAAGTTCTTAAAATTTGGCTGCTCAAAATAATATTGGGTGTACAACTTGAAAACCGGAATTTGACGGTGGATGTCCGTACTAACAAATATCGTGAAAGCTCAAACTTTATATATATGTCATTTTGAAGGTACATTTGACAGCTGTCAAAATCAGTCAACAAAACAATTTTATCTTGTGTGCATCATTATTATTTTTCACGATGAATAACTTCGAAAATTGGAGAAAAAGACAGCATTTGCGGGAGGTTCTGTTGGGTCATTTTTTTGCAAAGAAAACTGCTGCCAAAAGTTATTTTTGCATCGGATCGTGACTGGGGATGAAAAATGGATCAATTACGACAACCCGAAATGCAAACATTCATATATGAAGCCCGGACAACCAGGACCTTCCCAGCCAAAGGCAAATATCCATGGTGCCAAGGTAATGCTCACAGGTGACCTCTATCGAACACAATTAATACGTTTGAAGCGTGCCATTATCGAAAAACGCCCGGAAAATGCGACCAGACACGAAGCAATAATTTTTCATCATGACAACGCTCGGCCACATATTGCTGCCCCAGTCAAAAATTACCTGGAAAACAACGGAAAACAACGGATGGGAAATTTTGCCTCACCCGCTTTATAGCCCAGACCTTGCACCATTAGACTACCATTTGTTCCGATCGATGCAGAATGCCCTATCAGGAATACGCTTCACTTAAGTTCAAGATATCGAAAATTGGATAGATTCATTTTTGGCCGCCAAGCCGGCGCAATTTTTTGGAATGGAATTCATAAATTGCCTGAAAGATGGGGAAATGTTGTAGCTTCCAATGGAAAATACTTTGAATAAAATATATTGTAACATTTTTCCACAATAAAGCATCAAATTTCGCTAAAAAATTCCGGTTTTTAAGTTGTACACCCAATAGTAGTGGTAACTTTGCAGTCGTGTAACTTTTGCAAAATAGCCACCTTTTTTAAAATTATGGGTTATTTAAAACACACCGTTATCACTAGTTTTTAGTTGCATTGCCTTTATTCGCAATAACACAGGCACAGCGCTTTGGCATCGACTCCACAAGATTTTGGCATCTTTGGACAGGTATGGATTTCCAGGCGTCTTTAACTGTTTCCCAAAGTTGCGAAACATTTGTCGGTCGACATTGGGAGACTGCATTCTTCACGTAGCACTATAGGTTCTCAATGGGATTCAGGTCTGGCGACTGGGCGGGCCATTCAAGAACATTTATGTCGTTGGCCTGAAACCATTGTTTGTGCTTGGGGTCGATGTCCTGTTGAAAGACCCAATACAGTGGCATTTAGTCGCTAGCATATGGCAACATGACTTCCTGCAGTATATAGACGTATAGGTGCCGATCCATGAATTCCTGGATCCAATATATAGGCCCCACACCGTTGTACGAAAATCATACCCAAATTATTATGCTAGCTTCTCCGTGTTTGATTGTTTTTAAGGTAAATCTTGGATCTAATTCCGTACTTGGTGGTCGTCTTACGTATTGCCGAGACCCCCTTCCACCATTAAGCACAATTATGGATTCATCAGTTCATCAAATATTTCTCCAGTTCTGAACTGGCCAGTCGATGTGTTTTTGATCGAATTTTATTCTTGCTGCTACATGTTTTTTATTTAGAAGCGGAACTTTTCTTGGGGTATGTGCTGCCAAATTATTTTCCCGCAAATATCTTCGTACTATTTGTGTACTGGCATTGACTGTAAGTTCATCCTTTATCTTGGAAGAGCTCGCAAAAGGATTTAGTCTTGAGTATCTCACCACACGATTTGCTTCTTTCTTGGAGATAGCATTTCGAACCATCGTCGGTGAACAACCTACTAAATTTTCCACTTTCTTGTAAGTTTTGCCCTTCGAAATCAATTTTTTATAAGTGCACGCCGCACAGAACTGCAATGCTTGCCTCGTCCCATTTTTGGAAAAGTTTGTTGCACGCCGATGAGAAACTGATAAATGATTATAATAATACCATTTTTGTTAGGAATATCCGGTTTATTATTTTTTTTTTTTTGACAAAATTTTCACATACACTACTATTATTTTGATCAGACAAAAACCAGCTTAACTGCGAATTTTTCAAATAAAAATTAGAACAAGTACGCCAAAATTGAATTTAGGGGGGGTTCATATTATGCTTTCATAGCGTTACAAATTAGTAAAAAAAAATATCGAAAATTCAAATAATCAGTAAGATATGACAAAAACAATCTAACCGGAAGTATCACTACTATTTTTTTGAGCACAACTGTAAGTGCATCCGGCTTAAAACAAATTAACTAGAGCGTTTATCCAGAACTTTCTAATATAAAGATTTCCATAGAGCATTTTTGCTATTTAAAGTCCAACTTTGAGCCCACTGTGTAACTAAAGCAAAAGAAATTTTAAAATTTTATAGTTTTTTTCCCGTCCTAAGTATTATCTGACGATTGGCGTAAAAATTTTTTAAATCCATAGCACTTTCAAATTTTACCTATTTATGGCCACAATCTCCCATTGTGCGACGCTCTAATTTTAATACTTTAAGATAGAATTTGTTGTTTTTGTTTTGCGTGCAAATGCAATTTAATACCAATATGCTTTTGTTTTTTTGGGGGCGTTCATAACTAATTTTTAATATGTCGCAATGTTTCCACACTGTGATTTTAAGATGCCATTTTGAATACTCTAAATTAGTTTAAAATTGATTTAAGTTTTATTTAAACTTGCAAAAAAAGAGAAACATTTGGATGAAAGAAAATTTTTCCGATCTCGAATTTAAGAAACTTAACGAAGACAGCATATATTTTTAGTGCAGTTTATCTCCTTAAAAGAAAGTTCACTTCCAATTATTTCGCAGAAAAATCTTAATTTTACTATGGTGAATAATAATCTAAAGGAGTATGCCTATTTTTTAATTTTCGGGGAGGAATACTGCCTTAAAAAGATATTCTTTCTGGTCAAAGTTTCGTAACTTAGAAGTTTACGACTTTTACAGACCTAAGCCGTTAAATACATTTGACCCATCTTCATGTACACTAGTTCACATAAATATACGTAAGGCCAATTGTTTTGTATGTTTCACCATACAATTTTTTTTGCATGTTGAGTGCATTTTTTATCTCTTCATATGCAGTCTTATCTACTTTTTGATGCTAAATCCGACTGCATCCTCAGAATTGTCAATATACCTGCAAAATTTCAAAATATTGGTGCTTGAAGTTGGAGAGAACGCTGTTTTAAAGAGAGTTGTACGACTTTTTTGGAAATTGGAGATGTTTCTAGAGGAAATATTTCATTGCTTTAAGAATTGCGATGATTTTAGCTTAGTTTGGTATTCTAAAAGCTTGCTGTAAATTGAGCTCTTTAGAGATAATACCTTTCCCTAAACTGTCCCAATCTTAAAACTTAGAACAATTCAAAAACATATCCTACATAAATACTTATAAATTAGTAATTTGATACTTTAAAATACCTTTAAAAAAACTTACAGCAGTGAACTGACGTGCTAAGGAGCAACTAGGTCGCGGAGAGCGAGTATTCTCTAGTATAACTCAATTGAGGGGGTTAGAAGCAAAGGGGTACAAGTAACAAAAAGTAAATTTTGAGTAAAATATAGTTAAAGTTAACGTTGCTTCATAAATTGCAGAGTTAGTTAAAAAATAAAATATTGCGCGTCAAATAACATTTAAAGTATGCTCCATCTAATGGTTTTTTCAAATTTTTTCTATGAGTCCCCCTTTAAAAGTTATAAGTATTTCAGTGAAAGCCTACACCATTTTACTCAATTTTTTTTTTTTTGTAGTAAAAATGGAGTAAAGTTAGCACCGTGTAGCAACTAACATAGCAAAAGAAAAAACTAAGTACCAAAACTCTAAGAATCCTTAAAACGTTCTCTGCTAAAGGTATTTTTTAAAATATTTATAGAGGTCCGCTTTTAAAAGTTATAAGTATTTTACTGAAAGCCTACCGCACTCGTTACTTTTCATTTCAAAACGAAAATATTTTATTCAATATTTTAAACTCGTTTAGAAGCAAAGGGGTACAAGTGCGGTAGACTTTCATTAAAGTACTAATAACTTTTAAAAACAGACCTCTAGAAAATTTTTAAAAAATACCATAAAAAGGGAATTTTTCAAGGATTCTTAAACTTGAGGTTTTTAATTTTTTCTTAACCTATGTTAGATGTTACGCTGCGCTAACTTTGCTTCTTATTTACTAGAAAAATTTTTTTTTGAATTTTGTTTTAAAGCAAAACTATAATTTTGTGAACTTGCTTACCTTAATGGGGCTCTATAGAGGTGTAGAAACACAAAAGCTTAAGTAATGTTTGTTTCATAAATAAAGCAAAGCTTCCACTACCTATTCTCATACTTAACTCAATTTTTCGTAATTTGTCACTTGTACCCCTTTGCTTCTAACCCCCTCAATTATGGATCCCGAAAATCCGGGGATTATGGTTCTGCAATCCCGGGATTTCGAGACTAAGAAAACGTCCGAGGTCCCATGGTTTGGGATCTCGGGACTATTTTCTCTACTCACTAACCATGGGTAATTTTGATTTGGTATTATATTTACGAAAAAAAAAAAACGAAAAGGTACTGAAACTTACGATTATATTAGAAGCTACAATAAATTAAATCGTAGCCATTTTACTTAAAAAATGTAAGTTTTTGACATCATTCCAAAACTAAAGGATGGATAGGGAAATTTAAAATCATGCCCAGTACCCAAATTTCGAGGACAGTCCAGTGAAATAAGACATTCTGTTCAAAAAAATTATATCTCTTACTTTTGAAATGTGGATCCCTTGATTTTGATGCTCTTAAGCAAATGTCGAAAATCGAGATCGAGATAACAGAAAAATAAGTAAGTTGCTTAATTTTCATGTGATTTTTTCAATTAGTTTATATTAATAACAAAGTGAAAATTTTGGCTTAAATTTTTTAAAAATTTGCTACACACGACAACTTAAATGCAACAAAAACAAAACATAAAATGCTCCTAAAAATTTCCAAATAAAAACGAACGTTTCTATTTTATAGTTTCAGCAAAAGCCCCACTATATGACACATAAATAAATAGCAACCAGCCAACAATAGTTTTGGAATTGGAAATAAAATTCAGCAGCTGTTAAAAATTTACTAGAAAAAAACTTGTAGAAAAAAAACAAGTTTCACAATAACAACAACAGCGACAAAGCTTTAATAGTAAAAAAAAAACATAAAATTTAAAATACTTATAAGAAGAAATACATCAACTAACAAACACACTACAATCTCAACAATAAGTTGCTAAAAAAAATGACAACAACATCACAAAGTACATTGAACACAAGTACAACTGCATTTGGCAATGGGACTACAGCAACAACTGGAGCTGCTGTTGTTGGCAGCACAACCACAGGAGGTGGGAATGTTGGCGGAGGTGTTGGGATTTCTGCCCCATCAACGACTGTCATCAGCAATAACAATTTAAATGGCGGTAGTGGCACCAACAACAACAACAGCCACAATATCAACAATCTTAACAATGCACATCATAGCATTTCGAATTTAAATTCAAATCAACGTGGTGGTAAGTTTTTTATGATTTTGAATTAAAAATACAGCAGAAAATATTTTCTGCGTTAGTTTTATTCAAATTTATTAGAGTTAAATACCATATGTTGCAAAGTTGCCAATTATATATGTATACTAGGGTGGGCCAAATTGTATGGACTAAATTTTATCGACCTCGGCTACCCCCCTATGTGAAAGTTCATTCAATTCTATGAATATTTGCCCAAGGAACTACGTAGGTTGCCTTTTATATTGCAACCCTAGTGTTGCAATCTGGCAACTGCCAGCTCTATCGTAAAGTTTGACATTTTTGAGGTTGTACGTACTCAGAACATTTTGACATGCGAGCGCTACTTGTGTTGTTTACAGTAACTTAAAAGATTCATCTCGCCCAAAAAATGGAATTATATCGTGAAAATTTTCGTGCGATTATTTTTTACAACTTTCGACGTGGATTAACTCAACAACAGTTCATCGATGAACTTAATTAAATTTTTGCCGATGAAGTTCCATCCATCAAGGACCAGTGTTTATCGATGGTATGGTGAATTCAACCGAGGTCGTAGTTCTCTGCAAGACGAATTTCGTGAAGGTCGTCCAAAATCAGTTGTTGTTCCGGAAACCATTGATGCTGTGCGCCAACTGATATTGCAAGATCGTCATGTGACCTATCGTGAGATTGAGACAACCTAAGGCATTAGTGGGACTAGCGAACATTCAATATTGCATGAACACCTGGCCGTAAAAAAGGTTTGTTCTCGTTGGAAACCCCATAATTTAGCCATATTTTAAATTATCAATGGAAAAATTGATTTTCTTAACTCACTGTAAACAAAACAAATACCACTTGTGCATCAAAACGTTGTGAGTACGTTTATGCTAAAAAATGTCAAACTTTATTATGGTGTTGCCAGATTTTAGCTATTGACATTAGTGTTGCCCAATCCCGAAATATAAAAGGCAACCCTCGTATACCTCTGCGTTCAACTTTAGTTTGGCGCATTTTTGATCGAAAATTTTACCTTTTATTAATATTTTTTTTTATTTTCATACTAAATTTTTAAAATTTTTATAAAGACAAAAGTAATGTCATTATATGATTTGGCTGGTATTCTGTCAGTAATCAATTAAATTGGGTTCTGTTTACATAAAAAGTTCACTTGATGGTGTGGAATTGATGCTACATAATTAAAAAAGTGATATGGGTCAAATATCCGATTATTATGAACGACTTTCAAAATAAACGATTCATATTTTTGGATGAATTTTTTCAAACAAAACACCAACCTAGGCTGAAAGTTCATTCAATTCTATGAATATTTGCCCAAGGAACCATACCTCTACGTTCAACTTTAGTTCGGCGCATTTTCGATTGAAAATTTTACCTTGCGTTTAATATTTATTTTTATGCTTGATTTTCAAAATTCTTATAGAGACAGAAGTAATATCATAATATGTTTTGGCTGGTATTCTGTCAGTAATCAATAAAATTGGGTTCGGTCTTTACGAAAAGTTTACTTGATAGCGTGGATTTGATTATAATTATTCCAAAAAATTATATCGGTCAAATAACCGATTTCAAAATAAACGAGTCATATTTTTACATGGATTTTTTCAATCGAAACACCAACCCAAGTAAGTGTTAAATGACTCCCCCACATTTAGGTTAAAAGACCTACATGTGGGAGTTCTAGAGGGTTAAAATTGTCTACAAAAATATTCCTCGTAATATCCTGCATAAGTTTACTGAACACATGATACACCTCAAATGTAAGGATCATATAGTTATTTGGTATTGGGTATTTTGTTTTAACGCCTACTTTAAGAATTTTTTGGATTTTCTCATGTGTTTTACAAAAAGTTTCAAATTATCGACAGTTTACTAAAAAAAAACCGAAAAAAATAGGCAAAAACGCATTTTAGTAATTTATCAATGAATTGTATACATCTTTTGCATTTTCCCATCGATTTTTGTAAGTGGTATCTTATTTTCTTCACAAATATATAGTCTATGATACAAAAACAAAAAAAAATTATAAAAAAGTTATTTCTTCTTGCATAAATCTGCAGTTGATTTTGATTTTTTGTTAATTTTTCGAAAAAAAAAATGTTTTTTTAGAAATCAATTTATTTCGCCGAAACTAACAAACCAACCAAAAAGTGATGTGAATATCATTTGTAGGTAATTTAATTACCTTTAATATGACAAAAACATTTGAATACAAACATTGGTTCTTGAGATATTTATATTTAAATGGAACTATCTTTTTTTTTGATAGTGGCATTCACTGGGAGATTTGGCTGTTGCATAGTGTTATCTGTGGCTGACAAATCATTAGGTTGTCTCTTAGTTGCGGCGTCGATCGAAACACTGCGGGCTTTGATTTGGTTGCGATGTCGTCTTAACATTCCTTGATCAGTTTCGACTTTTTACATTATTTTTCCAAGTTTACGTCTTACAGTGCCAGGGATCCATTTTGCACCCCCAGAAAAGTTCTCAACGAAAACCAAGTCATCAACTGCAAAAGACTTCATAGGCTCACCAGAACCAGCGTTGACAGATGGTGCTGGCAAAAGACGTGTTAAGAGCGTATTTGGCTGACGCCCATGAAGTATCTCGGCTGGAGATTAGGCGTAGCTCTGAAAGTACTCAAAAATGTTAAGAGTGAGTCAGTGGTACTATTACCTTCTTCAACAGCTTTTTTAAATGACTGCTTAAAGGTTCGGACAAAACGTTCTGCTTTGCCGTTGGATGCTGGGTGAAACGGTGCTGAAGTTAAACGTTTTATGCCTTGCGAAACACAAAACGTCTGAAATTCGGCAGCTATAAACTGCCGTCCGTTGTCAGTAACTATTGTGTCTGGAAGACCTTCGATGGCAAAAATCGGCTTCAGTGCGTTAATAGTTGCTTCTGCTGTTGTAGACTGCATTTTAATTACGAACGGGTATTTCGAATAAGCATCTACGCAAATTAACCACATTGCGTTGTAGTATGGCCCAGCGAAATCCAAATGTTACGCTGCCATGGCAGTTCAGCGGCTGGCCAACAAACAAATTCAAGTGGTGGTGAAGCGTTATTTTGTTGCTGACATAAAGTACATTGTGCTGAAAATTGCTGAATGTGTTCGTCAATTTTGGGCCACCAACAATATCTTCGAGCCATCTGTTTCATTCGTGTCATGCCCCAGTGTCCTACATGTAGCATATTTTAAACCTTTTGTTGAGCGGCGGTTGGGATGACGACACGAATAAAATCAGTTTGTAGTAGAACTACTCCACATTCACTGCTTAGCCCCTAACGACGGACGAAAAATGGTTGCAAGCTTTGATCTTGCGGAGATAGTTTAGCTGGCCATCCATTTTCGATGAAAAACTGAACTCGTTGAAGTGCTTTATCTTATTTATTTATTTATTTATTTATTTATTTATTTATTTATTTATTTATTTATTTATTTATTTATTTATTTATTTATTTATTTATTTATTTATTTATTTATTTTCAAACAAGATCCTTAAGCTACAAGACACATCAGCATCTTAAATTTTATAAGCCTAAGTCACATTAATTAGAAGTTCATATTACAAAATTAAAAGAAAACTTGTGTTAATAATTATTAATGATTATAATCATTGTGAAATTAAGTAAATTGCAATTAAGTAAATTTAAAAGTAAATTATTAAAATAATAAAAATAAATTATCCTAAGTCAGTTGCCAAGGGAGACATAGTGAAAGGGACGATAAAAGCCTGTTGGGCGAACAAGCAAAAAGAATAGTTATAATGTTTAAATTATTGCAAGCTGCCGAAATACAGCATGAGATTAGTTTTAAATTGCACTCTGTTACGTAAACCAAGTAAATGAGATGGCAAAGCATTCCAGAGACGAATCGCGTAGATGTAAAACTGGCGGTCAGAATTTAAAGTTTTGTGCTGTATTTGTACAATTTTATTCACACGAGCAGATCGAAGAAACTTAAGACGCGAGTGGAGATGGTTTGGTTCTTTTGTGAAAATAATTTTGTGCAGCATTAGTAAGGTTTTCATTTTCAAAAAAGTTTCAAAAGTGATACCGAAGATTTTTATAGAGTACACTGAGATGTGCTCATAGCGCTTTATCCCATATACATACCTAGCTATGTTATTGAAAACTACATTTAGATTATGTTTGCAAATGCTATCACAGTTTGCGAATAATTCACATCCATATGTCAATGTTGGGATAAGGTAACTTTTGGCAAGTGTTAGCCGTATTTTGAGCGGCGTGAAATATTGTGTAGTCCACAGAGCTCGTAACATCCCGTACACTTTCCTAATCGCTTTAGAAATGTGGTCGTTCCACGTCAAAAAACCATTGAAAGTTATACCAAGATTCTTAGCTGTTTTTACAATTTCAAGTTCACAGCTGTTTAAAAGTATTTTGGGTAGAGCTTTTTGGTCGAGTGGTTTTTTGTAAATCCACAGGCATTTCGATTTGTTAGGGTTTAGGCAGAGGTCGTTAGCTTCTGCCCAGGCTTGAATGCGATCTAGGTCTTCATTGACATTAAGAGCACATGAGCTGATTGAACTTATACTGCTTGTTGCATAAACTTGAACGTCGTCCGCGTATATGTGGATTTGACAATTTTTTATGACACTTGGAAGATCATTGATGTACATTATGAAAATCAGAGGTCCTAGCACTGAACCTTGTGGAACACCTCTTTGTACTTTAAGTAGTTGAGAAGTAAAACCATTGGCACTTACAGCTTGAAGTCTGTCTAACAAATATGATTTCATTAACTCAATTGCTCTTTCCGAAAAACAAAAATAGTGTGCTAATTTTAAGAAAAGCGTATTATGATTAATTGAATCAAATGCTTTTGAATGATCCAAAAGTGCTAAAATACATGCTTGGTTTGAATCCAATGCGGATCTAAGGTCTTCTGAGACATCAATTAGAGCTGTGAGACAACTACGTTTGGACCTGAAACCAGACTGCTTTTCGGTTATTAAATTGTGATAAGCAAGGAAATTTTTTATCTGCTTGTACACAATGTTTTCCATTACTTTTGAGAGGTATGGCAAAATAGCAATTGGCCTAAAATCTCCATTAGCTTTTGGTATTGGAACGATTTTAGCCACTTTCCAGGCTTGCGGGAACTTTGATGTTGTAAGAATGGTATTAAAAATATGTGTAATATAAGGTAAAAATATCGGTAGCATTGCTTTTACAAAAATTGGATGAATATCATTAAAACCAGCAGATTTTGACTTTACTGCCAAAAAAGCCTTAAGAACCTCAACTTGGTCAACGCATGAAAAATAAAAAGAACTATTTGTGAAATCTATTGAATTACTAATTTCATTCTCAAACTCATAGTTCTTGTTAAAAAATAAACAGCCATCAAATAATATAAAGAATATCAAGAAATGTTCATATACCACATTAGCGAAGCCCGACCATACCACACTGGTCAATTTTTAGAAATTACAAAATTGTAAAAATTAAATTGGAAACTTTGTGAATTTAGATAGTTAAACACTTACTTCGCAATATTTTTCACTTACTTTAATTAAATATAAATTGAACTTCACCAAAAAGCAACTTTTTCTTTACAAAATTTTTTTGCAAAAAATGTGCAAAAATACATCGACCACTCGCGATTGACGTTTCGTTCAACTGACATCGGAAAAATTTTGTTTGGTCCATGACAGCAACACATTCCTGGCTTTTCATGTTTTCTGACAGGATAAAAGCATTGACGTTCCCAGGTTCTTTCCCAAATCGGAGATATGCGACCATACCACATTGAAAAACTATACCACAATAGCATCAGTTCCCCTAATGGCGTAGCGCTGCAGGCGTTGAATAGTCATAGAAGGTAGTTGCTTATCAGGGCTGAAAATTGACACAAGCGGCTTGTGGTCAGTTAGCAGAGTAAAATTGCGGCCATATAAATATTGGTGGAATTTTTTTACTCCAAAGATGATAGACAAAGCTTCCTTCTCAATCTGACTATAGCGGCGCTGGTGCTCGTCCAGAGTTTTGGATGCAAAAGCGATTGGCTTTTCGGATCCATCAGGGTATGTATGCGATATTACGGCTCCAATACCATTTGAGGATGCATCTGTAGCAAGCACAATTGAAAGGCTGTCATCAAAATGTGCTAAAAGTGGCGCGCTGCATAGTTCATCTCTCAGAAGTGTAAATGCTTCTTCTTGCTTTTTTTCCCATTCCAATTTGACGTTGGCTCTACGTAGTGCATTTAAAGGGGCTGCTTTTTACGGCAAATTTTTAATGAATTTGTTATAGTAATTAACTTTGCCAAGGAAAGCTTGCAGTTCCTTTAAATTACTTGGGTGTGGCAAATTTTGTATTGCCTTAACCTTTGAAGGTGCTGGGCTGACTCCAGTTTCATTTAAAATGTACCCAAGCAAGGTACTCAATTTCCTTTTCCATCAAACTACATTAAGTTTCGCGACAAGTCAAATTATTTTCTTGGAGGCGGCTTAGTACGGATTCAATATTACAAATTAAATCAGATTCGGACGTACCTGCTATTATGATGTCATCCAGATAGTTCACTGTCATCTGTATGCCTGCGATGATTTGCTCAAGCATGCGCTAAAAAATTGCTGGAGCGCTAGATACACCAAACAGCATGCGTTGATATTCAAATAAGCCCAATGGAGTGTTAACTACCATGAGCGTTTTTTGAAGTGTCATCCAGCTCCACTTGAAAGTAAGCGTCTGACAAATCAATTTTTGCGAAAATTTTACCTGTTGTCCTTGCGTTTTAATTGAAAAACCTCGTTAGTTGCGTTCTTCTCTGCTGACATTTTCTTTTTTAGAATTTGCGTTGTTTCGTAGCTTTCGGCAATTAAAATAATGTCATCGAGTGTTGGATTTAGCTTTTGGAGCGCGGCGGTGCGTACGGCTTCGTGTGGTGTATTCAAAACTATAATATCGCGGATGAGCTCTTCTACAAATTCTGCTTTGCAATTTTGGTTGCTGCAAATATACTTACAATTGCGTGCTATGCCACGCAACTCGGCAATCCACTCTGCATATGATTGATTTTGTTTCATCTTAAGAGAAAATAATTCATACCTGGATGCGAGTACATGTACGGATGATTTGAAATGTGCAGAAAGTTTGGCAATTATATCAGCAAATTGCTTTTTTTTCTACGTTTTCACTGCCGTATATTTTGGTAAGTAGCTCAAAACAGTCTCGCCCTATTGTCAGCCTTAAGTTTCGCAAATTCCTCCATTTGCTTTTTAAAATTATCTTGCATCCATGACCGATTTGTTCCCAAAAGGTCCACGAAGAAATCACGCTGGTTAGTTAAAAGTTGGTTTAACGCTGCTTCGTCCATTGCTCTGCTTTTTTTCTCGTCGCCAATTGTTACAGTTGCTGCTGTATATGAATACTTACGAAAGTAATAAGAACGCCAATAACTAATTCAAAGGTTTATTAAAATATAAATTACAATTAAGATGTGCAAACAATGTACAGCGAAATCAGCAAAAGAACAAGGCCTGTCAAATTACAGAATATAGCCCAGTACGATATTTATCGATATGTGCAATAATTTATGAGTCGATAACTGATATACATCAGTTTCAATATACCTACTTGTATAGGCGTAGGAGCGACTCAAATAAAATTTTCAATTATTTTGAGTTTTTTTTTTTTTTTTTGTATGAGGGGTACAACACCCCCTTGTCCGATCGATCCCATATTTCTTATAAATGTGTTGGAGCACCAAAAAAAAAAAACTGGTGCAAATATGGTTTTGATACGTTCAGTAGTATAGGCGTGGTGCTCTTGTATATACAAACGAGGCACTTAAATAAAACGTAAATTACTGAAAATTGTGACGTGCTGGAATTTTTTCACAATTTTTCTCGTAATCAACACACTTAAATCTATAGAAATCGCTTTTTAAAACTCAGAGAGGAAAACCCATGCGGGACTGTTATTATAATTAAATTTGTTGGTTATTGGTTGTTTTTTATTTATGTTTGTGTTGTCCGAGCCCCACAGCATGCAGGGTTAATTTTTTCTAACATTCATTCCTTGGATTATGTTATTACATGCATACAATTGCATTTATGCATTTGTAGTTATGTATACACGTGATCTGAGTAAGTTTGTTGAGAAAGTGCGAAAAAGCTAAGAAAAAATTATAAAAAAGTAACACTTTACAACTCAAAATTTTTTCATTTTCACAATTTATTTAATAAGCTTTACTTGATTTAAATCTTGAAACTAAATAGCCAAGAAGGCTTATAGCTGTTGTAGATAAACTCTATGATTATTATGTTATTCAAATCGTTGTCAAGACTGTGTATTTTATAAAGCCTGAACAATTCGATTCTGAACTAAAATAAAGTTTTTTTTGTAACAATGGAAAATTCGGCGCATGAAAGACTTTTTTCTAGAAAAACACCAATCAATAACTGTAAAAAAATAATTAGTGCCTGATCGTCTGAACGAGATATTGCATTGCATGATAAAAAGATTTTTTCTTAATGAAATCAAATCTTTTATGACATCGAAACTGACTTTATGCCAGAATATGGCTATGCCGACTGGATTACGGATTTAGCATTTTTGTTAGTTTTAACTGCTTATTAATAGGAACTTAATCCGTTTCGACCCGAAACACAGGCGAATTAGGGCATTTTGCATATCTCAAAGAGTGGTCCCTGGCCTGGTGACCACGTGTCCAAGCGATCATATTGAATCCTTTGTATAAAAAGTCCTTATTTTGTGAGTGAACATGTAGATGTTCTCACCCAAAATACTCAAAAAACAAGTCATACGGCAGCAGTGGCGGATCCAGCATTGTCAAGAGGGGGGGCCGATTGACTACATTTCTAGATAATAAGAAAATGCTTTTTAAATCTTTACATATAATTAAAAAAAAAATGTAATCACTTCCCAGTGTGCCAGACGGTTCGCTTTTTTTTGGGAATCTCTCCCGCCAACGGATCAGTAACGGATCCGTAACGGATAAAAAAGCGGAGATTTGAACCGTCTGGCACACTGGGTTGGCTTGAGAGGGGGGCCGATCGGCCCCATCGCCCCCCTTGGATCCGCCACTGTATGGCAGAAGTAAAACCCAACAGAAGCAGAATATAAATTACGTCGTTTTCAAAAAATGTTAAAATTATCCAAGGGTAAGAAAACCACCTCAGCAATTTAAATATGAGATACGCAGATAGGACAATCGCGAGATAATTACAATGTACAAAAATTTTTACGCTGTTGAAAACCCCATCCGCTCTCCGTTTTTTTGGTCAGGTCGAATTTTCTGTAAAACCGGCTTAGAAGTTATATTAATTATAATGTAAAATCAGCCAAAAATAGAAAAGTGCTCCAATATTAATGATCGTAGAAAAGTATTACAGAGTAGATTTTGCATTTTTCGCCTTTGGTGGCCCATGGCGAAATTTTTTGTAGAATATTTTTGTAAAATGATTTAACCCATTATAGTGCAGTTTTCGGAGAAGAGGTCAAAAGGTTCCCATAAAAACAGGATACAATGGGTTAATATGTCATAAAATATTTTCTTTGTGTATTTGCATTATGACCTTCGGAAAATAAGATTTTTCCAATATATAGTTTTAAAACTTTACAGTATGGAAAATCACTGCTTTTACGTTATATATTTTATTAAAACCTGAAAAATGTTCGGACTGAGACGTGTTATATCTCAAATTTTTGATATTGATTCAAGGTATATAAAAAAATAATATGTATCTCTAACTTAACATCCACCATAAATTCTTTTTTTAGCTAAACTTCTTAAAGTTTCGGATTTTTTAACTTCCAACCTATAAGTCTCTAAAACTACATTAAGATTGAACTTTTTGTCCCAAGGTCACAATGAAATCACGAAGGAAACCTTTTTTTAGAATATATTAACCCATTATATCCTTTTTTAATGGGTCTTTTTGACCCTTTTCCAAAAACTGGACTATAGTGGGGTTACGTATTCATCAAAAATATTCTTTGTAATCTGTACCTTTCTAACGAGCCCACGATCATAAAAATCGGAGCATTTTTTTTTATTAATTTTCAATATCACTGGTATCACCTACTTCTAAGCCGGGCTTACAGAAAACCTGACCACACGCAACAAAATGGATAGCATATTCGTGTAAAGGCGGCCAATATACAATAAAAACACTTTTCAAAGCTCTTTTTTTACACTTACTTATACTACCATAATTTAGCAAAATGAAGCATGATTGATTTGATTTACTAACAAAAAACTCAACTACATACATACTTATGTACTTTCAACAAAGTACGCACAAAAACGGGGTTGAGTTTTGACAAAAAAAACATAAAATTATAAAATACGTCACATGACCCCAAACTAAAACAACAGAAACTGCCGATACAAACCCAAAATTAACTTCAAATGTTCGCAATATTCGGATTACGAATTAATTTAAAGTAATAGTTTGAACGCACCTTTTATGGCTTTAATTTCGACAATATTAACGCTGAAGGGTGGTTTCAAAACCACACCCCATATATTGGGTGTTAATTAGTTAGGTTTAAACTGGAAACTACTTTAAATTGGCATGTTAATGCTTACCATTCGTGTAATAACATAGAAACACACAGCTAATTTCTACTGCTGAAACATTTCATTACATTCAGTGTTAGATAATGTTTTATTATCTTTTTTATTTTATCTTGAGCGTCACGAGCAATTAAAATTAATTTTAAATTAAATCCCACGAAATTAAACTCACATGACATGACTTGAAAAAGAGAAGAAAAAACTTCATTGTTATCGCTCTTTGTGGAACTTATATAATGAATTTGAAAATCCCTCTGCGCACGTATTTTTCATTCATTCATCACAAATGCTTTCATATGAGCTCTCCGAAAAAGTAGCTGTTTTAAAAGTGATTGAATGATAATTTTTTTGCCACACTGCCATGAAGTCATTTGCATTCGTTAAACTGAATTTCCTCATATACACACTGAGTATGTGCTGGTTTCAAAAAACGAAACAGCATTTAACACGTAGGTAATGGTGGGATATAATAAAATTTAAATCACGTGTTAAAAGTTAATTGTTTAAGCAAAGGTGTAAGCGTGGCTTAAAATTCAGATAATAATAGTTATAGATTTCTTATTGTGCTCAACTCTCATTTCATTACCGTGGCGAACACTAACTAGAACGCACAAAAAGTTTGTAAGATATCCATGAAAATTTGGCCGAAAACCTCTGACTTATACACTAAGATCCGCATTGATCTCGCAAGAGTTTGCAATGTATACAATCGGCATGCATAATCAAATGTATTACATCGGCTGTTTAGTTCATGGTCTGAAATACAGATGGCGCCACAAAAAGTTAGCTAGAAACATTCGGTGATTATCTGACGTTTGTTTAAAAATGTTATAAAGTGGGCGTGGCACTTTTCCATTATAAGGCATTGATAGCACTGTTCGACAATTTCGAACTTTTTGTAAAACACATGAGAAAATCCAAAAAACTCTTAAAGAAGACGTTTTAAAAAAATACCCGTGTCTCGTGGTTTTCCTCCAGCACGACACATTTTTTTTAATCGATTTTTGAAGTTTTTTTTATCCACTGTACATGAAAAAAACAAAAATACCGCATTCTTGTGTTAAATCGATAAATTCAACTATGTATATGATCCTTACATCTGAGGTGTATCATGTGTTCAGCAAACTTATGCAGGATATTGCGGGGCATATTTTTGTATAAAGATTTAACCCCCTACAACCCCCAAATGTGGGTCATTTTTGCCCTTTTCTTAAAAAGGTACAAATATGACACCTAAAACAGGGGAATATTGAGCCAGTATGTACTACAGAAATACTCGCTATAAAATAGTTTCTAAACAAGAAAAGGTCGAAATTTTAGCCCGAAACCAAAAAAATCGCTTAAATCAATTAGGACTTTTCACATTGCATATTAATTACATCCCTGACGCGCCTACCTTAAGTTTTAAGAATTTTTCGTCTTTGGTAACTCTTAGTGCAATTTCTTTTAGGATATTTTTGCAAATTTTTTTAACCCATTGTGGCTCAGTTTTAGAAAAAGGGGTCAAAAAGACCCATAAAACAGGATACAATGGGTTAATGTGTTCTAGGGAAATGATCCTTGTGTGATTTCGTTATGATCTTGTGAAACGAGTTTTGTCCAAAATGTAGTTTAAGAGTTTTACAGTAGGGTGAAATTTGGAAAATATTGATTGTTAAAACTGCTTACTGATTTTAACAATTTGTTTGCTTTCGGGATGAAATTTTGCTTTTTTAGTGTTCACCAACTAGTAGTGAAATTGTATAGAAAATATTTCTGTAGTACATACTGACTCAATATTCCCATGTTTTAGATGTAATTTTTGTACCTTTTTAAGAAAAGGGCAAAACTGACCCACATGTGGGGGTTGTACAGGGTTAAAACTGTCTACAAAAATACTCCCCGCAATATCTTGCATAAGTTTGCTGATCACATGATACACCTCAGATGTAAGGATCATATACATAGTTAAATTTATCGATTTAACAAAAGAATGTGGCATTAATGTGTGGTGGAATGTGGATTAAAAAAAAATGTGACGTGCTGTAGAAAAACCCCGAGACACGGGTATTTTTTTTAACGTCTTCTTTAAGAATATTTTGGATTTTCTAATGTGTTTTTTATTGAGTCGAACAGTGTAGTCAGTAGTTGTGCACCAATTTTCATCGAAATATCTTATACGGTTTAAAAGATATGACCAAATCAAATTGTTTGGGACGGTGCCACGCCTATTCATAATACTAAGTCAAAGTTCATCTCATTCTTTAATATGAACATGGCAACAGTTTTTATGTACAAAATTTTAGACCCTATAAAAAAAAAGATATCTCAGAAACCATAAAAGATACAGCTATTTTAATGCCAGATTCGGATTTAGAATTGCCAAATACATATAATATGACTATTTTGATTTTTGTTTGTTGCATTTCTTTAAACAATTTTTTTTATGAAAATATAAGTTTCTTAAATATTGTTTAAAAAATTATATAATTCCGACCGCTCTCCAATAAGTTTCTGATTTTAAATAAAAAAAAAAAAAAATCATCAAAATCGGAACTGTTCTTGAGGACTTCCATCTAAAAGGCTTTATTGACTCCACTATAACTCCCGCGGGAGTTATTTCCACGAGATATATTTCACTCCACCCAGTAAAGATCTTTTTTCTTCCTTATTACTTGCATTTTGTTAAATTTTTTAAGCATTACCCTTAAATTTAAAGCATTTCTCGTCTTCAATTACCCCTAATGTAATTTTCCGTAGAATACATTATTCCAATATAATTCGTAAGTTTTCCAACCTTCTTAGTGCCCTATAAAACATATTGAAATTTAAAGAAGAAAAAATGCGTTTTTCGAGTTATTTCAGTTTACATTTTTTTTACGTTTTTCAGAATTTTCAAAATTTTCCCCTTGCTACACAAGATAATGAATTAGACAGCTTTTGAAATCTGATCTGCATGTTTAAAACAAAAATTGTTACGATTGACCCCCCAAGAACCGAAGTTAGTAAACATTTTGCTGAACCCATATAAAACCTGTGAGCATAACTGATCAACATTATAAATTCTCTATCAATCTAATTACTAAATTGTTTTCAAATCGATATGTACTTATGTTCTGCCTGAGTGCATAAAAAAATCTGGTATGTTTGAGTACACAATATATTTTTTTAAATTCGCAACGTTCTTTTTCATTACATTCAGTACATGGCGGAAATTTAAATTTAATTGAAACTAGATTCAATTCAATTTATTGTTCGAACTGATTGAATTAGAATCCTATGATATCATATAATTAAATATAAATTGATGCAGATATTGTAATACATTAATGTGCAACCAGTGAAGTGGAAATGAATTTAATGAATTTCTTTTTTTCTTAAAGAACTATTTATTTTTAAAATAAATCCGTTCAACTGTTTGCAAGATTTTAAAATTAGGTCAGCCTTGATATTTAAATCTCAATCTTTTGAAAGAGCTCTTTAAAAATTCCACAATCTTATTTAAAACCTGAATTTTATTTTTGCGCGTTGCCTCATCTCCCGTTGCCTTTTATACGTGCGAAATCTTATTCATCTGTTTCAAATAATTTCAGAGGCATGATGTATTTGTTTTAAGGGCGTGGTACCGCCTTTTTTTTGTCGATGGTTTTTGCTCTGGTCGCTTTACATTATGTAACAAATACATCTACGTCGAATAGTTTCAGAGATATAACGAATAACGTAATTTGGAGAAGTGACACCGCCCATTTTCTATGTGCGTTAAATCGATTCAGATATATGACGAACTATACTTTTGATGGGCTTGGCACCGCTTACTTTTTCAGTGCCCTTCACATATGTACCAAATCCCATTACTATGCGTTAAACAGCTTACGAGATATGTTGAGTTCAACTTAAGAAGAATATAGCACCGCCCATTTTTCTACCCCATATCCTTCCCCCGATTTATACTAACATGCTTGGAAAATTTCATCAAATACACTCGAAATTACTTAATTAAGATTTTGTGTAGTTTGTCGTAAAACATATAAAATTATCAAACAAATTTTGCTGTTCTAACATCTTATTAACAACATACTTATAAGCTCGGTTTCTGTAAAAATAGATTCTTCTTATTATTTAAAATTGAAATGCAAATTTTTGAGGCCTTAAAATGTCAGCATATTTAAGAGAGATGTTTTGCGTGAAAGAAGACTGCAGTAAAAATATGAGACAGTCTACAAAAAATACTAATTCACGGTTAGTACTAGCCCGAAACTAGTGAAAAAGGGATGTAGTTGGGGGCCAGTTTGTAGTTTGTAGGGGCAAATAAATTTGAATCGTAACGAAAACAAAATACAACTTTCGTTTTTGCTTTTGAAATAATTTTTGTTTTGTGTCATTTTTGGTTAATGTTGTTATGACTGTAATTTAACTTTATTAAATTTATTTAAAAAAAATATTAACTCAAATCAAAAAAAATATTACTAAAGGTTGACTACAAACGAAACCACTGGTTGAAGACTACTTCACACCAGAACTAGCTCCGGACTGGTGTAAAAATAATGCAAAAGAAGTCAATTGAAATTTCGTAGCACATCAATACACAAAAAAGAACAGTTGCTTATATGTAAAAGGGGTTAAACTCGGACTAGTACTGCTTGATTAAGGACTAGTTGATGAACTACACTTAAACTAGTCCGTTTGCCTGCAGGGGATAGACAGAAATAGAAAATAGAGAGCTCAATTGAACTATGAAATATTGATACCTGTTTAAATGACAAATTCAATAATTCAAAGACTCGATAAGTAAATGTTTTTGTTTGGATTTTTGTGATTCGAATTATCGAAGTTTGACTGGAAAAGTTCGTATCGAATAAGTTTACTTTGCTTTATACTCAGATGCTTTATTTAGGCTGTGTTTATCACACGACGCGAGTCACTACTTGCGACAGCTTACACGAGTGTTTATGACATACCGGTTAAGCGAATAGCGATTCCGTACGATATTGAGCGACGAGAATTTGAAACCAAAAATATCTGAAACATTACAGAATTGCTCATTACCAACATGTAATCTATTTGAAAAGTGTTATTTTATGTGTGCAGGGAGTGAAATTAATATTTGGTTTTTCAAATTTTCATATTCAAACCAGCCTTACTGCAAAAAAAACTTTATGAGCGGCCATTTTGAGAAAGTCGGGGCTGTTTGAAGGTTTGAAGCAATGGCCGGGGTACGGTGCTGCAATTTAGATTTTTGGGGCCATTTGGCTTCAGATCCAAAACGGAAACGCTGATTTAAACCTTTCCTTAAATGTCAACTTAAATTAAAAAAAAAAAATTACAGTATACACAATCCGATTTTAGTCATTACAAATAACACAAGTTGTATTCAAAAATTATAAATTATTTTCTTCAAATTGCCTGTGTTTAGTTCATGAAAACATTTCTTAGAAGAAAATATGTGTATGATAAGCGTTCAATCGCTAGCTATTTCGCTAGATCATAAACACTCTGTGGTTAGCGATTACGATGTCAGACACACTACTTACGACAGAGCGATTCTCCGCGCGATGTGATTCCGCTCGGACATAAACACAGCCTTAAAGTATATGCCAGCTATGGCCTATCATAGTCCAATGAAAAATATTAATGTTATTTCTCATTTTGTTTTGCCCTTTTTTTTAGTTTCCGAAGCTGGTAAACGCAAAAAATTCAAATCCCGAAATGCTACCGTTCCAAATAATAATAGCTACTCAAAAGATCATCTTGATGCGTGGTTAGAAACTTGCCTTAAAGATGCTTCAAATACACAACTGTCATCATCATCGGAATTTCTCGATTACAATCCAAATTTTACAAGCAGCAAAACTTTATTTACACCATCGCAGCAACAAATGACAACACATTTACAACATCAGCATCAGCAACAACAGCAACAACAGCAACATCTTTCATCACAACAGCATTTGTTTACCCCTAATGCCCAAGCAACAAATCATCCACACTCACATCAGCATCAACAGCAAGCACATCAACAACAGCCACTGCAACAACAACAATTTTCTTTGCGAAATCAGCATCAACAGTCGACATCAATGTTTTCTGGCGGCTATCCAGCACCATTTAGTCTAGGAATTCAAAAGGTTGTACATAAATCACTCAGGTTATTTACTTTAAAACATTTAATTAATGGAATTTTTTCGTTTCTCTTAGAATACGCCAAATTTTATCAAACATTCTTCCTCTTTTAATAATCGTTACTCAATGTTGTACCCCAATACATCAAGCCAATTTTATCAGCAAAATGATGGTTCACAAGATTTTGCCAGCCTACCACCAATTGTCAATATTTTGGGTGGTTCATCAGAACATGAGAACAATTCGACTGATGTTTTAAATGGCAGTGGCAGCAATCCAAATATAAGCCGCGGGTAACTATTTTTCATGAAAAATCTTTTAGTATTCGCTCTTTAATTTAATTTTAAAACTACAGTTTTAGGTTTAGTGATCCATGTTTGCTAAATCCATCAGATAACGATTCTAAAATGAGCGATCAAAATGCAACAAATCAACTCAATAATATGCCCAGTGAAATTGAAAATAATAAGTTCTTTTCTGCTTTAATGGAACAAATTAATTTACTACATGAAACCAACTCGAAAATTTGTCGCAATTTACATGAAACAAAGGGTGAGTTATTTTCGATTGAAGGTAATTTGGAATGTTTTTTTTTTTTACTTAAAAAAGAATTCTACTTTGCGTTAAGTTTTAACTGTAACAACAATTGAGACGTTGCGTGCAATAACGCTCTAAGTCGAAGGATGGCATTTCGAGATAATTCTATTTAAAGTTTCTAAATGCTGTAGAAAGAACAAACCATCATTTAAACCTTGGAAAACAAACAAAAACGGATGAGGATACGTTGCGAACCCGTAACACCAAAAACGAACTCAAACCGGATTTGCTTTTAATAAAAAAAAACTAGTAAGGGTGTAAAATTTGGCCTGGCCAAACATTAAATACCCTACACTGCAGTTTTTTTTTAAATTTTGCTCTTATGGGAGGTGCTACGCTCTCTTATCCGAGTTCACCCAGTTTTTGTCCAGAGCTTGCATTAGTGTCTGATTGAAAAACGTTTTCAGCTTTTGCTTGTATAGGAGGTGCCACGCCCTCTTGTCCGAGTTCGTCTAGTTTTAGCTTAGAGCGTGCATTAATAGTCTTTAGTGTTTGAGTGAAGTTTGGTTGGATTATCTCAAGAAACTCAGTATAGCATTTTGAAACTTTTGCTTATATGGGAGGTGCCACGCCCCCTTGTCTGATTTCACCCAATTTTTGTTGAGAGCTTTCATTTATAATTCTTAGTGTCTGAGTCGAATTTGGTTCGAATATCTCAAAAAACGCTTTCAGTATACCGTTTTAAGGCTTTTGCTTATATGGGAGGTGCCACGCCCTCTTGTCCGAATTTGTTCAGTTTTTTTTTCAGAGCTTGCGCTTACAATTCTTAGTATTTGTGTGTATTTTGGTTGCATTGTCGTGAAAAATACTCCTAAAATTGCATTTTGAATATATTTTTTGTATGGGCGGTAGGCCATAGGTCCGTTGACCGGTTTCGCTCATTTTCAATCCCCCGAGCTATCTTTGACAACGGAGGCAGTGTACCAAATTTCATTATCTTGCTCAGTTTTCCCAAAAAGTGTATTTCAACACACAGCCAGCCAGCCAGCCAGCCAGCCAGCCACCCAGCCACCCAGCCAGCCAGACAGACGGACAGACGGACATGGCAATGTCGACTCAGGATGTGACGCTGATCAAGAATATATATACTTTTCTATATCTGCCACGCCTCCTTCTCTGCGTTACAAACGGAAGGACAAAGTGAATATACCCTAGGTGTAGGGTATAATTATAAGAAAAAAAGAAAAAAAAGAAACAGAAAACAACGATCTGCCTATGGTAGGATTCGAACCCGGGTAGATCCGCAGTGACGGACCCGCGGACCCGTTTCGAATCCGAAGCGTACGTAAAAACGAATTCAAACCGGATTCGCTTTTAAAAATTATAATGTTGTATGTTTAAAAAAAAAAACGTTTTGATGAGCTTTTGAACAAAGCATTAACATTATTAAAAGCAAATCCGTTTTGAGTTCGCTTTTGATGTACGTTACGGATTCATAACGGATCCTTATCCGTTTTTGTGCACATTGGGTATTAATCGAAGCAAATCCGTTTTGAGTTCGTAATTGAAGTATTCGAAACGGATTTACTCAGTTTTGAATCCTACCACAGGTGGATTTTTATGCTTTTTTTTCATATTTTTATTTTTTTTAATTGTCAATAAGCTCATCAAAACGTTTTTTTTTTTAATTATACAGCATTATAATTTTTAAAAGCGAATCCGGTTTGAATTCGCTTTTACGTACGTTTAGGAATCGAATCGGGTCCGTCACTGCTGATCTACCCGGGTTCGAATCCTACCATAGGCAGATCGTTGTTTGTTTTTTTTTTTATTTTTTTCCCATAATTTTTTTTATCCGTTATAAACTCTCCAAAATGTTTTTTTTTTTTTTAACACAGCATTAGCATTATTCAAAGCAAATCCGTTTTGAGTTCGTTTTTGATGTACGTTACAGGTTCATAACGGATTCTCATCCGTTTTTGTGCACATTGGGTTATGAATAGCACTTAATAATCGTGGAGACATTTTTATGTGTCGATACGTTCTAAACAAACTTACTTTTGATCTTAACCTTTAAAAATGTTAGTATCTTCGCTATCTTATAAAATTGACAACTTCAAAAATAAAGAACTAAAAATAAAATTTAACAACATCAGTTTTTTGAGTCATAAACATAAGGCCGAGTCTATGAAAAAATATTTGGAAAACCGTCCCCTATTTTGAAGCATTGGGAGTATCAAGGAAACTAACATTTTTTTTTTACCAATCTAAAAACAGCCAAAGTCGTCTTATTCTTATAACTTCGGCAGTAGTCCAGGCAAATTAGCATTTGAAATAACAATAATTAGGGCAAAGCTAAAAATCGGTACAGACCTTAGAGACACCATTACAAGTAAACTGTCAAAAGTCCCCATTGATCCCATGTGAGCTTAAAAAGGTATTCAAGGTTAAAGGTCACAAAAATAGTTTTTCTGCAATTTTATAGCTAATAAAATTTCCTATAAAAATGGTCTGAGAATCGATTTCATGCGATTTATAGCTTAGAAGATATTCTTATTTAAATTGCGGCAAAAACTAGTAAAATGAGCGTGCCGAGTATGAGTGCGCATAGTGATGTGGTGAGCTTTAAATTTAATTAACTCATGAACGGTAAGTCACACGTAAAAAGTGAAAATACTGTTTATAGAGAATTGTTTGTTTTACAAAATGTATGTAGTTTTTCTTTCGTGTGACTAATAGTTTATGAGATATTTTTTAACAGTCCCAAAATTTTGAAAAAAACAGTTTTTGCAAAATATCTCGGAAACGATGTGCCCTAGGAAAATGTTTTTTCATCCATTTTGCACGCCTGTCCTGTAGGTGATTTGAATAAAATTTTCAAGTACCCCCTTTTTTTTATACGGAAATCTGTTAAATTCATGTTAATGTTAATAAAATAGATCCCGCTACTTTTTTTCGAGCGAAAACAGCTCCAGAGATTTCCTTAAAAACTAGTGTTTCAAAATTTGAACAGTTTGTGAAAAATATCTCCTAAACCATTGGTCCTACGAAAAAAAAAGCTGATAGTGGTTTGTAGGAAATATAATTTTCTACAAACAAATATATATTTACTTTTTTGGTGTGATTAGTCGTTCGAGAGTTATCTCAATTTAAAAAGTACAACATATAAATATCGCGAAGTTTTAAAACTTTTTAAATTGACATACTTCTGTTGAAATCGAAGTGTTAACAATAACTTAAAGGGTTAAGCTTTTATTTGACATTTGAAATGAAGTGGAATTGAATTCTTTGTAACTCAGTCAGTCGCTTTTTAAACCCGTTTCGTGTAACTTCGTTTAGCTCGTAATTATTATATTTCAATAAAAGTAAACTTGAATTATAACTAAAAGGTTTGTGACTTTTAATTAAACGGTACATTTTTGATAGAAACAATAGGTTATGGGCCCAGTGTTCACAAAAGTGTCTAAAAATTGAGTTTATTAAAAAACAAACTTTCGTGATTCTTGTTTAAAATGGCCGGGCGGTCGTGCGTATTGATCCACTAAACGCGGAAAATTATGGTACGTGGAAATTACAAATGCGGGCGGTTCTTATAAAAAACGAGTTATGGGGCTTCGTCAATGGCTCCAAAGTGCGTCCAACGGATGCTGCCGAACTCACTAAGTGGAGTGGTTTTGACGAAAAAGCGTGTGCGGACATAATGTTGTCGGTCAGTTCCTCTGAACTGGGACTTATTGCTGATTGCAATACGTCAAAAAATATGTGGGACACATTGCAGTCCACTTATCAATCAAAAGGTCCAGCGCGAAAAGCAACGCTTTTGAAATGTGTTGCACTGTCACGTCTTAAGGAAGGTGAAAATGTGCGCGAACATTTAAATGATTTTTTTTGTGCTGTTTCCAAGTTGTGTTGTAATTGGTGACGATTTGCTGACTATTTTGCTTTTGTACAGTTTGCCAGAATCGTACGAGACTTTTCGTTGCGCATTAGAATCGCGTGATGAGTTGCCGAAGCCCGAATTGCTTCGAGTTAAAATTCTAGAAGAGTCTCAATCGCGTAAAGTGAAAGAAGGTGAAAAAGACCAAAAGGCATTATATGTAAAAAAGTCATTTAAAGATCATTCAATTTTCAAGAGAGACAAAGATAGTAGATTCGGTAGTCAACACAAAAGCGGCAGTTGTTTCAAGTGCGGGAGGTTAGGTCATTTCGCTAGGGACTGTAAGGAAAAGAAACGCTCAAAAGAAAATGCGAAAAATGTCACTGCAGAAAATTCTGTTGATAATGACGTCTCTTTTAATTCAACTGAAACGGCATTAGTTAGCATAAGCGATGAGAAAGCATGGTGTTTAGACAGTGGTTGTACGTCACACGTCAGTGGAGATGTCAACTCATTTGAACAAATTATTCAAACAAACAAAGTGCTTCATTTAGCTAACAACAAAACGACAAAAATAAGCGGTGTTGGTTCTGTAAAAATCGCAGTTAAAGAAGGTAATCATAATCAAAACCTAAATCTGAGTGACGTATTATACGTGTCGGACTTACGTACAAACCTCCTGTCGGTCTCAAAAATTACCGACAAAGGATTTGAAGTACTCTTTCGCAAAAATAGTGCCGTGGTGATCAATAAACATAATGAAATTGTGTGTAGTGCAAAAAGAGACGGAAATTTGTATTATTTGCAAAAAAGCAATGAAGCCGCTAACATCATAGAAATGAAATTGAATCACGTTAATGATTTTGACATGTGGCACTGTCGAATGGGCCATTTAAACGAAAGTGATCTTAAAGCAATAGCAAATAGTGACAGATTATATGGTGTTAATATCAAGCCAGGACATAAAATGTCTGTGTGTGAAATATGCATTTCGGAAAAACAAACGCGGAACAGTTTTTTAAATGTAGATCAAAATCGAACGAGTGATTTATTGGAAATCGTTCATAGTGATGTATGTGGTCCTATGAGGACTGCGTCTCATAGCGGGAAAAAATATTTCGTAACTTTTATTGACGATAAGTCGCGTTGGTGCAAAGTATATTTCATGCGAAATAAATCAGAAGTGCTTGAGAACTTTAAAAAATTTAAGGCAGAGGCAGAGACATTTACGGGTAAAAAAATTAAAACGCTCCAATCGGACAATGGTAAAGAATTTTGTAATCATGATTTTGATTCATTTTTAGAAAAGTGCGGGATAAAACGTCGCCTAAGTGCACCATATACACCGCAGAAATGTCCAGGTGTATGATGAGGCATGTAGGTGTTCCTCCTGTGTTTTGGGCGGAAGCCATAAACACCGCGTGTTATACAAGAAATCGCTGTCCGACGAGAGCCTTATAAGATATGGACAAACAAAGTTCCAACAGTGATTCATATGAGAATATTTGGTGCGAAAGCATATGTCTTAAATAAAAGTAATAAAGGAAAATTTGACTCCCGATCCGAAGTTTGCGTTTTAGTTGGTTACTCGGAGGAGTCAAAAGCATATCGTTTATGATCACATGGCAAAAGAAAAATAATAATAAGTCGCGATGTTAAATTTGTAGATGAACCAGGTTTTAAAAATGAATACAGTGATATTTATGAACCGATTGAAAGTGGCAATAAAATTGAATTTGACATTAACAGCCCAAATTCGAATACTGAAAATAAAGACAGTGTTGAAATAATTCGCGAAAGTGTAAGAACAGAAAATAAACGTGGTAAAGGACGTCCAATATTTATAAGAACTGGCTCGCGCGGTAGACCAAAGAAAGTGTATCAAAATGTAGACTGTGACGGTCAAGAACTAAGTGAATCTGAAATATTAGTAATATCAGATAGTGATTTGGAAGACGACGTTTTCGAAGAGAGTGGTTATGCTTATTCTTCAGTAGATAATCCGTTGACGTTACAAGAAGCTGTACATAGTTCCGATGGAAATTTATGGTTGCAAGCCGTTGAAGACGAATTTCTCGCGCAAACAAAAAATAATACGTGGCAAATTGTAGAACAACCTAATGATAGAAAAGTGATAGGTAATAGATTCGTCTTTCGAACAAAAGATACAGGAAATAAAAAAGTGCGTCTCGTAGCAAAAGGATGCTCGCAACGTCCAGGGGAGGATTTTCACAACACGTATTCTCCAGTTGTGCGTCCTACATCAATTCGATTGTTAGCAGCTTTAGCTGCGGCATTTGATTTAGAAATCCATCAGATGGATGTCGTCACTGCCTATCTGAATGGCGAATTAGATAAAAAAGTGTTTATGAAAATTCCTGAGAATTTAAATGACTTTCTAAAAAAGGTTGTGACAGGTCAACCTGTAGGTTCAAAGAGAACTGTTCAAAAAGACAATAAAATTTGTGAAACTGCGTCGCGATGGTTGGATGAAATCCACCATAATAAAAGCCCAGTGTGTTTACTTAAGAAAGCCTTGTATGGGCTACGCCAGTCAGGCTTACAGTGGTATTGTAAACTTAATAATAAACTGTTAAATATTGGCTTAAAGCCATCTAAACGCGATCCGTGTCTATTTATAAAAAGAGAAAATAGTGATCTTTTATTATTGACTATATATGTAGACGATATACTTATCGCGTCGAATAATAAGATGTGGCTTACACAAATCAAAAAAACATTAAGTGAAGAATTTGAAATGAAAGATTTCGGACTTGTGAATTCATGTTTGGGAATTAACTTCCATCAAGACTTAAATTTACAAAAAGTTTATCTGAACCAAGAAAAATATATAAATATGTTGTTGGATAAATTTAAAATGAAAGACTGCAAATCAGTCCAAACTCCAATCGAGTCTAAGTGTATTTTAGAAAAACCGTCAACAGTTGATGAAGAGGAAATGAAATTATATCCTTATCAAAGCTTAATCGGGGCTTTGATGTACCTTGCCGTAATGACGCGTCCAGACATCGCCTATGCCGTCAACTTTTTAAGCCAGTTTAATTCAAACTACGATGAAACGCATTGGAAAGCTGCAAAACGTGTACTAAGGTATTTAAAAGGTACATTACATCATGGATATTATACAAACATACAACAGAAAATCTTTATGGCGTTGTTGACGCAGATTGGGGCGCTAATTTGATCGATAGACGGTCTTACTCTGGATATGCATTTATATTATCTGGAGCGGCTATAAGCTGGGAAGCAAGAAAGCAACGTACTGTGGCGTTATCTAGCACTGAATCAGAATATTTGGCAATCAGTGAGGCAACGAAGGAGGCACTTTATCTACAAGAAATTATTAATGAAATTGGTGTACAACAAGAAAGCATTATTCTGTACAACGACAGTCAAAGTGCCCAAAAACTAATTCAGAATTTCGGTCATCACTCACGCACAAAACATATCGATGTGCGACACCACTTCATAAAAGAAAAACATCAGAGTGGCGAAATCATCCTGAAATATTTACCAACTGAAGATATGCCAGCCGATGTGCTCACCAAGGGGCTCAATCGAGAAAAGCATTTACTTTGTATACTGAAGTTAGGGGTCCTGGATAAACTAAAATAGTTGTTTCTTTTTTCTAATTGAATATGTACTGAATATGAATTTGTAAATTTAGATATATATTGTTATGACTTCGAGGGGAGGTGTTGAAAATCGAAGTGTTAACAATAACTTAAAGGGTTAAGCTTTTATTTGACATTTGAAATGAAGTGGAATTGAATTCTTTGTAACTCAGTCAGTCGCTTTTTAAACCCGTTTCGTGTAACTTCGTTTAGCTCGTAATTATTATATTTCAATAAAAGTAAACTTGAATTATAACTAAAAGGTTTGTGACTTTTAATTAAACGGTACATTTTTGATAGAAACAATAACTTCCTAAACCATGAGTAATAGAAATAAAATTCATGAGGCTTTTTCGTAGTAAGTCATTGAAGCTAAACAACTGTTGACTCAGCAAATAACTGTCGACCATTATTTTTTCGTAATTGCAGCCGAAATAATTGAAAACAATTTATTTTCGCAACTTTTGACCTTGAATAACTTTTTTTGGGCATACAATTTTGTAATTTACTTTTCACACGTTATTTTTTATGCATTCGTGAATACAATTCCCAAAAAAAAAAAAAAATTCATTTGGAACTATTTTTCAGAATAATCCTAATTTGCTTCGGCTAAAGCAACATGGAAATCGTTCGTAAGCCGATCATTTCCGAAGTGCTCTAAGAATTTTAAAACTTTTTATTGAAAACATGTTGAAATACGATGTTTAACAGAATTCCGTAAAAAAAATGGGGTACTCGAAAATTTTATTCAAATCACCCACAGGACAGGCGTGTTTTGTAGTACATACAATTCCCAGTGGCGGCCCCTACGAACACTTTTTTCGTCCGACTTACTGATCATGAGATATCGCGATTTCAAAATCCTTCGAAAATCAACTTTCAAATAAATTTTACTATCCACACTCGTATGCCGCACGGTCTTTGCTTTGCTGCTTTCCATTTCCTTTGTAGTTAGCTGCGTCGACTGCACACATTATCGTTTTCAGGGGTATTACATGATCTTGTTTTTAGTTTTGCTCAAATCATACTTTTTAAATTAACTGGAAAAGGTCGTTGGAAAAGGAAATCCAAGAATCGGGAAAATCGTGGCAAGAGATCAAAGTCATCGCAAGGGATCGTGACAAATGGAGAGATTTCATATTGGCCCTATGCTCCTCCTAGGAGTTAAAGGAGAATACATACATACATACATACTTTTTAAATTTAATAATTTATTTTTGTCTTAAAATGTAAAAATAAAAATTTTTAAATATATTTAAAGGTCAAGGTCAAGTTGAGATTTCAGGCAAAAAATAATGAAAAAACATTTTCCTAGGGCACATCGTTTCCGAGATATTTTGCAAAAACTGTTTTTTTCTAAATTTTGGGACTGTTAAGAAATATCTCATAAACTATTATTCACACGAAAGAAAAACTACATACATTTTGTAAAACAAGCAATTCCCTATAAACAGTATTTTCACTTTTTACGTGTGACTTACCGTTCATGAGTTAATTAAATTTAAAGCTCAACACATCGCTATGCGCACTCATACTCGGCACGCTCATTTTACTAGTTTTTGCCGCAATTTAAATAAGAATATCTTCTAAGCTATAAATCGCATGAAATCGATTCTCAGACCATTTTTATAGGAAATAGGAATAGCTATAAAATTGCAGACTAACATTTTTCTCTAGAGGCTACCGCTGGCGAGATATTTCCAAAAAACTATTTTTTGTGACATTTGACCTTGAATAACTTTTTTAGCTCACATGGGATCAATGGGAACTTTTGACAGTTTACTTCTAATGGTGTATCTAAGGCCTGCACCGTTTTTCAGCTTTGCCCTAATTATTGTTATTTAACATCAATTTTTATGCTAATTTGCCTGGGCTACAGGTGATGTCCGATGTTTAAAAATTATGCGGAGGGCCTAACAAAAGTTCACTTAGTAGGTGTCATGTTATAAATTTTTAGTAAATCAAAAAATTGCGTACTATTTGTTATAGTTTTATGATATATCATTTTAATTTTCAGAAAGATCGGTCAAAATGGAGAGAAGAAAACGTAATATTCGTGAAATAATGTCAGCAGATATTCCAGTGCCAAAGCAGCAAAAGATTCGGTTTGCTATTCTTTTTGGATTTCGACGTAAGCTCACGCCTCACACTGGTTCAAAATCCCTAAAAGCTGGCCAAAAGGCGAAATCGTTAAAGTTTCGAGACGAAATTTTTTACATGGGGGTTTTTGAGGTCGCTGATTACGAATCTGATGTTAGATTTTTTAAAAAAGAAAATGGTGGATTCAAAATGGCGGATGATTCGTATAAAGCCTTAAAAATCTAATATCAGATTCGTGATCAGTGTCCCCAAAAACCCCGGACTAAATTTTTTGTTGGATTTGGTTGAGTAATCACATGACAAGCTCGGCAGAGAAAGTAGACCCTTTTTAAAAAATTCATAACTCAGTGAAAAATTTATATTTTTAATTTTTTTTTTTTTTTATTAATGCAGATAATCAATTAAATTACAATAAAAAAAAAATTATATATTTTATTCCGTTATTATGTTGTAGAGCTCTGAACTGGCGGCAGAGAAAAAAAGGTTGCCTGATGGTTTTCACGCTGGGAGTCGCCACAATAGTCCGATCTGGAAAAAATATGTTTTTTTGGAATCTTAACAATCTTCCGTAAGTCCCGACACGAGCTTTTTTTTTAAAATTTTTTTTTCGATTTTTGGTGATCTTCCAAACTTTAAAATTTATTTTTCACTAAAAAAATTGACTTTAAACACTCGCAAAAATTCGAAAAAAAAATTTAAAAAAAAAAGCTCGTGTCGAGACTTACGGAGTCAAGTTTAAAATAATACAAAAATGTGAAAAAAAAAATTCATCAAAAAATGTTTGCTGTGGCGTGAAAACCAGTACGAAAAACATGGTTTCGAGATAAACCGTTCAAAGTTTGTATCAATTGCCATCTGCCGTCGACAAGTAGTACAAAGAATAAAAATGAATGCTCACTAATGCTGCTGTAACTTTTGAAGGGGTAGGAATTTTTTCATGAAATAATTTTTTTTAGAATCTTTAGAATATTTACTAAAATGCAAAATTAAAAAAAAAAAATGAATCTGAAAAAAGTTCACTTGTCATGTGACCCCTTAAGAAACAAAATGGCGGACTCGAAATGGCAAAAAACAACACTTGTACAATTTTTATATCTAATTTAAAAATTTATTTCAAAACTTTAACTTTGACAGAGTTGTGTGCAACGGTAAATTGATCTACGTTAAAATGGGTTCTAGATTCCTTTATCATGGAGTATGAGCTTTATAATAATGTAAAAATTTTATTCTTTTGGCGAGCAACACATATTAGCACTTGGCAAGCAACATTAGTTAAATTTTCCGCGTCAAACAAAGAAGGCAAAAAAGGCACCTCAATTTTTTCATATGTGTTAGAAAAGGTTTCAATCTTCTTAAATCCAAAAAATCTTGGTGGTATGACGTGGTATAAATTAGTTTTGGGCTTTTTTCATAACAATTGCAAACTGATTTTGTAAAATAATTTGATTTTAAGTTAATCACAATTATCAAAAATGTAGAAATTATTGCAAGTTTTGAATGAAAAGGTTCGATAGTATTTTCTTTTACGAAGAGATTTTATATCCAAACATTAAAATCGGTTCAGTTTTACAGTCACCACACAATTTTTACAGTGAACACTAAATTTCTACTTTTAACTCACAGAATTTTGCGTCAGAGGAGCGTACTTTTGGAGAAATCCCAAGGGCATTGTAGGAATACCTGGATCTTACTTACAAATTTTTTGAGGTCTATGACTATCTGTTAGACAATACGGTCCAAAAAAAGTGAATTTAAAAAAACTTTTTTTTCAACTTTTGGCCAGCTTTTAAGGATTTTGAACCAGTGTGCGCCTGTGGAAATATTAAGTGAATGCCAAATAGCATTTGAAGTTAATGCGCCATCCCTCGGGACTATTTCAAAGTGGTTCCGAAGATTCCAGACAGGTCATTTTTCTGTGGAGGACAAACCTCAAGAAGGTCGCCCAAAATCTTCGACTGATGCGCCTTCCCTCGGGACTATTTCAAAGTGATTCCGAAGATTCCAGACAGGTCATTTTTCTGTGGAGGACAAACCTCAAGAAGGTCGCCCAAAATCTTCGACTGATTATGCAAGTGTTGCGCTGGTGAAGTCTTAAATTGACGAAGATCCAAGATTGACCCAGGAAATCATTGCTGAGGAACTGGGCTTGAATGCCATGGCTGTATCGCGAATATTAAAAAATGATCTTGGATACACGAAGAACTCAGCACGATGGGTTCCTAGAATTTTAAGTGATGCTCAAAAAGAAACACGAGTGCGTTTCGCTAAGTATTTTCTTGAAAAATTCAAAAACGGAGAGTGTTACACTTTCAAGAAAATTGTAACAGATGATGAAGCATGGTTTTACAAGTACGACCCTGAAACCACTTTCAAGAAAATTGTAACAGATGATAAAGCATGGTTTTACAAGTAAGACCCTGAAACCAAACAATAATCCATAGTATGGAGCAGGCGTTGAAATAAGCTGTAGTAATACCCTATTTCTGCAGTAATAACTTCAAATTTGCAGTAATAACTTCAGAATATTGTAAAAAATTGTAATAATAATTTTCACCCAAATTCATATTACTTTGTTTTGCGTTAATCGTTGAAACTAAATACTCATTTTATTTCGCTTCTAACCGTTGTTTTAGTTGTCTAACCTCACCAGTTTGAGCTAAAATGTAGCAACCACAATAAGTACTCGGCAACTCTACTTTAAACATATTTTTATAAATGCATTCGAAGAAAATTTCGCTATAAATCTGTTATTGCCATGATATCTGTTATTTAATATTAATATTTAATATTAATCACTTGAATAAGACAATAAAAAAATTTTGCTAAAAATTGCAAACAAAAACAAAATAAAAATTCTGCAGTAATAACTTTTTCTCATTTCAACCCCTGGTATGGAGCCCAGATGGTGCAAATCCACCTGTTAAAACAAAGCAACAAAAGTAATGATGTCAGTTTACTTCACCAGAGAGAAATTTGAAGCTGCTATTCCTTTGGCAAAAGGTTAGACGGTTACTGCTAAGTGGTCTACTGAAACCTGCTTACCAAAAGTTTTCCAAAACTTATTGGAAGAACGCCAAAAAAAGGAGCTACGCCGCTACTTTCTACATCACGATAATGCGCCACGCCAGCGCACTCTGCTGAAAAAACGACCGATTTTATTGCGTTTTCAGGCATTGCAGAAATTCGTCCAGCACCTTATTCCCCAGATCTAGCGCCTTGTGACTTCTGGTTGTTTCCAAAAATAAAAAAAAAATTTGAGAGGGAGAGTCTTCAACATTAATGAGGAGATAATAAATGCGGTTAATGATGAAATTGTAAAACTGCAAAGATGGATTTATCGACTTCAAAAATGTATTGAAACAAATGGCAATTGCGTTGAAAAAATACAAACAGATGAAGAATAAAGTATATAAATTTAAAAAAAATGTTTATCCAGTTTTTTCAAGTCTACTAAGCGAACTTTTGTAAGGCTCCTCGTATATCGTTGTAAAAGGCTTAATTGATCCTTAATTAGCACTTTTTGGGTAAAATGTAAATATATTTTTAAAGATTTTGTACTCTTATAATAATAATAATCGAGTTTAGCTACTGCAGCTAATAGCCTTCTTAGCCAATTAGCAAAAAAAAAGGCTATAAATCAAATTTAAAGCTTTTTATAAAAAATTTTTGAAATGAGGGATAAAAAACCATGTAAGTTAATATTACTTATTGTATATTTTGTTTCATATCCCCGTAGCTTTATCACACTTTCACAACATACTTTTTCAGGTTTTTGTACATAAACATGCAAGAATATTTTCATACACCTGCATATAAATTGGGATCAAAATCAAATCAAAAATGGGATGTTTTTAAAAATTTAACCCAGCATGCTGTTTGGCTCGGAGAAAACACTAACAAAAATAAATCATAACGAGTGATGACAAATACAGTTAACTACAGTTATTTTTCAATCTAAGTTTGAGTTGACCTTTTGACAAGTTAACATTATTAAGTTCACAATTATTGACAAGGGTTGTCATGCGATTAAAAGGAGCAGAAAACATATAGTTAGGTCTGCTTACCGGTTGATAAAATAATTGCGATCGCTTCTCCGATTTATATTGAACAAAATATAGTTTAAAAGCTCTGGAGCAGCAAGCCCTGTGACAAGTTGGTGCAAATATAGAATATCTAAATTATCTCTGCGTTCCCTTAGAGACTGCAATTTATGTAACTTCAAATGATCCTCATAAGATTTTGCGAAATCTTACTTGATAAGAACGTTCTGATAAATAAGATTCAATCCAGCCGATAAAGGTGGAAGGAAATCCAAACTTTTTTAGTTTAAAAATAATTGAACTATGTGATAACTTGTTAAATGCTTTACTGAAATCTGTGTAGATACAGTCAACTTTGCAGCCAGATTCAAGTGAACTCAAGGCAAAAGAAGAAAAATCAAGAGGTTCGAGTCTGTAGATCTGCCATTGACAAATCCATGCTGACGTGTTGAAATTATTTCACTGCAATAGACCATGACTTGATCACATACCGGCCTGTTCCGTAATCCGTGTAATTTCAATTACTTTTAATTTCGAAGACTTGTTGATTACTTTTTATTTTCGATGTGGATGTGAAGCCTATTCAACGACTGTTCAAGACGTTTAACTTTTCACAGTAGAAACGTAAACTTTTTCGCTGTCAGTTAAAAAATGCACACAAGTAAACATGATTTAAGAATCAAAATGCTTTTGTCGATAACTATGGGTCTATAATTAGATGCATCACTTTTACATCCTTTTTTAAATATAGGACTTATAAAAGACTCTTTCCATTGTTTAGGAAAATAGCAACCAGTTAAAGATTTATTAAATAAGAAACTAAGCAACTGGCTCAGAATTAAGCTACAATTAACAAGTACTGTAGCAGGTTTGCCATCAGGACCTGGACAAGAACTATCTTGAACAGATACAATATATTTCACTATAAGCTCTGGTGAAATTGAAAACTCATTGATTGAAACTGTTGGATCATTATCCATGAAATCGAAATAATTTTCATCTGGAGAAAAAAGATCTGTTGAAAATGATTTTTTAAACAAGTTGGCAAACAACTCGGAAATAATTTTAGGGTTATTTGCATACCCTTCCGATGCCTTCAATTCAGACGGAAACCCGTCCGATTTTTTTTTAGAGTTGATAAAACCCTAGAAGTTCTTGGGGTCGTGTAATATATTCAACTTCATTTTATTCATAAGTATGTATAATCAGAATAAGCTGAAGCTGATTTAAATTTTAATCCCTGAAACAAATGATCGTATGTTTCATTGTCAAAACATACGATAATTTAAAAAAAAACTTGTAAGGGTGTATCATTTGGCCTGGTCAAATAATAAAGCAGTATTTTGAAAATTTTGCTTATATGGGAGGTGCCACGCCCTTTTGTCCGAGTTCACCCAGTTTTTGCTCAGAGCGTGCATTTATAGTTCTTAGTGTCTGAGTGAAATTCGGTTGGATTATCTCAAAAACGTTTTAAGTATAGCGTTTTGAAGGTTTTGCTTATAAGGGAGGTGCCACACCCTCTTGTCCGAGTTCGTCTAGTTTTTGCTCAGAGCTTGCGCTAATTATTAGTAGTATTTAAGTGTATTTTGGTTGAATTGTTGTGAAAAATACTCCTAAAGTTGCATTTTGAATATATTTTTTGTATGGGCGGTAGGCGTTTGCGTTGACCGATTTCGCTCATTTTCAATCCCACGAGCTAACTTTTACGACAAAGCCAACGCACCAAATTTCATTGAATTATCATGGTTAGTTTTCCCGTAAAAAATATTTCCACGCCAGCCAGCCAGACAGACGGACATGGCTATATCGACTCAGGAGGTGACGCTAATCAAAAATATATATATTGGGTGTACAACTTAAAAACCGGAAATTTGATGCTTTATTGTGGAAAAATGTTACAATATATTTTATTCAAAGTATTGTCCATTGGAAGCTACAACATTTCCCCATCTTTCAGGCAATTTATGAATTCCATCCCAAAAAAATTGCGCCGGCTTGGCGGCCAAAAATGAATGGAGCCAATTTTCGATATCGCATCGATCGGAACAAATGGTAGTCTGATGGTGCAAGGTCTGGGCTATAAAGCGGGTGAGGCAAAATTTCCCATCCGTTGTTTTCCGTTGTTTTCCAGGTAATTTTTGACTGGGGCAGCAATATGTGACCGAGCGTTATCGTGGTGGAAAATGATTGACTCATGTCTGGTCGCATACGTTGGCCGCTCCGCCTGGATTTTCTGCTTCAATTGGATCAATTGTTGACGATAGAATTGAGCATTAATGGTTTGGCCACCTGGTAACAGCTCATAATGGATCACACCTAGCTGGTCCTGACCAGGTCGTTCTTTGTCTTCGACATCAAAATAACCACTTTTAAACCACTCACGACAGCTTGATTCAGCTGGAGCATAGTCCCCATAAACTTCTACAAGAATGCGATGACTTTCGGCAGCTGTTTTCTTTGCAAAAAAATGACCCACTAGAACCCCCCGCAAATTCTGTCTTTTTCTCCAATTTTCAAAGTTATTCATCGTGAAAAATAATAATGATGCACACAAGATAAAATTGTTTTGTTGACTGATTTTGACAGCTGTCAAATGTACATTCAAAATGACATATATATAAAGTTCGAGCTTACACGATATTTGTTAGTACGGACATCCACCGTTAAATTCCGGTTTTTAAGTTGTACACCCAATATAAATACTTTTCTATATCTGCCACGCCTCCTCTGCGTTACAAACGGAAGGACAAAGTGAATATTCCCTGGGTGTAGGGTACAAAAAGGCATTTAGAGGGATATGAACCAGAAACACTAGGTCTTACTAGTCGAATATAACGGTTACCGGACATAATCCCAACGGACATATTCCCCACTTCGAAAATGCGGATTATGTCCGAAAATTTTTCGGTCATAATCCCCATTTTGGTCATGGGGGTTATGTCCGCAAATTTTTCGGACATAATCCCAATAGGGGTGTCCGAAAAATTTAATTACGATTGACCAAAATTTTTGCAATAATCGATTTAAAAAATTTATATAGTGTTGGATGTTATAGACTGATCCGCGGCCGAACGCCGCCGCGAAGCCGGTGTTGGATTTTTGGGAGTTTTAAATCCTGAGCTGCGGCCGCAGGCCGCCCACTTATCCCTACCCTTATGTAAAATTACTGTGGCTAGCAAAATAGGTATTGGATACATTATGGACTGATTCGCGGCCGAAGGCCGGCGCGAAGCCAGTGTTGGATTTTTGATAGTTTTAAATCCTGAGCTGCGGCCGCAGGCCGCCCACTTACCCCTACCCTTATGTAAAATTACTGTGGCTAGCAAACTAGGTGTTGGATATATTATAGACTGATTCGCGGCTGAAGGCCGCCGCGGAAACGGTATTGGAATTTTTGGGAGTTGTAAATCCTGAGCTGCGGCTTTTGACAATAACAAAATATCGTTATGGGGATTATGTTCATTTTTTCCTGAGCGAAGTCTTTCGCTTAAAAAAAACTGACAAAAACTGAGCTACCCCAAAGTAACTGTAAATTGAATTTTAAGAGTGTCGCCAATATTTTTGGATTATTCTTTGTTTTCGTGTTTAAGATATTGCGATATTTTTTGGAATTCCGAATACTTTTGTGTATTGAATTGTGTAGGATATTGCTTATAAGCTCTTTTTTACATTTTTAAGTTACATTTTAGGAAATTTTATTTTAATAAATAAAACTAGATACTTACCGAATTATAATTAATAAGAATGATTCAAAAAAAATTAATTCGTAATTAAAAAATTTTACGATTCTTAAAAAAATTTCAAATTCCGAATACTTTTGTGAGCAACTGTATGTGCAAAATGTGTACTTCAAGCCTAGTCTGAAACCTCCAAAAATTAATATTTTTTTTTTTTTAAATTGAAAATATATGGCTTGTAAATATATCTGTGGCCACAAACCAGAGAAGCTTATGTCGAAAATCGACGTTTCGAGATATTGACTATTTTGTGAAAAATTATTTCAGAGGTAGTTAATGGATTGAGTAAGACGAGGAGAGGCGAATTTAGAAAAAACTAGTAAGGGTGTAAATTTTGGCCTGGCCAAAAAATATATACCCTACACTGCAGTATTTTGAAAATTTTGCTTATATGGAAGGTGCCACTCCCTCTTGTCCGAGGTCACCCAGTTTTTGTTCAGAGCTTGCATTTATACCTTTTATTGTCAGAGTGAAATTTAGTTGGATTATCTCAAAAAACTCTTTCAGTATAGCATTTTGAATCTTTTGCTTATATGGGAGGTGCCACGCCCCCTTGTACGATTTCAACCAATTTTTGCTGAGAGCTTTCATTTATAAATCTTAGTGTCTGAGTCAAATTTGGTTCGAATATCTCAAAAAACGCTTTCAGTATAGCGTTTTGAAGCTTTTGCTTATATGGGAGGTGCCACGCCCTCTTGTCCGAGTACACCTAGTTTTTGTTCAGAGCTTGCATTTATAGTTTTTAGTGTCAGAGTGAAATTTAGTTGGATTATCTCAAAAAACTTTTTCAGTATAGCATTTTGAAACTTTTGCTTATATGGGAGGTGCCACGCCCCCTTTTACGATTTCAACCAATTTTTGCTGAGAGCTTTCATTTATAATTTTTAGTGTCTGAGTCAAAGTTGGTTCGAATATCTCAAAAAACGCTTTCAGTATAGCGTTTTGAAGCTTTTGCTTATATGGGAGGTGCCACGCCCTCTTGTCCGAATTCGCTCAGTTTTTTATCAGAGCTTGCGCTTACAATTCGTAGTACTTATATGTATTGTGGTTGCATTGTCGTGAAAAATACTCCTAAAATTGCATTTTGAATATAATTTTTGTATGGGCGGTAGGCGTGTCCGTTGACCGATTTTGCTCATTTTCAATCCCCCGAGCTAACTTTAATGACGAAGGCAGTGTACCAAATTTCATTGAATTATCTTGCTCAGTTTTCCCAAAAAGTGTATTTCAACACACAGCCAGCCAGCCAGCCACCCAGCCAGCCAGACAGACGGACATGGCTATATCGACTCAGGAGGTGACGCTGATCAAGATTATATATACTTTTCTATACCTGCCACGCCTCCTTCTCTGCGTTACAAACGGAAGGACAAAGTGAATATACCCTGGGTGTAGGGTATAAAAATCATAAGAAATCCTGTATTTTTACTGGTTTATATTTAAGATTTTCTGTGAAAATTTGGTTTGATAAAAATAGCGCCTTAAGTAAAATTAAGCTGTTCTGTTCAAGCTTAAACGTAGTTTCTAACGATTGTAACTATACATATGATTTTCTGCTAAAATTGAAATAAAGGGATCGCTGTAGATAAGATGTTTTGAATGCTTTTTTTATTGAAATATTTTTAACTTATGTAGATTTAAGTTTTTTTGTTAAAAGAATTATAGAACAGTGAAACAAATGTCCGGAAACTTACTTGACTTAAGATGTTTTGGCAAACGTATAATTACACTATGCAACAAATGAGTAAAAAATTTTTCCCCAGGGAATGCCATTATTCATTTTATATGTAAAATGGGCTGCTGATTCCGAAAATCGCATTATTTTTTTTTATTTCGTGGCGTTTTCGAGATATCGGTCATTTTCAGTTTTCGGACCAAAGAAAAAAGATAGTTCCATTTAAATACAAATATCTCAAGAATCAATGTTTGTATTGAAACGTATTATATGTCATAACCCCCACATGTAGGTCTTTTAATCTAAATGTGGGGGGGTCAAAATGACCCACATGTAAGGGTCTTAAAGGGTTAAAATTGTCTACAAAAATATTCCTCGTAATATCCTGCATAAGTTTACTGAACACATGATACACCTCAAATGTAAGGATCATATAGTTATTTGCATCGATTTAACACAAGCCGGCCTGTTCCGTAATCCGTGTAATTTCAATTACTTTTAATTTCGAAGACTTGTTGATTACTTTTTACTTTCGATGTGGATGTGAAGCCTATTCAACGACTGTTCAAGACGTTTAACTTTTCACAGTAGAAACGCAAACTTTTTAGTTGTCAGTTAAAAAATATACACAAGTAAACAAGATTCATGAATCAAAATGCTTTTTATTAAATTTATTAACTTTAATTGAGTTTCACTTTAACAACGGCTGCTGCAATGCACTTGAAATTATAAATGCTCGCAATTTTCTCTGTCAAAATAATGTACTAGGCGAGATGCCCAATTATGGGGTTTCCTCTGATTTGAGGGAATTTCAGAAAGTTTTTTTTATGCTCAGTGCATTTTATTGGGTTAATTAGATGTTCTATTGCAATTTAAGAAGTAAAATCAGGTGGCATCCTGTTTTCGAACTATTCTTACTAACACCATGATATAATGAAATGTCAAATAATTCACACAAACACTGACTTCGAAAATGCCAATTTGCCGACTTTTTACTTGTCATCGGAAAAAATATTTTTTTAGTTAGAGTTTTTTATTTCAGCAATATTTACAATATTACATTTACAAGAAAAATAAGAATTACTCGCTAAAAAAGGGAAAAACTCTGGAACTTATACGTGTGTATTTTTTTTTTTTCAATTTGATCTATAAAACAGCTTTAAAAAAGCAAAATTAATTGAAAAGTCGTAGCATAATGCCGACTTTTCAAAAAGTTTCGCATTCCACTTTATACCCACTTTCACGTGAAAGTGGAATTGGGAACAGGGCGGAAGAATGCGCTATTTTTGTATTTTTCATGTACAGTGGATTAAAAAACTTCAAAAATCGATTAAAAAAAAATCTGACGTGCTGGAGAAAAACGACGAGACACGGGTATTTTGTTTTAACGCTAACTTTACGAATTTTTTGGATTTTCTCATGTGTTTTACAAAAAGTTTCAAATTATCGACAGTTTACTAAAAAAAACCGAAAAAAAATAGGCAAAAACGCATTTTAGTAATTTATCAATGAATTGTATACAACTTTTGCATTTTCCCATCGATTTTTTTTAGTGGTATCTTATTTTCTTCACAAATATATAGTCTATGATACAAAAACAAAAAAAAATTATAAAAAAGTTATTTCTTCTTGTATAAATCTGCAGTTGACTTTGATTTTTTGTTAATTTTTTCGAAAAAAAAAGGTTTTTTTTAGAAATCAATTTATTTCGCCGAAACTAACAAACCAACTAAAAAGTGATGTGAATATCATTTGTAAGTTATTTAATTACCTTTAATATGACATATAATACATTTGAATACAAACATTAGTTCTTGAGATATCGAGCCCTAACCGCAATAGTAGCGTATGCGACAAAAAGCAAATTTTACAGGAGAGAGTTTTTTTCATTTTTTTTCGAACATGCATGGCGGATTTTTTTAAAACGTTAAATGTAGTCTATATTACACCTTATATAAATAATATACGCGTTTTTAAATTGATTTTGTGTATATTTCACTCATTTATGGCGCATACGACATTTTCGCAGTCACTCTTGGCGAAGATTGAAATTAAAATGTGGCGCATACGGTTCTTAAAATTACATGGTTTTACCTTTGAAAAATACATTTATTACATTTATTTAATACACAGAAAGAAATTTGTAACAATTTGGATGGTTGAAATTGTACCAACCCACAAAAACGGTCAGATTGACTGTAATATTGTTAATTTACAGTACTATTTAGTATTAAAAACTTACAAAATATTACACACACACATCGTTTGAACTTGGTTTTACTCCGATGTAGTCCCACTCCAGGTCTTTTTTTTTGCAAAGTTGTTCATAAAGATCCAAATATACAGAAAAAGTTTTTTTTTAAAATCGTTCAACGAGCTCACCGATTTTCCGAGTCGAATTCAGGTTACCAAATGGTCTTCACATTGTTTCTGCATTAAACTAAAAAGTTTGACAAAAACTAACTAATAACTGGGTGTGCAGTTCGTTTTCTGTTTATTTTAGATTCAGAAATATTGTTTTTGAAAGTTTTAACTGGTAGCGTTAACGAGATATTGTATTTTTAACAACTTTTTTTGAAATTTTTTTGTTAAAAAAAATGAACTTTCGCGTTTTTTTTTTAAAAATTAGCAAGGGACGAAAACAAGACAAATCATTTTCAATTTTAATTTTGTTGTTGAATCCGAATCTGTTTTTAGAATTGCTATATCTAAAATGGTTTGAGAGAAATCCTAGCCTAAAGTTAAAGTTAAGTTAAATTTTTGTATTCTTAAGGCAATCCTTAGCCATAAAACATTAAAAAACACCTTGAAGCCCTATTATTTTACTTCAAAACCCAGCTTGAATTATATCGATATATTTTTTCTTCTTCGAATTATTCTAACCTGAAAAGGTGAAAAAGGGAAAAATCCACGTTTTTTTGATATTTCAGCTTACGGTATTTCGAAGACAAAAAGATATCGATATAATTCAAACTGATTTTCAAAGTAAAAGACTGGGGCTTCAAGCTTTATTTCAATGCTTCGAGCTAACTTTTACAACGAACCCTCTTTACAAAATTTCGTCGAATTATCTAAGTTTTCCCGTGAATAATATTTCCACGGACACACAAGCATCCATCCAAAGAGACGGACGAGGAATATATGTACTTTTCTACACCTGCTACGCCTCCTTCTCTGGTTTTTGAGGTGCTTACGTTCTTTTTGCGGTCAACAGAAAAACATATGTGGCTCTTACGACATAATTGAAAGTGCGATATCTTTGTTAATATACAAAATTCAGTTTTAATATTTGGCATATAGATGTGAATGACATTTTAGAACATATTTGCATCAAAAAAAAAATTTCGAAAAAATGTCGCATACGCTACTCTTGCGGTTAGGGCTCGATATTTATATTTAAATGGAACTACCTTTTTTTTTGGTCCGAAAACCGAAAATGACCGATATCTCGAAAATGACACGAAAAAAAAAAATAATGCAATTTTCGGAATCAGCAGCCCATTTTACATATGAAATGGATAGTGGCATTCGCTTGAAAACGATATTTTTTGGAAAAGGTTGAACAGAAATAAGCCTTTTGAAAACCTGAATAATTATAGCATGAAAACTCAATTTTCACTTATGTCGAATTAAGCTACTCTGGTTTGTTGCCACAGATATAATAAAAACTAAAAACATTGATAACCCTCTAAGAAAAACGGCACGAAAACGTAACGCCGCACAGTGCGAAATTTTCAGAGTCTATCGGAACTTAATTCATATCTCAGCACATATATCAGTTATAAGTATGAAACTTCCCAACGGGAAACTGAAGCGCATTGAAACGACTTCAGTTGCGCTTCTAGGGTAGCAAGAAGCTGCTTCCAGTGCTGTTCACACTGCTTATCTTTTTAACACAGCATGTCCTAGCCGAGATGCACATCTTCAGAAGCAAATGAAATACGCTTCAAATACGCTTCCGTGGAAGCACACATTTGGAAGCATATAAAATACGCTTCCGTGGAAGTTTTTAAAAATTTTAAGTTCCATTTCACAAAAATTACTTTTTTCTGTAACTTTTGGTAGATTTATTCACTTTTATAAGCAATGAAAAAAAATAGAATTTAAAAAATTTTGTATGCTGCCAGAGATGTGCTTCCATTACGCTCTTTTTAGAAGCAGCTTCATTTCTTCCCGTTGGGTTAATACGTGGATATATATTTAATTGGCAAAACACTATGCAAACTAAGGGACTCACATATTGAGCAGCTTTGTGCTGGAATTGACGGTTCTTAAAATGACTTATCACCGATTTTCGCTGCTCGACGACCTATTTCTGTAAAATGCACTTTTTTACCCTCATATGTACAAAATCAAACTAAAAATTGGCTGCATCTGGTTCCGAATACCACACAGAGAACAAGAAAAAGAAATTCCCGTTTAATAACACAGTGGCGACATTTCTCGTTGCAAAAATCATAACTTCTGAACCATTTAGATATTATAATTCTGTTTTAGGTTATGGATAGAAAATTCTCATAGCTGTTGCGACCCCAAATTTCATTTAGATTGCATTGCATGGTGAAAAGCAATGTTTTGTTGAAGTTCGATTCAAATCAAAAAATAAAAAAAACACGTGTCCAATAATTTTCAGAGATCTATTCAACGATATGAATCTTGACTTCCTCTCACCCCCCGACGGGGGTGGGGCTGGGGAAAAATCAAAATTTTAAATGGAAACCCCCATTTTTTATTGCAGAAAGTACGAAAATTTTGTCTGAAAATTTTTTCTTATCCGTCCTAGATGGCGCTGTAATCGACAAAAACAATATTAAAAATATAAAGTTTTATACTTAAAACTTCGTGAAATTAACCTTTTTATCCATAGGTTTCGCCATAAAAGTTGCTCTTACACAAAGGGTTGTAAGTAAAACCATACAGTTTTTGGAGAACAAGCTTAGAGATAAACACCAATTAGTTGTCTAGTAAGTCGAGCTTTACAAAAAGCGAAGATTTTTTTAAACTCAACACAAAACTTACGCTAAAAGCAATGTCTTTAATAAAAATTTAAAAAAACTTGGTTTTTTGCTAATCAGTTTTATGAGACAAGACCATAACTGTTTTAAGTGGAAGAAAAAATCACTTTCCTTTAACCATTTGCCAAAGTATTCAACCTAAATATGAAGCATTTTTCTCAAAAATTAAATTTTTTCGCTAACTTCAAAATTTACTCAAATTTGAGGGGCTGTAAAATCAAACCACTGGCCTGAATGGGTTCTAATTTTTAAATCCTTTAGCTCCTAATATTTCTCTATCTGATGGCAATATCAGATTTGTAAAAGGAGCCTGCTCGAAATTGATTTTAGCAACGCCTTTTCGTAAAATGACGTCATGACCCACACGTTTCCAGATGAAAATCGTTATAACTCATATAGACGCATAAAGACGCAGCTACAATTTTTATATTGTATTCAGAATTGTTGAGCCTTTTTAGTTTTAGCATTCCGTAATATATCTTTTGTGAACATTTATTTGAAACTCCATTCGAAGTTGAAAAAAAGGGTAAAAATAGTGTTTCAGAAAAGTACAGACACCTCAGACATTCAAAAAAAAGTCATTTATTTTTAGTGTTACTTGATAATAAAAAGACCGCTTATAGCAAATATAGAAAAAAAAATAAACTTTTCTTTCATTAGTTGCAGAAAAATTAGAACCTCATCTTGAAAAAAAAAGAAATTTAAAAACTTGAAAAAACCATTGAGTTTGACCAGCTCTACCAACCGAACCATTTTTTTAATTAATTAAAATTTTATATTCTTGATTATTGAGCATTTGTTTATGGAACTGCATCATTTGATTTGCAAATTTCCACCACACCGAAATTGATTTTTGCAACCACTTTTGAGAAATGTCGCCAGTGTGCGCTGGCTCCAAAGGGAAAATAAGCATCTGCACGAAATAAGCTGTGACCTGAATTTCTCCTGCTCAATCGGTTTTTTTTCGCTTTGAGCATCTCGGAATCAATTTTTGTGGATTTGCTTTAACTTATTATGAACAATAGGCATGCCCGCCTTATCATGCTTTAAAAATTTGATGATACATTTATTAGTTTTAAAGATACATTGTTTTAAAGTTAAAAAATATTACTGCACGAAATAAGCTTTTGCCTTACAAATGCTTTGTGTTTACTGCAGCAGATGCCACAGCCTACCGATGCTTCCGTTGTTTTTTCCACGCTTAGAAGCAGCACTTGAGCCAACCGCTTTTTGCAAAACGGCAAAAGCTAAAGCTTGTTTGATCAAAGAGCCACCAACAGCATAATGCGCAATATGGCCGGCGGTATCCTTGCGTACATCACCTCCAAACCAACAGGCCGAATCAGCTTTACCATTTCCAGTTGCAAGTTTAAGAGCCCTTGTGTGCAGGTCTATTAAAAAAAATTGGGTTTTTGTTTCTCAAATTTCTGTTGTTGATTTTTGAATTTTTTCGAAAATTTAAAACTGACAAATACATAATGTGCATAATGTATACATGTGTTAGTGAAATCACAGTTCGTAAGCGATCGCTTTGGGTACGCAACTTACGAACCGTAAATTTTTCTTAGAGGGAAAGGCTTTATAATTTAAAAAAAAAAATTTAAATTGGGAGCAGGCTAATAACTAACGATAATAACCTTACACTAACCCCACATAATAGCGTCTTTTGACGCGAATATACAATTGTGTTAATTTTCAAATTGCGATAACTTATAAACGGTGGGTCGTACGATAAAAGAGTCTTTTTCAGGGAGAACCACATGCTCTACAAATAATTTTATTTTTTTGTAGAAAAAAAATATTAATTTAGAAGTTATTTAAAAAAATGTGATTTTTTGCCGTTTATCGGCGCTTAACCAGTTTTTATGGAATAGCTCCTAAAAGGTACATTTTTTTAAAAATAAAATGAAAAATTTTTGTAGAGAACGTGATTCTCCATAAAAGTTCCTTAGAGTTTTTATTGTGCGACTCACTGTTCATGAGTTATCGCAATTTAAAAATAACCACAATTGTATATACGCGTCAAAAGAAACACGCCTAATGTTTATACGTATCTGTAAAACTATGTATTTTCTTTAGCGTTATTCATAAATCATTGTTTTCAATTATTTTTTATTTTGTCTTTATTTTCGTTATGTTATTTAGTCGATATTGAAGCTTTAAAACATGCACCTAATTGGGGTTTGAGACACCGTAGAGATAGCTTGAGTGGATTAAGCACACACAGTCAGCCAATGGTGTTTGGTGGTGGCTTTGGTTCGCAAAGTCCAGCGCCAACGTATCATTCAGGTACGTTTTGAAGAGCTTAATATATTTATTTTTTAATCCTATTGCATTTTTTAGTATCTATTGCCGCGTTTTCGAAATTAAGAAAATTGGAAAAAATTTGTTTCTGTATTCGCTCATCAAATATTTGCATGTTTTAATTAAACCTTTTTTTTTTTCATATAGGTGCCTATACACCTGGTATGATGACTGATGTTGTACGTGAAGTAAAGGAAGCAGCACGTGTACGTGAAGATGCACTTTTAAGCCGGTAAACAATTTGGCTAATTAAACTCTTCTTAGACAGTTGGCGGCGGTTGACTTTGAAGAACCTTAAAGGCCGCTTTACACTATCCCACAAAGTATAAAACATGTCAAAATCGACTTCCCAGCAAACCAAACGTTCTGATTTGGTAACTAAATTGTTACGACGAGTCGGCATATTTTTCCGATTTCGGCAACGAATTCAGTACGAAATATTTACGAATTTTTGGAAAAAAACCGTAACTTCGTGTCTGTTCCGTCTATTTTTATTTTTTATACCCTACACCCAGGGTATATTCACTTTGTCCTTCCGTTTGTAACGCAGAGAAGGAGGCGTGGCAGATATAGAAAAGTATATATATTCTTGATCAGCGTCACCTCCTGAGTCGATATAGCCATGTCCGTCTGTCTGGCTGGCTGGCTGGCTGGGTGGCTGGCTGTGTGTTGAAATACACTTTTTGGGAAAACTGAGCAAGATAATTCAATGAAATTTGGTACACTGCCTCCGTCGTCAAAGTTAGCTCGGGGGATTGAAAATGAGCAAAATCGGTCAACAGACACGCCTACCGCCCATACAAAAATTATATTCAAAATGCAATTTTAGGAGTATTTTTTACGACAATGCAGCCACAATACACATAAGTACTACAAATTGTAAGCGCAAGCTCTGATAAAAAACTGAGCGAATTCGGACAAAAGGGCGTGGCACCTCCCATACAAGCAAAAGCTTCAAAACGCTATACTGAAAGCGTTTTTTGAGATATTCGAACCAACTTCGACTCAGACACTAAAAATTATAAATGAAAGCTCTCAGCAAAAATTGGTTGAAATCGTACAAGGGGGCGTGGCACCTCCCATATAAGCAAAAGTTTCAAAATGCTATACTGAAAAAGTTTTTTGAGATAATCCAACTAAATTTCACTCTGACACTAAAACTATAAATGCAAGCTCTGAACAAAAACTGGGTGTACTCGGACAAGAGGGCGTGGCACCTCTCATATAAGCAAAATTTTCAAAATACTGCAGGGTAGGGTATTTATTTTTTGGCCAGGCCAAAATTTACACCCTTACTAGTTTTATTTCAATTTAATTTATGTATCGATACATCCAACGTAAAAGTTGGTATAAATTCCAATCAAAAGTCTTTTTCAGTGCTTAAATAATTTTGTGCCGACTTCTTATGTAAAAATTCATGTAGATTGATGCTTATGAAAGACATCCCAGAAGAAAGATCATCAAAATGTTGTCCCTTCATCAAAATATTGCAGGCAAACTATATAGAGAAGCATATTTAATCTCACAGAAGTATTCGTCGCGCCCACTTAATTTTCCGTAACCCATTTTTTTTGTTTTGTGCATTTGATATTTCAGTCATATGATGATGACATTGTCTAATTTTGTTTCAAATAATTTTATTGGAGTTCTAAAGTCAACGCGAGCGGTTCAAATGCCTAAAGGTAAAGAGTTAACTATTGTAAAAAAATCATATTATACATTTACAATAAAGGCAAATCTACTAAATACGACATGTTTGAAAGAAGTTCTACAACAATTCGAAGTTTTATAAACCGTGCAAAAAACCGCAATTCATTGGAAAATTTGCTGCGTTCAGGCTGTCCAAAGTCATTGTCTGTTCGAGAAGAAGGAAGAATACTGCAGGAAAAGAGAAAAAATCCACACCAAAAATTAACGATGTGCTAAAGACAACCCTTGTTAAAAACGTCTCTGATAAAACAGTTCGTAGAGTGCTAAGATCCAATGATACTCATGGTCGTGTGGCTAGAAAAAAGACATACATTTAAACAGTAAACGTTTCAAAAGGAATAACCTTTGCAAATACTTATATAATGAAGAGATTTGATTTCGGGGAGACTGTCATCTTCAGTGATGAGAGTAAATCTCTACAATATTTTTGGATCTGACGGACGGCGAATGGTGTGGCGAAACCTACAAAAGCTCTAAAACTGTGCAAAGTAACAGCAACAGTAAAGCATGGTGGAGGTTCAGTTATGGCTTGGGGGTGTATTTCGGCTCGTGGCTTGGGAAACTTCATTTTTATAAATGGAATTATGAACACTAACATGTACCTTGACATTCTAAAGAAAAATTTGGTATCCAGTGCAGCCAGTATGGGTTTTCGGGCGTGACGAATTTCTGTTTTAGCATGATAACGACCCAAAACACACAGCTTGGAAAATGAAAATGTGGCTTCTATATAATACCAAGCACTTTCCCACCCCTCCCCAGAGTCCCGACACCAACCCAATTGAAAACTTGTGGGCTCATCTGAAAAATAAAATCAGGAAGCACCATATTTCAATAGAAGCTCTTAAGCAAGTTTTGGAAGATGAGTGGGGCAAAATTACACCCGAATATTGTCGCAAACTGGTTGAGTCCATGCCAAGACGATTGGAGGGTATTCGAGAGGATAAGGGACATCACACAAAGTATTAATATTGTTGTTATTCTTATTTTTAATGTTAACTACATATATTTTTTTATATAAAAACGAATACTTTTGTGAGCTTAAATATGCGTCTCTATTTAGTTTGCCTGCAATAATTTGATAACGGGACAACATTTTAATTTACATGAATTTTTACATAAGAAGTCGGCACACAATTATTTAAGCACTGAAAAAGACTTTTAATTGCAATTTATACCCTGCAACGAATACTTTTGTGACTCACTGTATGTATGTGTGCAATATATAAGTGTTTATGTTTATTTTCTGAAGACATGCATATATCCTTTTAATTACCCAACATACATACATAACATATTTCACGGTATTATATTATATTATATGTAAATATAATATTTATATATAGTGGAGGGGGGGCTAGTGTGGACAATTTTTATATAATTACAAAATTATATATGTAAATATATCATTTTTGTAATAAAGTAATTTTTAGCGGTTACTTATACCTCTTGCCTTCATAATTACACCAATAGTTATGATATTTTATTTTCATAAATGCACTATTAAATTATTTTAAAAAGAGCTTACATTTGTCCAAGTAGCCCCTTATACGGGGTTAGTGTAGACAACCATTGAATTTACTGGGGGCTAGTGTGGACACCATTAGAGACTTGATAATTGATACAAAAACGTAAAGAAAGAGTTCAAATATATATTTATTCAAGGCAATAATGATGTAATACAAATAATAATACAAGTAATAAAATTAACTTCTATCCCATGTTGTATTTGGAGAAATTTATATCAAACTTCATATAATTTATGTCCGTCAAGTTGGCCCCGCCATTTTTGATTTTTCTAAAACAAATTGTTGTGCTGTAATGTGCTACACTTGTGCTATTATGTGCCGCTAATAAAATTTTTTTATTTCAAGTAGTTTGGTTTTTATAGCCAAAACTAATTTTTGGTGTATAGTTAGCCCTGCCATTTTTGATTTAAAAAAAAAATTGTGCTGTAATGTGCTCCACTTGTGCTATTATGTGCCGCTAATAAAATTTTTCTATTTTAATTAGTTTGGTTTTTATAGCCAAAATTCTATTTTTTCGAAACAAAGTTAGCACTGCCATTTTCGGTTTTTCCAAAAAAATTGTTGTGCTGTAATGTGCTACACTTGTGCTATTATGTGCCGCTAATAAAATTTTTCTATTTCAATTAGTTTGGTTTTATAGCCAAATTTCCCTTTTTTCGAAACAAAGTTAGCCCCGCCATTTTTGATTTTTCCAAAAAAAAAGTTGTGCTGTAATGTGCCACGCTTGTGCTATTATGTGCCGCTTATAAAATTTTTCTATTTTGATTCGTTTGGTTTTTATAGCCAAAATTGCCTTTTTTGGTGTCAAGTTAGCCCCGCCATTTTCAATTTTTCAAAAAAAAAATTGTTGTGCTGTAATTAATGTGCTCCACTTGTGCTATAATGTGCCGCAAATAAAATTTTTGTATTTTAATAAGTTTGGTTTTAATAGCCAAAATTCCCTTTTTTGGTGTCAAGTAAGCCCCGCCATTTTCGATTTTTCAAAAAAAAAAAGCTGTGTTGTAATGTGCTACTCTTGTGCTATCATGTACCGCTAATAAAATTTTTCTATTTCAATTAGTTCGATTTTATAGCCAAATTTCCCTTTTTTTTTTAAATAAAGTTAGTCCCGCCATTTTCGATTTTTCAAAAAAAAATTGTTGTGCTGTAATGTGCTCCACTTGTGCTATTATGTGCCGCTAATAAAATTTTTGTATTTTAATTAGTTTGGTTTTTATAGCCAAAATTCCCTTCTTTGGTGTCAAGTTAGCCCCGCCATTTTCGATTTTTCAAAAAAAAAAAAAAAGTTGTGTTGTAATGTGTTACTCTTGTGCTATCATGTGCCGCTAATAAAATTTTTCCATTTCAATTAGTTTGGTTTTAAAGCCAAATTTCCCTTTTTTTGAAATATAGTTAGTCCCGCCATTTTCGATTTTTCAAAAAAAAATTGTTGTGCTGTAATGTGCTCCACTTGTGCTATCATGTGCCGCTAATAAAATTTTTATATTTTAATTAGTTTGGTTTTTATAGCCAAAATTCCCTTTTTTGGTGTCAAGTTAGCCCTGCCATTTTTGATTTTTCCAAAAAAAAAGTTGTGCTGTAATGTGCTACGCTTGTGCTATCATGTGCCGCTAATAAAATTTTTCTATTTCAATTAATTTGGTTTTATAGCAAAATTTCCTTTTTTTCGAAATTATGTTAGTCCCGCTATTTTTGATTATTCAAAAAAAAAAAAAAAAAAGTTGTGCTGTAATGAGCTACTTTTGTGCTATTATATGCAGTTGAAAAAATTTTTCTATTTTGATTAGTTTGATTTTTAGGGCCAAAGTTCCCTTTTTTCGAAATAAAGTTAGCCACGAAATTAAATTTTTTTTATTTCAATTTGTTTTGTTATTACAGATAAAATTCCCTTTTTTATAATAGATGTATATATTTTTTTTAATAATTTCCTTTGATGCATTGCGACATCAAAGTGTATTGTAAAGGAGTGTTTGTGCAATGTACATTAGATGGTATCGATAGATAGTATACAAAAAAGAAAAAGTTCGAATGACCACCCCCAGTTTGAAAGCTAATATTGAAAGAATTTAAAGAAAAAAAAAAACGTTTTTTTTCGCGCTCTAAATTCGATGCGGTTTTGTTTTTGCCAAGGACACCTTATAGAATTGAAGCCCACAAAAAATCATAAAATTCATCTCTACGAAGATTCCTCAAATTGTTGAAATTGACGATGTTATAGCAAATCTAAAAGCTCAGTACAAAATATGAAAAGCAGAATGTTTCAAAAACGAATATCGCCCCTTAAGACTATGGAATGTTTTTTGTTTTTTATTTTTTTATTTATTTGCATGCTGTGTTGGAAATGGCTTCAATTCTATAAGGTGTCCTTGGCAAAAACAAAACCGCATCGAATTTAGAGCGCGAAAAAAAACGTTTTTTTTTTCTTTAAATTCTTTCAATATAAGCTTTCAAACTGGGGATGGTCATTCGAACTTTTTCTTTTTTGTATACTATCTATCGATACCATCTAATGTACATTGCACAAACACTCCTTTACAATACACTTTGATGTCGCAATGCATCAAAGGAAATTATTAAAAAAAATATATGTATTATAAAAAAGGGAATTTTATCTGTAATAACAAAACAAATTGAAATAAAAAAATTTTAATAGCGGCGTACTAGATGTTATAGACCCATATATTTTTTTGTTGAAAAATCGAAAATTTCGTGGCTAACTTTATTTCGAAAAAAAGGAAGTTTGGCCCTAAAAATCAAACTAATTAAAATAGAAAAATTTTTTCAACTGCATATGATAGCACAAAAGTAGCTCATTACAGCAGAACTTTTTTTTTTTTTTTTGAATAATCAAAAATGGCGGGGCTAACATTATTTCGAAAAAAGGGAAATTTGGTTATGAAACCAAACTAATTGAAATAGAAAAATTTTATTAGCGGCACATGATAGCACAAGCGTAGCACATTACAGCACAACTTTTTTTTTGAAAAAATCAAAAATGGCGGTGCTAACTTGACACCAAAAAAGGGAATTTTGGCTATAAAAACCAAACTAATTAAAATAGAAAAATTTTATTAGCGGCACATGATAGCACAAGTGGAGCACATTACAGCACAACAATTTTTTTTGAAAAATCGAAAATGGAGGGGCTAACTTGACACCAAAAAAGGGAAGTTTGGCTATGAAACCGAACGAATTAAAATAGAAAAATTTTATTAGCGGCACATAATAGCACAAGCGTGGCACATTACAGCACAACTTTTTTTTTGGAAAAATCAAAAATGGCGGGGCTAACTTTGTTTCGAAAAAAGGGAAGTTTGGCTATAAAACCAAACTAATTGAAATAGAAAAATTTTATTAGCGGCACATAATAGCACAAATGGAGCACATTACAGCACAAGAATTTTTTTTTTTTGAAAAATCGAAAATGGTGGGGCTAACTTGACACCAAAAATGGGAATTTTGGCTATAAAAACCACACTAATTAAAATAGAAAAATTTTAGCACATTAGAACAATTTTTTTTTTTTTAAATCAAAAATGGCGGGGCTAACTTTACACCAAAAATTAGATTTGGCTATAAAAACGAAACTACTTGAAATAAAAAAATTTTATTAGCGGCACATAATAGCACAAGTGTAGCACATTACAGCACAACAATTTGTTTTTGAAAAATCGAAAATGGCGGGGCTAACTTAACGGACATATATAATTTGCTGATCGAGATGTTTCCGACAGTTGTTGTGGTTGTGGCAGCTTTGCCACTATTTCATTTCGGTGAATTTCGCTGGTATCTAGTAAATCGGGATACGTGAATCTGTCGTTCCTTCTTTTTAGAAACGTAATGTAGAAATCTTGCGAACCGTGTATCGTGACAATTTGGCCAATATAAAATTCTTCTTTTTTCTTCAGTTTAAGTTGAACCAAAACCATATCGTTCTCTTTCAAAACATCTTGGACAATTAAAAGAGGTGGTTCCTTACTGTCGTCACCGATTTCAACAAGTCCAGGTTCTTCCTCTGATTCCAATATATTCTCATTGGCTTTTTGAAATAGTCTGACGATTTCTGGAGTCATTTCAGCTGTTGCGGACATGTCCACACTAGCCCCATTTCAGTTGTCCACACTAGCCCCTTCATGTTTTTTTAAACAAAAAATATTTTTTTTTTAATCTTACGGTGAAGTTCATCAAAAATGATTTCAATAAACACTAGTTTGAGTTGTATTATCTATTAACACACACTACCGCAGAAGAATAATTAGTTTAAAAGTATCACTGAAATTACGAAAAAACAAAAAAAAATTACCTTTTGCTGCGTAAAACACGTTCGGTCACGTTATCATGGAAAGCTGAACTGTCAACAAATGAATTTTTTTTTTGGTGATGCAGTGTGCAAATACCAACTTGAAAAATATTAAACAGAATCAAAAAATTTAAAACGGCGCGAGAATTTGAATTTGTCCACACTAGCCCCCCCTCCCCTATTTATTCATAATAATATATTTTTTAATAAGCAAACATATCGAGCCCTAACCGCAACAGTAGCGTATGCGACATTTTTTCGAAATTTTTTTTTTTTTATGCAAATATGTTCTAAAATGTCATTCACATCTATATGCCGAATATTAAAACTGAATCACAGTGGCTCACAAAAGTATTCGGAATTTGCAATTTTTTATAAAGCATCATGAAATTTTTAATAAGAAATTAATTTTTTTGAATCACTCTTATGAATGGTTTGAAACGTTGGGTTCGTCCATTATAACCAGCATTTCTGAGTGTCCTGCGATTAGTTTCATCACTTATGTTTACTCCATTATATTAAGTGAAACTTCTATTAATGTCCACTGCTGAAGTACGTGGTTGAATTTTAGTTTTTCGTATGATATTCGACCTGTCTCGAATGCCTAGTTTCGATAATCTATCAAAGCGTTGTGAATTATAAAACTTTTTTCTTTCTATAAAGCTGTGGATAGTCTAAATACTTCTTCCAACGCCGCTTGTAATCTCCAAAAGGATTTTTCCGTCCTCACGAGCTAAAATTTTTTTTATTCAAGAGTGGTTTCTTCTGATTTTCGTCCCATCTTACTTTTCCTAAAAAACGAAGTCTTTCGCTTCAAAAATTTTGACAAAACAGAACACGGTGCTCTTGAACAGTGGATAGGTTTTTTGAATATGTGGAGAAAATCTGTGAATGGGGTTTCATTTGTATTAGTTTAGTGGTCTGAAAAATGCAAACGCCGAAATCGTAGCTGATCATCCCCGCGAAATATCACAAAAAATACATATCCCATATAAAATAAAAAAAAAATCAGAAAAAAGACGCAACAAACAAATATAAAAATAGTTATTTTTAATGTATTTGGCAATTTTGAATCCGAATCCGGCCTTAGAGTTGCTGTATCTCATACGGTTTTTGAGATATCTTAGTCTAAACAAGGAAAAAAGACCGATGCTATGTTTTATTGCTGTGCTTTGGAGCTACACAACAGGACGTATATCCGTAAATTCTGATGTAGAAATGGAAAGCTTCAATCAATCTTCTAAACCTAATTCAAATAATGTTGATATCTTTATTTTTCTCGGAGATATCCTAACCTAAAAAGTTAAAAAAGTGCAAAAAACGTGTTTTGTCATTATTTCAGTCTACGATATTTCGGAGAAGAATTAAGCTATTGATATAATTTAAATGCGGTTTTAAAAAAAATTGGAGCTTTCAGATAGTGTATCGAATTCTGCGTATGAATGTTCAATATTCTAGTTATATAGCTTCAAAATATAGCAAAAACGGTATTTTTTCCTCGTTAAGGCTAAGATATCTCAAAAACTGTATAAGATATAGAAATTTTAAGGCCGGACTCGGATTCAGCATTGCAAAATACATTTAAAATAAATACTTTTATATTTGTTTGTTGCGTTTTTTTTTTTCTTATTTTTCTTTATATAGGATACGTATTTTTGCGATATTTCGCGGGGATGATCAGCTACGATTTCGGGGTTTGCATTTTTCAGACCACTAAACTAATACAAATGAAACCCCATTCACAGATTTTCTCCACATATTTAAGAAACCTATCGATTGTTCAAGAGCACCTTGAGAACTGAGCTACCGCACACTTATTGTAAATTGAATTTTAAGAGTGTCGCCAATACTTTTGCAATATTCTTTGATTTCGTGTTTCAGATATTGCCATTTTTTGGAATTCCGAATACTTTTGTGTATTGAATATAAGTAGGATTTTGCTTAGAAGCTCTTTTTTACATTTTAGGAAAGTTTATTTTAATAAATAAAACTAGATACTTACCGAATTATAATTGTTAAGAGTAATTAAAAAAAATTAATTCGTAATTATGATTCTTTAAAAAAATTTCAAAATCCGAATACTTTTGTGAGCCACTGTATGTATATTAGGGCGTTTCACAAAAAATTTTTTTTTATTTTTTCAAACCTTAAAGCGGACTTGGATGTCTTATGGGATAAAAATATCCTGTGAATTTTTTCAGATTTTTTATTAGTCATTTAGAGGTCGCGATGTCAACTTTTTTAAAAAATAATAGATATATTTTTGTACAACAAAAATAAACAATTAGCAAAATAATAAACTAAAAAATTTACAATCATACTAACATATAAATAACAAAATATTCATTTTAGTTTTGTACATTCGAATTACTTCTTGTTTTCAATCCTTTTTTTACTGACTGTTTACTGTAACTTGAAAAATTTATACTAAATTTCGATCAGCATAGAAAACGTGAAACGCCCTAATGTATATTTACAAAGATATCGCACTTTCAATTATGTCGTAAGAGCCACATATGTTTTTTTGTTGACCACAAAAAGAACGTAAGCACCTCAAAAACTAGAGAAGGAGGCGTGGCAGGTAAGGAAAAGTATATATATTCTTCGTCAGAATTACCTCTTTAGTCGGTATAGCCATGTCCGTCTGTTTGGATGGATGTTTGTGTGTCCGTGGAAATATTTTTCACGGGAAAACTAAGATAATTCGACGAAATTTTGTACAGAGGGTTCGTTGTAAAAATTAGCTCGAAGTATTGAAAAATAAGCTTAAAGCCCCAGTCTTTTTCTTTAAAAATCAGTTTGATTGATATCGACAACTTTTTTTGTCTTCGAAATATCGTAAGCTGAAATATCGAAAAACGTGGATTTTTCCTTTTTTCACCTTTTCAGGTTAGAATAATTCGAAGAAGAAAAAATATATCGATATAATTTAAGCTGGGTTTTGAAGTAAAATAATAGGGCTTCAAGCTGTTTTTTAAGGTTTTATGGCTAAGGATTTCCTTGTTCTATTACATTACCTCAACAAAAAAAAAAATTGTTTTTTAACTTTTCACAAAATGGATGGAAAATTAGTATTGTATTTAAGCTAAGACTTCTTTAAAACCATATCAGAACAGCAATTCTAAAACCAGATTAGGATTCAACATCAAAATTTCCATTAAAAATTATTATTCTTGTTTTCGTCCTTTGCTAATTTTCTAAAAAAACGCAAAAGTTCATTTTCTTTTAACAAAAATATTTAAAAAAAAAATTGTTAAAAATACAATATCTCATTAACGCGATCAGTTAAAACTTTCGAAAATAATATTTTTGAATCTACAAATAATTTTGAATCTGCATAATCAGTTTTTAGTTAGTTTTTGTGAAACTTTTTTGTTTAATGCAGAAACAATATGAAGACCATTTGGTAACCGAAATTCGACCCGGAAAATCGATTAGCTCGTCGACCGATTTAAAAAAAAAAAACTTTTTCTGTATATTTGTGATATTTTGTAAATTTTAAATACTTAATAGTACTGTAAATTAACATTATTACAGTCAATCTGACCGTTTTTGTGGGTTGGTACAATTTCAACCGTTCAAATTGTTACAAATTTCTTTCTGTGTATTGAATAAATGAAATAAATGTATTATTCAAATGCAAAACCATGTTATTTCTAAAAACGTATGCGCCACATTTTAATTTCAATCTTCGCCAAGAGTGACTGCGAAAATATCGTATGCGCCATAAATAAGTGAAAATCAATTTAAGAACGCGTCTATTATTTGTATGAGGTCTAATATAGACTACATTTAAAGCTTTAAAAAAATCCGCCATGTATGTTCGAAAAAAAATCTCTCCTGTAAAATTTGCTTTTTGTCGCATACGCTACTATTGCGGTTAGAGCTCGATATAATTAAATAAAAATTTTTTCAAACCAAATAGAAAAAAGAAAGAAAGGGAAAAATAATTTAATGAAAAAGCGTTTTGATTTTTTTGACAATCGTTTTAGTGGAGCCAATAAAGCCTTTTAGACGGAAGTTCTCAAGAACAGCTCCGATTTTGATGATTTTTTATACCCTACACCCAGGGTATATTCACTTTGTCCTTCCGATTGTAACGCAGAGAAGGAGGCGTGGCAGATATAGAAAAGTATATATATTCTTGATCAGCGTCACCTCCTGAGTTGATATAGCCATGGCCGTCTGTCTGGCTGGCTGGGTGGCTGGCTGGCTGGCTGTGTGTTGAAATACACTTTTTGGGAAAACTAAGCAAGATATATCAATGAAATTTGGTACACTGCCTCCATCGCTAAAAATAGCTCGTGGGATTGAAAATGAGCAAAATCGGTCAACGGACACGCCTACTGCCCATACAAAAAATATATTCAAAATGCAATTTTAGGAGTATTTTTAAGGTACTAGTCCAAAAATAAATGGCAAAAAGTAATACAATTTTTAAAATTTTTTATTTCCTTTATTTTATTGAGTTATTGTATAAAAATTTTTGTACATATAAATAAAGAATTAAAGATTTTGAAAAAATTTTTTTTTTTTATTTTTATTATAAAGTCCATTTTATAGAGGGCGCCAAAGTTTTCTTCTTAAAAATTTTATCGTCCCATGGCGTAGAGATGTTCTTGAAAACGGCTTGTCTGAAGAAAAAAATACAAATGGGATCTTAAAAAAGAAGGTCAATGACACCGTAATCCACCAGAATATTATGAAAAATCGATAAAAAAAAAAAATTGTGGCAATATGAAAAAAAAATTTTTTTTTTTGATGTTTTTTTTCGACTTTATTATCAAATTACAATTTTTTTTTTACAAATTTTTTTAATTTTCTGGTGGATTACGATGTGGGATACATAAACAAAGCTACATGCAAAAAATTAGAACAGTCGGACTTATAGTTTCGGAGAATAAGTCTACGCCGACTTGAAAAATGTAGTTTCGAGAAAAACGCGAAAAACAACACCTGTCGACAGCTGCGAGAGCACGCTGTAGCGAAGAAATAGTCAAAAATGTGCGCGCGCAAAGAGAGCTGTAACTTCGTCATTTTTTCAAATATCTTTAAAAAATTTTAGGAGGTTATTCTTGAATGTATAAGGAATCAAAATCTGTAAAAAAAAAAATCGATTTTTTGAAAAATTATTTTTGGACTAGTACCTTAACGGCAATGCAACCAAAATACGCATAAATACTAAGAATTGTAGGCGCAAGCTCTGAGAAAAATTTGAGCCAATTCGGACAAGAAGGCGTGGCACCTCCCATATAAGCAAAAGCTTCAAAACGCTATACTGAAAGCGTTTTATGAGATATTAAAATCAAATTTAACTCAGACACTAAGAATCATAAATAAAAGCTCTCAACAAAAATTGGTTGAAATCGGACAAGGGGGCGTGGCATCTCCCATATGAGCAAAAGTTTCAAAATGCTATACGGAAAGAGTTTTTTGAGATAATCCAAACAAACTTCACTCAAATACTAAAGACTAAATGCATGCTCTAAGCTAAAACTAGTGGAACTCGGACAAGAGGGCGTGTCACCTCCTATATAAGCAAAAGCTTCAAAACACTATACTGAAAACGTTTTTCACTCATACACTAAAACCTATAAATGCAAGCTCTGAACAAAAACTGGGTGAACTCGGACAAGAGGGCGTAGCACCTCCCATATGAGCAAAATTTTAAAAACACTGCATTGTAGGGTATTTAATGTTTGGCCAGGCCAAATTTTACACCCTTACTAGTTTTTTTTTAAATTTTTTTTTTTTTTTTAATTAAAATCAAAAACATTTTAGAGCGCGGTCGGAATTAAGTAATTTTTTAAACAATATTTCAGAAACATATGTTTTCATAAAAAAAAATTGGAAACAAATCGATACATCCAACGTAAAAGTTTGTAACTCAAGTTACCAACTTTTTACGGGTCAATGATTTTCGAAATATGCGTATCAGACTCTAACTTGTGTCAAATTTTGGTACCTTTAGCTTGAAATTTGAAGGGTTGGGAGCAATTTTTAAAGTTACAACCTAAGTTTACTTTAGTGAGGTCTCCATGTAAAAACTTGGCATCTTAAGTTGATAACTTATGCATGGGATAAAAATAACAAATTACGTTGGTAACTTAACTTACAAAGTTATTAGTTAATTTTTCTTTTAAAATCAGTGGTTGTAAGTCCTACATACCAACGTAATGTCCGTAGAATATTTTTTAATGGTAGTTGGGAAGTTAAGATACCAACTTTTCTCATGGAACATTTGGTTTCTGAAACAGAACATAAGTTGTAACTAGAGTTACAACTCATATGTATTCATTTTTATCCAAACTATAAGTTGAAATTGTTAATATCTCTGTAAATCAATTTGGAACTGCGACAACGATTTAATAGTCGAAAACCCTTTATTTGGACTACAGATTTCCAAAGTATTTATTTAATTTTTGTTTTTGGTTTTCTTGTTTTAACGAAAACAATGCAAAAATGATCATATCTAAAAACTACGATTTTTGAGTTACCAAGTTTTACGTTGGACGTATCGATATATAAAATAAACAAAAGTAAAAATAGTAATTTTATGTATCTGGCGATTCTAAATCCGAATCTGGCATTAGAATTGCTGTGTCTTGTATGGTTTTGTGATATCTTCTCTTTTATAGGGTCTAAAATTGTGCATATAAAAACTGTTACCATGTTTTTCTGAAGAACGACTATAGCGATTTTAATGAAATCTTGGAAAATAATGCGCATTAGCATATACAAAACAATGAAATAGACCTTGACTTAGTATATAATTACTAAGGCACCGCCCAAAACTTTTTATTTAATTTGGTCATATCTTTTGAACCGTATAAAATATTTTGATGAAATTTGGTACACAACTACTGACTATCAATGCCTTGTATGTATGTATATATGTAATCTCCTTTAACTCCTAGGAGGAGCATTGGGCCAATATGAAACATCTCCATTTATTGCGATCCCTTGCGATGACTTTGATCTCTTGCCACGACTTTCCCGATTCTTGGATTTCCTTTTCCAGCGACCTTTTCCAGTTGGTTTTGGGTCTACCACGTCCTCTACTGCCTTGTGGATTCCACTCAAGAGCCTGGCGACAAACTTCGCTGTGTGGTTTCCGGAGAGTGTGACCAATCCATCTCCATTTGCGCAACTTGACCTCGTTTGCTATAGCCCTCTGATTGCATTTTTGATGTAGCTCGGCATTTGATATAGTGCGAGGCCACCAAACCTTTAGTATACGCCTTAAGCATTTGTTGACGAATACTTGCAGCTTGTTCGTTAGTTGTTCAGTAACAAGCCATGTTTCAGACCCATATAACAAAACCGATTTCACATTCGAATCAAAAATGCGAACTCTCGTTTTGGTGGATATAACGGAAAAAGACCATATTTTGTTCAGTTGAGCAAACGCACCTTTTGCTGTTGCTATTCTTGAGTTGATATCCTCTTTTGCTCCACCATCCATGTTGATAATGCTGCCTAAATACGTGAAGATACCGACGTTTTCAATGTCATCACTGCCAGCTCTAAATGTGATGTCATTTCTGTTTGCGTTTAGCTTCATGCTTTTAGTCTTGGATACCTTGATTTTTAGGCCGGCCTTTTATGATTCCAAGATAAGGTCTTCAATTTTGCTTTGCATATCTGAATGTTTGTACGATAAGAGGCAGATATCGTCAGCGAGTTCAAATCTTCTAGATGTTCGGTAAAGTTCCATTGGATACCCCCTTTGGCCTTATTAAGAGCTTCATCTAGGATATCGTCAAGAACGATAAGGAAGAAAGATGGTGATAGTACACGCCCCTGCCGTACGCCGGAATTAGTGGCGGATGACGGTGACAACAACCCCTTGTGTAACACACTGCATTTAAAGCCTTCATATTGTGCACGTACTAAGTTTACGGCCTTTGCAGCAATACCTCTTCATTGAAGTGAAACCCAGATATTTTCTCGGGAGACACTGTCGAAGGCAGTGCTAGAGTCTACGAAGACAAGTTGAAGTGCAGCACGCCAGTCGCATGATTGTTCGACAATTATTCTGAAGGTGTTGATTTGATCCACGCATGATCGATTTCGCCGGAATCCTGCTTTCGAATGGCCGAATCAAGTTTTTCGCTTACCCTGTTCAGAAGCACTTTCGTCAATACTTTTGATGGTACTGAGATCAAGGTAATGCCTCTATAGTTTCGGCACTCGTTTAGGTAATTTGACTAATATGTCATGTTGCCAATCTTCTGGCAAACGCTCTTTTGCTGAGCAGAGGATGGATAATTTTAGCTGATGTTATGGGGCACGCCTGTAGCGGTTCAGCTGTTATTTGATCTATACCGGCGGCCTTGTTGTTTTTCATACTTTGGATAGATTTCACTATTTCATCGATTGAAGGCGGCGGTGTTTGTATTCGACTATTACTGCGAGTCACTGCGGCAGTTGTAGTTGGTTATTCTGGTTGCGGGGATGTGGTAGACATGGGATTTAGTATATCACAAAAATACTCTTTCCATCTCTTTAGTCGGTCGTCCGCGAACGGAAAGAGATTTCCATTTTTGTCTTTGATAGGGCAGTTCTGTTGGTGTTTTCTGCCAGATAATCTGCGGGTGATATCGTAAACCTGCCTGAGATTTTGAGCATTTGCAGCGCTTTCGGCTTCGCTTGCGATGTCGTTGTACATTCTTCTTTTGTCTTGTCTTCACGATCGCCTGACTTCTTTGTTGAGAGAGTTAAAGACCTTTTCGGCGTCGTTCTTTTGCGCTCTAGTTTAAGCGTCGTCTCTCAGTTTTCTTACGCTTCTTTTATCAACAAGACCCCACGTTTCCTCGCTCATCCAGTGCTTTTTGTTCGAGGGTCGAAACCCAAGTATTTTTTCACTGGAGTTTAAGAACGCCGCCTTAGCGGTCCTCCATGATGTTTCAATACTTCCACCACAATGAACGGAACTGTTTTAAGTTCTTTTATTCCATTCCATATACCATTCCATCTACACTCGCTTAGCCCCAAGTAACTCAAGGTTGAATTTGTGGAGTTCTCTTATGGGTTGGTGTATTTTGCCTGGTTCATTAAGAGTTCGGACATTCCAAGAACCGATGTGTGTTCGAGTTTTCATTGAAAGGATTTTAAAATTTTGACGAACCGTATTGGTTCCAGTTATAGGAGAATCATTACTAACTATGCATGTTTCTTGCACCTCCAAATCCGATGTGCATGCTGCGGAGGCAGGTGGATAAACCACATTCTGGTGGGTACCACTTGGAGAGCACGGCCCGCTTGAAAAAAATTAACTAAAAGGTTCGAGAACAACGGAGTTTTTTGTTGGGTTCTTTTCAGGACATCATCCGAAGTCAATCCTGACAAGAATCCAAATCGTAACACGAGCCGATTTTGAAAGCGGCAGTTTTTCTAATTTTAAACTAATATTTTCAAATGTTTGCACTAAATACCGTTTATTTGTGCATAAATCGATCTCGGCTACACCCCTATGTGAAAGCTCATTGAATTTTATGAATATTTGTCCCAGAAACCATACCTTTGCGTTCAACTTTAGTTCGGTGCATTTTCGATCGAAAATTTTACCTTGCATTTAATATTTTTTTTATTTTCATACTAAATTTTAAAAATTCTTATAGAGACAAAAGTAATGTCATAATGTGATTTGGCTGGTATTCTATCAGTAATCAATTAAATTGGGTTCTGTTTTTACGGAAAGTTTACTTGAAGTGATGATGTTTATTCCAAAAAATTATATCGGTCAAATGACCAATTTATAATAAACGATTCATAATTTTACATGGATTTTGGTATATTGTTCTGTGAAATTAAAAAAGCGGCTAATTTATTTCCTAAAACTGCCACTAGATGTCACCTTGGAAAAAAATGAGTTTTAGATTCAGCATCCTAAGCATCCAAAAACACTTGGGTTGGTGTTTTGATTGAAAAAATCCATGTAAAAATATGATTCGTTTATTTTGAAATCGGTTATTGGACCGATATAATTTTTTTTTAAAATAAATATCATCAATTCCATGCTATCAAGTAAACTTTTTGTAAAACCAGAACCCAATTTTATTGAATACTGACAGAATACCAGCCAAAGCATATTAAGACATTACTTTTGTCTCTACAAGAATATTGAAAATTTAGCATAAAAATAAATATTAAACGCAAGGTAAAATTTTCAATCAAAAATGCGCCGAACTAAAGTTGAACGTAGAGGTATAGTTCCTTGGGCAAATATTCATAGAATTAAATGTACTTTCATCCTAGGTTGGTGTTTTGTTTGAAAAAATTCATCTAAAAATATGAATCGTTTATTTTGAAAGTGGATCATAATAATCGGCTATTTGTCCCGTATAACTTTTTCAAATATATAAAATCAATTTCACACCATCAAGTGCACTTTTTGTGAAACAGAACCCAAATTAATTGATTACTGACAGAATACCAGCCAATTCTTTTTATGATATTATTTTTGTCTCTTTAAGAATTTTCAAAATTTAGTATGAAAATAAAAAAAATATTAAATGCAAGGTAAAATTTTCGATCGAAAATGTGTTGAACTAATGTTGAACGCAGAGGTATGGTTTCTTGGGCAAATATTCAAAAAACTGAATGAGCTTTCACATAGGAGTGTAGCCGAGGTCGATATATGCACAAATAAATGGTATTTAGTGCAAACATTTGAAAATATTCGTTCAAAAATAGAAAAAAATGTCCGTTTTCAAAATCGGCGCGTGTTACGATTTGGATTCTTGTCAGGATTGACTACAGATGATGTCCTGAAAAGAACCCAACAAAAAACTCCGTCGTCCTTGAACCTTTTTGTTAATTTATTTCAAGCGGGCCGTGAGAGTTATTTTTCATCGTTTTTCGATCCATGCTTCATTAGTATAATCTTCTCAGCAACGTCCCACGCAGTAAGTTATATGCTTAAAGCTGGATCCGACAAGCGCTGCAACTATAGTGGCCAAATTCACATTCAATTTCAGCCGCCCAATCTGGAACAGACGCTGAACTGGGAGCCGCTCACTCTGGCTCAGACGCTTCAGAATTTCGACATTTCGACAAGATGCTTATTTTAAGGCGGCATCGACTCGCCTTGTCAGTGCCAGTTACGGGCATTGTGGGTTTTCGAGGCGCAACGCTGTCCAACGCTACATGCTTCCACACCCTTGCTGGTCACCCGCTTTTAGTCGCCTTTTACGATAGGCATGCTTACCTCGGGCATATTCTGACCCCTTAGCCGTAGGGCCGTTTTCAAGAAATATTTAATCAAAATTTTCAATGGTCAAAAAGTGGGCGTAGCACTTTCCCAATTTCGCTCAATTTTTGCTCATTGTGAGGCATTAATAGTAGATGTGTACCAAATTTCAGCAAAATATATATGAAAAAAATATGACCAAATTAAATAAAAAGTTTAGGGCGGCGCCACGCTTCTTTATAAGTATGTATATACTTAGCCAAGGTCTAAACCCGTTCTTGAGAAAAACTAGCAACAGTTTTCATATACACAATTTTAGACCCTATAAAAAGAGAAGATATCTCAGAAACCACACAAGATACAGCGATTTAAATGCCAGATTTGGATTAAGAATCGACAAATACATATAAAATTTCTATTTGGCTTTTGTTTGTTGTATTTTTTTTAAATTTTTTTATGAAAACATAAGTTTCTTAAATATTGGATAAAAAAATTATATATGGGTCATTTCATCTCAAATCGTCCAGGCAGAATTTTTTTTTTGCATATTATTTTTTTAATAGTTTCTACATTGAAATCGATGAGACACGTATTTTTTCCTTTTGCTTGATTTTGAGTTCTTTCGTCGTGGGGAATTTTTTAAAATTCGTCTACAAACTCGATTTTGCGCTATTGCCGCATGTCAATTTTCACGGAAAATGTGATAACTTTGCGAAAAAATGTCCGATCTTCGTAATTTTTGGTATGTTTGTAGCTAAGAAATTTCTCTAAAAGAAAAAAATATGATACAGCGTATATTTCAAAAAATAATTTTTATATCGTCATTTGAAAAAAAAAAATCAAAAAACTTTTGACTTGAAAAATTTCCAATTGCATCAGTTTTTTTTTCTTCATATTTTTTTTTTAAATAGCCATACATATAAACAATATTATGTAACAGCCTCTATTAGCCCAAATTCGTTGTTTGGGAATTATGATTTTTTGAAAAAACAGTCCCATTTATTTAGTAATTTTGGGCTTCATTCATGATATATGTTATCATTTCGTCAAAAGTAGCTCAATCGCTTTGATATTTTGTCAGTCAACAGTCAAAGGTCCGTTCTAGAAGAAATATCATGAAGTGTAGAACATTTTTGGATATTTTTTTTTATAACCGTCTTTAAAATAGAAAAAAAAATCAAATGACTTTTAGCCCAAAAATTTTAGCATTGCTACGATTTGTCCATTCTTTATTACTGTTTTTGTATATCAATTTGTAAGTAGACAATTTTTAGAAGCATACTCCAAATGTGGCTGTCAAATTACTTGAAGCTCGTGACGTACAAAAGTTCAGAAAGACCAAGAAGACCCAGTGGAACAATGTTGCAGCAATAATCAAATTACTCGAATAAATGTACCTACTTGCATGAAGTTTGAAAAATAATATTGAAAAAAAAAAAAAAAACAAAATTAAGGTATGAATAAAGCTTCTGAAAATTGTCTACTTACAAATTGATATACAAAAACAGTAATAAAGAATGGACAAATCGTAGCAATGCTAAAATTTTTGGGCTAAAAGTCATTTGACTTTTTTTCTATTTTAAAGACGGTTATAAAAAAAATATCCAAAAATGTTGTACACTACATGATTTTTTCTTCTAGAACGGACCTTTGACTATTGACAGACAAAATATCATAACGATTGAGCTACTTTTGACGAAATGATAACATATATTATGAATGAAGCCCAAAATTACTAAAAAAATGGGACTGTTTTTTCAAAAAATCATAATTCCCAAACAACGAATTTGGGCTAATAGAGGCTGTTACATAATATTGTTTATATGTATGGCTATTTAAAAAAAAAATATGAAGAAAAAAAAACTGATGCAATTGGAAATTTTTCAAGTCAAAAATTTTTTGATTTTTTTTTTCAAATGACGAAAAAATTCTGCCTGGACGATTTGAGATGAAATGACCCATATGTAATTCCGACCGCGCTCCAAGACGTTTCTGATTTTAAACGGACTATTCTTGAGGACTTCCTCATTTTGCTTGTATTTTGGCTTTAGTGACTCCATTATTTATACATTTGAATTTTTAAAACATATGTTTTGATAATTTTTATAATAATCGAGAAGCATATATCTGTTAATCAGATGAACACAGACTGGGCATAAAAAAATGGGTTATAAAAGATATATAATATGGACCTGTAACAGCCACACATTATGACTTCCCTACCTAGGAGACGCAAAAGGCAAACAATGGATAAACTATGCACAGCTGATTGCTTAATCGGTGAGGTTAGACATACATATAACGTGTTTTTATGATATGAGTGTTGTGTCATTTGTATATGGTATTAATTTATATTATGTTGTTGGTGTCGAGCTACATTATGTTGCTCAGTTATATTATTTAATTATAATTATTATACATAAATAATATATTATTCTGCAAAAAAATTTTTGTTACACATGTTAGTTATTTGTGTGTCCTTTTCCTGAAATAGGAAAATCCAATAGCAAAATTCTCGGTTATATTCTTTATAATTAGGTCGACGACGGAAATCTATTAAATGATAAAATTCAGACGTTATAATAACTATATTTAAAGAATTTTCTTAAGAACATATTAACTCACCTCAAAACGGTTAATCTGGGTTGTATTCATTGTTAAATTAACAGTTACAAAATATATCTTTTTAATTTAAATTAATCACATTTTATAGGAAGACACGAAATTTTTTATTTATTTATTTCAATTCGCTTGACAAACTGACAGCAAAAATAGCAATCGGTCGTATCCATGACTTTTACTCGTTGATGGCGACATGTAACAGACAATGTCATGCAGCCATACTCTTGTTATCGACTTTTTACAGACAATTTCACCGATTCGGAACATTTTAGAAGTTCAGAGACATTTAAATGACATTTTCCGGCAGAGAATACTAACTTCCGTACATCCCCACTATGAGTCATCGATGAAAAAATCATTTCGGAAAATTTCATTTGGAGAGCGCTATGTTCGTGTTATTTTCTTGATGATTCATCGATGACAATATCATAATGGATGATGTCGCTCAAAAACGCCACCGGGATATAAATCATACATTTTTAACAAAAAAAAAAATAAAAATTTTGGATAATAAGTAAAATAAGAAAATAATAGCAATTTCGATCCCATAATAGTACAATCATTTGGGAGAATAAAATGATGTTACCTGGAAAGTTTTACTGGATTTTTCCAAATGGGTTATTTTATAGATTTCGATGTGCTCCTTCAGAATTTCAACTTTGCTACCTCGAATCGTGTTCGCTCGCGCCGCCATATTGGAAAAACGGCGTCAAAAATCAGTATTTTACAAATATCTCTTTAACGGTAACATTTAGAGAAAAATATTGTGAAGCAATATTGTAGCTTATAATTTTCTACAAAAATGACCTTTGAATTGTTTTCGTAGGACTTATAGCTCAGGAGATATCCTTATTCAAAATTTGAAAAAAAAAAATGTAAATTATGCATGCCGCTTATGAATAGGCACAGTTATTGTGTAGAGCTTAAAATTACGATTACTCATGAATGGTGAGTCACACGTTAAAAGTAAAAATATCTATTTATAGGGAATTACTTGCACCATATCACCTATAATTTAGGAGATATTTTTTCGACAAACCTAAAATTTAGAAAAAAACAGTTTTTTCAAAATAGGTCAAAACGGTTCGTCCGAGAAAAAAAATTGTTCATGCATTTTGTAGAACGTTCAATTTCCTATAAGAGTTTCTTCGAACTGTTTTTACGTCAGACTTACCCTTAATGAGATATCGCGACTTGAAAATCATTCAAAATTAAAAATAGTACTGCGCATAGTACAATGTTCTATTTTGAATGATTTTCAAGACACGATATCTCATGAACGGTAAGTCGGACGAAAAAACAGTTCGGAGAAACCCTTATAGGGAATTGAACGTTCTACAAAATGCGAGAAAAGTTTTTTTTTAGAACGAAACGTTTTGGAGATATTTTGAAAAAACGGTTTTTTTCTAAATTTCTGGTTTGTTAAAAAAATATCTCCTTAACTATAAGCTATACGAAACAAAAGCAATACGTAACTTGAAGTACAAGTAATTCCCTATAAAAAAATATTTTAACTTTCAACGTGTAACTCACCATTCATGAGTTATCGTAATTTTAAGCTCAACACATAACTGTGCCTATTCATAAGCGACATGCATAGTTTACAAATTTTTTTCAAATTTTGAATAAGGATATCTCCTGAGTTATAAGTCCTACGAAAACAATTCAAAGGTCTTTTTTGTAGAAAATCAAATATTTTTCTCTAAATGTTAACGTTAAAGAGATATTTTTAAAATACTGATTTTGGACGACATTTTTCCAATATGGCGGCGCGAGCGAACACAATTCGAGGTAGCAAAGTTGAAATTCCGAAAGAGCACATCGAAATCTATAAAATAACCCATTTGCAAAAATCCCGCAAAACTTTCCAGGTAAAACTACCAAATGACTGTACTACTTATAAAGAACGTTTTTCTTTTGTTTCCTTTTCTTTAATTTTGATAAGGGTGTTTATACAAATTAATGTGATCATAATGGCTTTTTTGTCCATTCCCATTGTGCCAAACGAACTCGTTTCGAATCCGTAACGGATTCATATTTTCGTACTTTTTATCCGTTACGGGTTCGAAATGGATCTGTTACCGCGGATTACGTTTTGTATCCCTTTATGAACTCGTAACGGGTTTGAAACGGATCCTCATCCGTTTTGTGCACATTGGGTTTTCTTTGCACAACCACACTTTTCTTTTGACATGTTGTAATACTTTTTGAGATAGTATAACTGCTGAAACAGAATGTGTAGCTGAAGCTTGAAGTACGAAGTAAGCGACGAACTGTCAAAAGGAGACTACACATATTTTAATACGCGTCAACACAATGTAAAGTTTACGCTGAAGCTTGCGGCGTAGTACGAAGTCCAACATTTTCTAATTTGTCGCTTGCTGCATGCTTTTTTACAGAAGAACAATGTTACCGAGTTGATGAAAATAAATTTGTAAACATTATGTAATGATTTAAAGGTTAATTCAGCGCAAAATTCATGAATATTTCATAAAAAACAGCACCAAATAAAATTATGAAAATAATTTTAAGTTTTAAAAGTGCAGGCCATTTCAAAATTTATGCAAATTTTATAACGAAATAACATTGACAACTCTATTCCATAAGCAGCGAACTTCTTCATTCTGTTCATAGAAATTTTCGAAGCGCTTCATCGTCTGCTACACTACATTTTGTTCTACAGCGGCATTCTACAGCTTCATCTTTCTGTTCAACGCTTAAAGCGGCCTTAAAGCATAACTCTACTTAAATTCGAAAATTAACTGCTCTTTTAAGAAAGATTTTATTATTTCACCATATTAAACAAACTGCTTTAATTTTAGAGTTAAAGCTATGGTTGAAGAAAGACAGTGGTCACTAAATGAAGGCAGCTTGCGTATGATGCGCGATATCGAGGAATTAAAGGTTTGTTTTGAACATATTTGCAAGGTAGATAAAAAATATTAAAAATATTTATCTATTCAAACAATTTACTGGTAATGTTCTGAAATTATTTATTTCAAAAGAAGTGAATCGATGAAAAAGGAATAAATGAGCATATAAATACATAAATGTGTTAATAATTCAATATTCCCGACATTCATTTTAATTTTTAATAAACCCATTTTCCGTTTAACTCTCTCTTTTATGTACCAGTCTCAAATTCAGCACTTGCGCGCCGATCGTAAAGAATATAACAAACGTATAACACATCTTGAAGCCGAGAATAAATATATGCGCCAAATGCTTGCTACAATATTTAACAGTCGCAATAACCCAACACAAGATATCATTTTTGAAAATGAAGCATTGCGTTCTCGTAAAAATTTTCTCTCATCACGTCGCTCGAATTCAATTAATCTCAACTATGGAACCATACATCATCAACCTGCACAATCATCATGCTCTGTGGATGAACAAGATGACAGTAGAGCATTACACATTGCAGAAAGACCGTCCACAACATCAACTGCAGACATAAGTTCGTCAGTAAATTCCCAACGGCCTACTGAATTGCGCAATTCATTTTCCAGTTCTGAAGGTGGCGGTAGTGGCATTGGAGATACGATGCAAAATAATTTAAACGCTATGCCATTAAATAATGCCAATAAAAATTCTGGCGTTCTATCACCACCAAATTTTGCTTTAGTATCATTGCCGCCGGATGAACCATTTAAGCTTAAAAATGATAAGCAACTACCTAAAGAAGAATTGCAGGGATTACGTCGCGAACTAACCGAAGCAGTGGAAGCAAGGAAAGAAGCAGATGACCGCATTATAGCGTGGGTGTAAAATGGTTTACATTATTGATAAGCATGTGTTTTCCTTTTTACTATGTATTAATTAAGAGACCATTAATATTGTTTTATAAGGAGGGCCATTTTCGGCAAATTTTTTGTTTAATTTGTTTTTGTTTTTGTTTTTTATTCTTAAAATAACACTGTTGAACAAAATTTGGTCGCCAAAAGTTTACTCGGATCTGACGCTGCGGGGTGAAAATATGGGCCAAAATAAAAGACCATTTGGTTCAGTTTGTTCAAGTTAGCTCTAGTTTTCGAGAAAAGGCCGTTTGAATTTTGCACCTTGAATTATGTGGGTTTTTCAATATATCTCGTAAGTAAACTAAGTTTTATTGCATTTAGTGGTGGGATTTTTTTCGTCTCGTCCATATCTACACTTTCATTACCAAATCAGTCCTTTTGGATGCATGTTTGGCAAGTTAGAGCACAAAATTCCCAAAAAAGTGATATTTTTCGCATTTTATGACATTCGGCTCAATAGAAAAACTGCAACAGAATAAATACGAAATCGGATGTAAAGGCAACGAAAAGAGCTTTGCGAACGAGAGTCGGTAAGCATAAGGGCGATGCAAACAGCTTTATCTCAACATTTAAAGGAGAGCGGTCACACAGCTGACTTTGACAACATCAAGATCTTGGACAAGGAAAAAAGAGAAAACGCGCGATTTACATTAGGAAGCCTAAGAATTCAACAAAAAATAAAGACGACAATGAACACAAAAGCAGATAAAGACAACATTAGTTGCAGCTATCATATTGCACTTTAAACTCAAATTGTTCATTCAGTTACCGGCAGTGTTTAATTTTATGTTTAAAATCTTTGATAATTTTAATTGTTTGCTTCTGTTTTTAAATGTAATTTCTTCTGTAAGTTTTTGTTTTCATTTTTCAAAAATGTTTGTGTTTTAAATATTGTTTTCTTTTTATTTAAAGATTTAATAAACTACCCCTGATGAAGGTGACATTCATATCACCGAAACGTAGGGAGTAAATGTAAAATAGTCGTTTTTAATATGTTTTACATATTACCTATTTCACTGACCAATTCAGCATATAATAATAATTAATTAAAAATACCATTTTATTCCCCGACCTATGCTAAATATCTTAAAAAAAACATTTTTACAAAACCTTTACTAGTTGTTACAAAACCTCATTTTGTTAAAGCCTTTTTATGTATAATTTCTTCAGAAATTTTTGCCCATATGCCACATATATTATATCAAAATGTTCGTATGGATCTCGGCTATAGGTTAAAAGGCAAAACCTGTGCATAAGTTCACCACTCGTGTGATTTCTATTGAGCCGAATGTCATAAAATGCGAAAATATCAATTTTTTGAGTATTTTGTGCTCTAAATTGCCAAAAATGCATCCAAAAGGACAGATTTAGTAGTGAAAGTGTAGATATGAACGAGGCGAATAAAACCCCACCACCAAATGCAACAAAACTCAGGTTAGTTACGAGATGTATTGAAAAAACCACATAATTCAAGGTGCAAAATTCAAACGGCCTTTTCTCAAAAACTAAAGCTAACTTGAACAAATTGAGCCAAATGGTATTTTTTTTGGAAGCTAATGCTTCCTTATCGGACGTTTTGAGAAGCAGAGTCTGAACAGCGAAAACATGCAACGAAAAAGTGTAACTGATGTTTGCAACGAAAATGCGTCACACATATAAAAATAGAGACGTACTGTATACAAAGTACAGTATACAGTATATATGTATGTATACATATATATATGTTTATAAACATTGCGCGCACCAGCTCATGCTCTCTCTCTCTCTCTCTCTCTCTCTCTCACTTATTTTTCGAACGTAAGAGGGGCGCTCATATATATAGATATATACATTTCACATATGGATATCTCTTATGTCCGCGCGCCAGCTCGCGCGGGTTCTCTCTCTCTCTCTCTCTCTTTCTCTTTCTCACTTATTTATTTTCGAGCGCACATGGTATATATATATATATATATATAATATATGTAGTATATACACATCAGTTGATATAAAAGTGTTTCTGCTTTTTGAATTTTTCAAACGCAAGAGGGGCGCTCATATATATTGATATATACATTTCACATACAGACTCTCCTATGAGCGCGACAGCTCGGGCTCTCTCTCTCTCTCTCTCTCTCTCTCTCTCTCTCACTCACTTATTTTTGTATTTAAGCTCGCTTTTTTAATACTCCAGTTCAACATTTTACCTCTTACTTAATAATAAACAAATTTTAAAATATCAATTTATTATAAGTTTTAACTATAATAAGTTTTAGCTTATTATATTAGCTTATAATAAGCATTAGCTTCCAATATCATCGGCCACTCCCCGAGTGCCACCTGCCGTTTTTTTGCCTATATTTTCACCCCGCAGCGTCTCGAACATCGTTATATTTACTTACATTAACAAGGGATTACGCTTTAAATATGTGCATAATCATTTCAAACTTATGTCTATATCAGGGGTTGAAGTAAGAAAAAATTATTACTGCAGAATTTTTTTTGTTTTTATTTGCAATTTTTTAGCAAAATTTTTTTAATGGATTATTCAATGGATTCATACTAAATATTAATATTAAATAACAGATATCATGGCATTGATTTAATTTCAAATTGAGTATTTATAGTGAAATTTTCTTCGAGTACTTATTATACAATAGTTGCTACATTTTAGCCCAGATTGGTGAGTTTAGCCAACTAAAATAACGGTTATATACGAAATAAAATGAGTATTTAGTTTCAACGATTAACGCAAAACAAAGTAATATGAATTTGGGTGAAAATTATTATTACAATTTTTTACAATTTTCTGAAGTTATAACTGCAAATTTGAAGTTATTACTGCAGAAATAGGGCATTACTGCAGCATATTTCAATGCCTGGTCTATTATTAATACTCAAGACAAAAATTTGTCCTACCTTTTTTACTTCCTCAAAAGGAAGGCATTTTACGAAAAAATGTATAAGGCATAAAATGCTTAGAATCGTCCAAGGTATACGTGTAAAATTTTTCAGAAATTTTTGAGACCTTTTATAACTTTTCATATACCACACCTCTCCCCACGTGTTTTAAATAAAAAGTGCTTGCAGCCAAAATGTTTTTTTGGGGAAATATGCGGAATGCCTCTAGGATTAAACATATATAGCTCTTTTTTCAAAGTGAACGGCACTTTTTCAAACCAGGGCCAAAAAACCCATTTTTTAACACTGTGCTCTACACTAAAACCAAAAAAAAAAGTTTACTAAAACGAATACAAAAAAAGAGTTTGCAGAAAGTAACCTGCTTGTCCGTAGATTAAAAAACAGTAAACTGAAAAACCCTACAAAATATCGTTTACGAGATATTGCGTTTTTACTTAATTTTTTGTGTTTCTATTAAAAAATTTAGTTTTTGCGTACAAAAAAAATAATGATCAATATATAGAAACAAAAATAGTCAATTCTAATGTGTTTTTTGATGCTAAATCCGAATCTGGTCTTAAAATTGCTCTATCACTTCTGGATTTTGAGATATTCTAACCTGAAATTTTGACATGTACGATTTTTTCACAACTTTTGAGGTTATATAATTAGACCAGGTAATTGTTTGTCTTAAAACTTGATAAGGTTTTTAAAAGTTTTATTATTTTTCTTTAAAACTCATTTTAATTTATACCAATATCTTTATTTTCCTCCGAAATATCCTTACCTATAAAAAGTTCAAAAAATGCACGAAATACGCCATTGCCAACACTGGTTGATTTATATGGAAAGTTCTTAAAAAGGATTATGATGTTTAAGAATGGAGAAAATTTTGGTAAATATTAATCATGGTCACTTGTAATTTATCATTATCATTTTTAGCAACTTTTTGTATAAATCAACCAATGTTGGTAATTTCGTATTTTGTGCATTTTTGGAACTTTTTTTAGACTAGGATATTTTGGAAAAAAATAAAGATATCGATATAAATCAAAGTGAGTTTTGAAGAAAAAAAATAGTACTTTTAAAAACTTTATCGAGTTTTATGATAAACAATTACCTGCTCCTGTTATATAACTTCAAAGGTGGTGAAAAAACCGTACATGCCAAAATTTCAGGTTAGGATATCTCAAAAATCAGAAGTGATAGAGCAAGTTTAAGACCAGATTCAGATTTAGCATCAAAAAATACATTAGAATTGACCATTTTGGTTTCTATATATTGATCATTATTTTTTTTGTACGCAAAAATTAAATTTTTTAATAGAAACACAAAAAATTAAGTAAAAACGCAATATCTCGTAAACGATATTTTGTAGGGTTTTTCAGTTTACTGTTTTTTAATCTACGGACAAGCAGGTTACTTTCTGCATACTCTTTTTTTGTATTCGTTTTAGTAAACTTTTTTTTTGGTTTTAGTATAGAGCACAGTGTTAAAAAATGGGTTTTTTGGCCCTGGTTTGAAAAAGTGCCGTTCACTTTGAAAAAAGAGCTATATATGTTTGATCCTAGGGGCATTCCGCATATTTTCCCAAAAAAAACATTTTGGGTGCAAGCACTTTTTATTTAAAACACGTGGGGAGAGGTGTGATACTATATTGGTCAAAGGAAAAGAAATAAAAAAATTCTGAAAAAATTCACACGTATACTTTAGGCCATCCTTAGCATTTTATGACTTATACACTTTTTGCGCTTCATACAAATTGAACCAGTTTATTGTACATGTTTAATTTTTCCATAAAAAATCGAAATGGTGAGACCATTTCACTGAAACCTCAATAACTTTTTAAAAAGAGATCCGATTTTGGTAAATTTGAACGTAAACTATTTGCAATTGAATACACTAATAAATACAAATAAAAAGGTGAATTTGTATAAACTCTTGCCCCAAAAACCCAAAACTAAAACAGACTTTAAAGTCGTGTTTTTGAAGCTTCTCATTTCCGTAATATTTAGTGTACGTGTGCACTAGACTGCTTCATTACATTGTAAAATTTAGCTCGTGAGATTGAAATTGAGCGAAATCGGTCAACGAACACGCCCGCCGCCCATACAATACAATTTTATAAGCACTTTTCATAATGCAACCAAAATACACATAAATACATAATAGGGATGATGGCTGCAAGCTCTGAACAAAAACTTTGTGAATTCAGATAAGAGGGCGTGATTTTTGGGACAATCCTATACAATTTCACTAAGGCATTGAAGATGGTATGAAATACAATGCTTATTTATTTCGCACCAAAGTTTGCATCATGAAAGAAAACAAAGTTGCAAAAATCAAATTTTTCCGCTCATGTCGCCATAGTGACCCACAAAATACCCTGTTCCGCGCATCTCTTACACTCATACAAAGGAGTTAGTTATATTTGTATCGGAAAACTAATTTATGGCCCAAAAACATTTGAAATTAGTCTCCGATTAGACCTATGTATTTCTTTCTGTAGTTTAAAAATTCATATGGTCAATCTCAAAATCTGCCACGTGGCATTCATACGCTATTATTTAGTCATATCTATGTTAAATGAGGGAAATGTTCATGATTTAAGAATTTTATATTATTAAGCTTCTTGAGATACACATTTCCTTCGAACAAAGAATTATTATAAATTGTATGGTTTTCGTGTTATTAGCAGTCAAGCTCCTCTGCCACGTGACACAAATTTGGAAGTCATTTTTGAGGTGCACATACATTCATCGAAAATTCTGCGCTTCTACCCAACCGATCGATCACAAATTTTTATGCGTTAGAAATGAAAGATGAATAAAGAGAACTGCATTTATGATGGTCTATTAAGCTTATATGGGAATGATTTAAGAGCAAAAACATTGTCTCTGCCACGTGACATACAAAATCTGCCACGCTACACCGTCTGAAAAATTGTATAAAAAAATGTATTCATACCCTTGTGAATGTTCGTAACAACAAACAGAATGAAAAAGAGCATTAAATCATGTATGCCTACTTCGCTAAGCCTCTCTTAAGCTTCATTTTACCCAAGATTCCCATTAGGTTAGGCGCCAGACGGACTTGAGTATAAAAAATATGAGAACCGCAATCTGAGCATCCTAAAAATGGGATGATGCCAGAATCTGCGACGGTCCATTTTTTTTTAAATCCCCTACCCCCCATCCAGGCCTACCATGGTTTTCCGTCCTAGTTTTTTATAGCCGCTTATGATGGACTTAGATCTGCTTATTACGAATCTGAGTTTGGTTTTTTTTTATCACGTCTGGATCCTAAGTTATCCTTGCTTAAGAATGAAAAAATCACTGTTTTGGGTTCTACTTAATCTACATTACGAATGCAGAAAAGGGTGTCATTGATTTTTTTAATGGATTTGGATAGCCAACTGCATTCACAAGAAGCCATACTGACGCTATTTTTAGATTGTATTACTTTTTTACGAGATATAGGTCTTTCCAAAAAAGGGTTTTTCAACGCCATACAAAGGATTAATGATTTCATGGGCTTAGGTTTTAAGGGGGGCTTCTCATGTAAAATTTTCAAAAAATCGATTTTTTTTTTTCATAGGTTGATAGAATAACGTCTTGGGAGTATATTCCCAAAGTTTCATGACTCAACTCTAAATATTATGGAAAATATGATTGATTGAACCAGCGAGCTCATGTAAAATTTTCAAAAAATCGATTTTGTTTTAAAACTTTAAATCGTTTTTTCTCAAAACTATGGTTTTAAAATCGCGGTACACGATTGCGAAAAAACTACTTAACCGATTTTTGATTTCTAAAAAGTGTTTTGCAGATTATAAATTGAACGAGTGCATGAATGTCTGAAATTGTGGAAAAAAAGTTATTTATTTTATACACTTTTTAGCCCCATTTAGCGACGAAAAATTACGAAAAAATAGCACTTTTTTTTCAAGACGTGATTTCAATATTGTAGAATCTAATTTTTTGGAGTTGCAGACATTCATGCACTCAGGGGAACCCTGCTGAATAATAAAAATTTTTTTTTTATGTTTCAGATAAAAACTTTGGGCTCCACAATGTACCGCGATAAATTTAATAAGTCCGCCATTTTGTCATTTTAGTTTTTGAAAAAATGCCTTGTTCTTAAATATATGCAAAAAATTATTTGTGTGTAATTTTATTATCCGAGTGAATAACAATCCCGAAAAACAACTACTTTTTGACGTGTTACATGAGAAGCCCCCCTTAATATATATCTCACAAACTATGCGAGCGATTTTGATGGAAATTAATGGACGGATGGCGAACATAAATTCCATACGGTGGGTGGAAAAAATGTGAAATTAAATAAGTGCCACGCCCACTTTTTCACTTATTAAGTTATACGATCGCATGGCAGCGGCTCTGTTCTTCTTGTATTGCTCAAATGTTACATCTTTTTTGAGCTTTTCGGTGTAATTTTGTTCATTTCAGCCTTTTCCTTTTTTGTATCTGCCATGATACCTTTAAATTGCGACTGTTTTCATTGCTATAAAATCGGCCTACCAAAACATTTTTTTGTACATTTTATTATTTATTTATTTATATAATGGTATAATTTCACATAACTAGCTACAATAAAACGCCACGTGAATTAAATTTCGACACATGCAAAAAAATTGTTAAAAAACTTGAAAAAAAAAATGTTTTCCCTGGTTTAATTTTTTGTGATTTTGACCATATGTTATTTGAAGGGAACCGTTTGCACCGTTTCATGCAATTATTCGTAACCCTAGGAATGATTCTGGCAGATAGTACAACCTTTAGTAACCAGATATACTTTTATACAGGCCGCCTGTAACCAGGGTTGTCACTCTGCAGTTCCATTCGGAAGTCATTTCTATTCGAAATCTTAATCCGATTCGAACGCCAATTCGTACTCCTTAGTTTGTTTGTATTGACTTTCGCAAATTTTTTTGAAAAGAAGTGTACTGTTGTCATACATATCTGTGGACTTTTGACAAAACAACCTAAGTCGAGATAAGACAATTCTCTAGGATTTTAGTCCTAAATATAAAATCTAAATACGCTTTTATTGGTATAATCGCCATGTCTCTATGATTTCTTGTTTCAGAGATATAAGGGTGTCCCATAGTTCACGCAAGATTTGAACCTAGCGCCATTCGTGCGGTGAAGTGTTATGAACCAAAAGAAAAAAATAATTTGAAAGCTGACATTTTAAGGTTATTAAAAATGTATAGAAAAAGGAGATTCAACGCTGCATCAACGAAATTGAGCCATAGTATTGAAAAGTAGTTAATCAGTTTTTAGGCTCTCCTGAAAAGTTGCCAATTTCGAGTTAGGTTGTTTTCTCAGAAGTCCACAGATATGTATGTCAAAAAAAATATAACAAATAAAAATAAATCTTAAAACAACAATGGGCCTTATCATGAATAAACATTCTCGAGAACATTTTCTCGAATTGCCTTCACTTTGTACCATATGTTTGTACGTAGTTGATAGACAAACCGGTTAAGATTTTTTTGAATTATACACCGTCATTTCCAAACGTAAATTTTTTCGCTGTCAGTAAAAAAATCCACACAAGTAAAAAAGATTTATGAAGCAAAATGCTTTTTGTTAAATTAATTAACTTTAATTGAGTTTGACGTTAACAGCGGCCGCTGCAGTGCACTTGAAATTACAACTGCTCGCAATTTTGTCTGTCAAAATAATGCATTAGGCGAGATGCCCAATTATGAGGTCCTCTGATTTGATGGAATTTCAGAAAGTTTTTTTTCTCTGTACGTTTTATTGGGTTAATTGGATGTTCTATTACAATTTAAGAAATAAAATCAGGTGGCATCCTGTTTTTGAACTATTCTTACTAACATCATGATACAATGAAATGTCAAAAAATTCACAAAAACACTGACCTCGATAATGCCAAAACGCCGACTTTTTACTTGTCATCGGAAAAAATATTTTGTTAGTTGGAGTTTTTTTATTTTAGCAATATTTACAATATTACATATGCAGTAAAAATTAGAATTACTCAAAAAAAGGGAAAAACTCTGGAGCTTATACGTGTGTATTTTTTTTTTTTTTCAATTTGATCGATAAAACAGCTTTTAAAAGCAAAATTAATTGAAAAGTCGTAGCATAACCTCATATGTTTTGCCGACTTTTCAAAAAGTTTTCTATTCCACTTTATACCCACTTTCACGTGAAAGTGGAATTGGGAACAGGGCGGAATAAGTTTGTGCTACGACTTTTTAATTAATTTTGCTTTTTAAAGATGTTTTATTTATGAAATTAAATAAAAAATACACACATATAAGCTCCAGAATTTTTCCTATTTTTTCGAGTTATTGTATTTTAATTCTTTATTGCATATGTAATATTTTCAATATTGTTCAAATAAAAAAACTCTTAACTACAAAAATATTTTTTCCGGTGACAAGTGTAAAGTCGACTTTTGGCATTTTCGAACTCAGTGTCTGTGTGACTCATTTGACATGTCATTATATCATGGTGTTAGTAAGAATTTTTCGAAAACAGGATGCCGCCTAATTTTATTTCTTAAATTGTAATAGAACATCCAATAAACCCAATAAAACGCACAGAGAAAAAAAACTTTCAGCGTAGAACAAAAGTGAGCCAATTTTGGCTCGACCAACAACATCAATATTTCTGTACAACATTCACAGAAATAATTTTTATTGTTTTTTTTTCACGCTCTTCAAAATTTCGCGTTTTTGTTGGTTTTTTTGCTTACACACAAAATCGAATTCGAACCAACATAAAACAACTACAACGACTACATCGCATCAAAAACAAAAACAAGAAACAATATGGGTATTAATGAGTTGATGCGCAGTTGCGAAAATGCAAGTCTTTTACGCATTAACGCCTGAACGTTCAATGTGAATATTTCCATCTTGAGAAATTGCAGAAGTAGTGCGAAATTTTCGGCAATGTGTTTGATGTTTTGCAAATGTCAAACTTTCGCAAACCGCACTTCCGCAACGACGCAAGAGCATTGCGCATCAACTCGTAAATACCCCTACTTTTTGTGTGTGTCCCAGAAATTTTGAAAATTGTTGAAATATTATTGTTGTTGTAAACGAGGCATGAAAAAACAACAAAAAATTGTTTTTGTGATTGTTTAATTCGAATTTGAAGTTGTTGTAAAAGCGAAAATTTTGCGCTGACTGCGCTGCATGCGCTCAGTGATTTGAAAACGCTGACACCCTTGATCTACACAGATAGCTGCATACAAAACTATTGATTGATGAATTCGATAAAAAACGCAAGGATATAAAAAAGCTGTTTTGACGTCGAATTGTTTCATTTTCATTCCTTTGTTGGCAGCAATGGCTAAAAGGGTTCGTATAGAATCATAACGAGAAACCGGACTGAAAGTTTCGTCAAAATCGATTCCATATTTTTGTACATAGCCTTTGGCCACTAATCTAGCTTTGAAGCGACTTTCTCCATTGACTGCAGATTTTACACGAAAAACCCAACGATTTCCAATTAAGTTTAAATGACCAGGTCGTTGTACTAGCTCCCAAGTCTTATTTTCGTGTAAGGATTCTAATTCGTCAATCATTGCCAATTTCCATTTTTCTCGCTGTTGAGATTGCATAGCTTCAATATTGTTTGTGGATTATTATCTTCGTTGCTTGATAATTTTGATAACAATACGAAATCGTCCGATTCCAACTAGTTCGGCGGCTTTTTATTACGAGAACTGCGTCTTATTTCAGAGACTGTTTCTTCTGGTGAATCGTTACCTGCATTGTTGACATTTATTTCATTTTCATCTTCGTTGTTGACGTTCGTATTTACTTCATTTTGATCTTCATTGTCGACGTTCGTATTTACTTTATTTTGATCTTCATTGTTGCCATTTATTTCATTTTCATCTTTCACTTCATAAATTATATTTACTTCGTCCATAAGTGCGTTTCCTTTGTCGTAACTAATAATTTCTGTATTCGTATTTGGTTGTGTGTTGCAGACAGTTTCAGACTTAAGCAAGACATCATGGCTACAAATTAAGTGTTTTTTCTATTCCAAAATGGGGTGCATGTAACCATTTACATATTAAAGTTTGCATCGCTGTTGGAATGACCAATCTGTGATCTTTAAATAATAACCCATTATCGAAGTGAAGTTCACCCTTATATTTATGAAACTGCTGGCTAAGATCATCAAGTTGATGATATGTGGGCCAACCTTCCTGGACATACTTCACAACACGCATATAACGTTCGTCACCACTAAGTTCCTTGACATAAAGGTCATAGTTTTCCTTTGATAAACAAGCATGTTTAGTTAAAGAATGTACCATATTTTCGAGTTCAGAGTCTATTTCCCCAGTATCTGGCACGGCTGCTCTAGAAAGGCAATCAGCCACTAACATATCCTTACCGGGAGTGTACGATACAACCAACCCAGAATATTTAAGAAGCTGCCTAAACATGCGTTGCAGTCGTGGCGCTACATCATCTATATCACGTTTAACAAGTGTTTCAAGCGGCTTGTGGTCTGACTGAACAAGAAAGTCACGCCCGTAAAGGAAATAATGAAAGCGTTCACACGCAAACAGAATAGCCAGCAACTTTTTCTCAATTTGCGCCCACTTTTATTCACTTTGCGTGAGACTTCGCGAAGCATACGCTACAGGTCCTTTTTCTTGCAGTAGAACGCTTCCTAACCCATCTTTAGAACTATCAGTTTGAACAATTACTGGCTTCAGAGGATCAAAAATAGCTAATACTGGAGTCGTAGTAATTGAAGTAAGTAGATCTTGTAACTCTTTATCATGTGCATTTGTCCAATCCCATTCTACATTAATATGAGTCAGTCTACGAAGATTAGCAGTCCTTTTAGATAAATTTGGAATAAATTTAGATAAGTATTTAAAAAGGCCTAGTAACCTCGCAACATCAGCTTTGCTTTCCGGCTTTGGCATTTCTAAAATTGCACGAATATATTTATTATCAGGTTGCAAATATCCATCTTCGATAATTTGACCCATAAACTTTATCTTGCACTGGCGGTACTGCACTTTTTCCACATTAAACTTAACGTTATTTTTCCTAGCACGATCTATAACCTTGTTAAGAATTTCGTCATGATCATGTTCATCTACACCAGCGATTGCAATATCGTCAAAGTATATTACGACACCTGTCACCAAATATCTGAACCATTCTTCTTTGAAACATTTCAGGGGCATTGTTTAACCCAAACGGAACACGATTCCAGCGGAAATGTCCAAACGGGGTCATGAAAGTGGTCATATCTGAACTTTTATGATCAAGTTTCATTTGCCAAAAACCACTTCGAAGATCAAGAACAGTAAAAATTTTCTTGCCACATAGGCGACTAATCAAATCATCAGTTGTCGGAATAAGGAAATGTTCACGCTTAATGCAAGAATTTAATGGTTTTGGATCTAGGCAAATACGAATTGAACCGTTCGGCTTTTCCACAATTTGAATGTTGTTAACCCAGTTAGTGGGGTAATCAACCGGACTAATTATTTCTTTATCAACCATTTCATCTAAATGAACCTTTAACTGATCATGCAATGCAAGTGGTATGCGCTTTTTATAATGTAGTGAAGGAACGGAATTTTCCTTTAATACAATTGAACATTTGCCAGGAAACTTTCCAAGGCCCTCAAATACGTCATGATATTTCTCAATAAATTCATTTTAATCAACTGGAAGATCTGTAAAAGATGCTACAGTATTGAGGCGTTTTATTAAACCAAATGCAATGCATGATTCCAGACCAAGTAATGGCTCAAACTTATTGTTAACAACGAGAAATTCAGCATCGTTCTCAGTATTTTTATTTGGATCAATACAGAACAAACGGACCTTTCCATGAATATTTACTTTATTTGAACTGTAATCAAGAATATTAAACTCATTGAATGTATCTATTGAAATATTAAGCTTTTTAACTATACTAATGGGAATGCAATTAACATCTGAACCGGTATCCAACTTAAATTTTACTGGACAGCCTTGAATGTGGTAGACCTTACTCCATCTACGAACTGAATCATCTTCTATATTTGAATTTATGCTACACAAATATTTTAAATCTTTACTATAAGATACATTATTATCATCATATAAAACTACATTACCAAAAGTTTCCCAATTAAGGGAGTGAACATCTTTGTTTACGACGCGTTTCACCACTGTTGACTTCGACGACGGTTGATTCAGCGAAGACTGATGATCGCCGATCTTTTCTTTTGATGGATTCTTGCGATTTGCACGACAGTATTTCTTGAAGTGTCCCATACGTCCACACAAGTTCCACTCTATATTAATGGCTGGACATATGCGGCGGTGTCCCATATTGTAAGGCTGTCCACAATTAAAACAGCTACGATTTACCACATTAACATCCTTTGACTCCTCGCTTAGTTGAGTAACAGCTTTAACCTCCATCGAGTACTTACGTTCAAGCAGCATCTTGTTTGCCGAAGCAGCTTCAAATATTTTGCATTTCTCGATAACAGATACTAGTGGATCATCTTTTCCGTCTAAGAGACGCATCTGTAACTTTTTATCCTGAATGCCAACTATGATACGGTCACGCAACATCCGATCAACGTAAGGCGCTTGACATGCGGAGCATTTAAAATCACAATATTGACTCTGAGTACGAAGTTCAGTTTCAAAGCTACTAAACGACTGTTTTTCTTTTTGGGAAATCATGTTAAACTTAAATGCTTCTATAGCAATATTTTTACGTGGCAGACAATAGTCATCAAATGCTTTAATAACATCTGCAAGTGTACGCACAGACACTTGGGCCTGTCTTTCAGCATCAAAAAATTAATTTCCTCCTTCATCTTGATTTCCAGCATCTGCAGCATGGTCATTTTCGTTTTGTGCAATAAGACGCCTCTCCAAACTAAACATTTCCTCCGCTCCATCAGTATTTGGGAACAACGTGTTGTAGATTTCAACCCCGCGCTACCCTATAAGCCATAGGAATACAGCGATTTTATTTGATTCAGATTCATCAATTCTGTTGTTGGCATGCAAATAAATTACAAACGATTGTTTCCAACGAGGCCACTCTTTAGCCAGATTAGAACAGTCCAGCGGTTGAGGCAAGCGCAATTCGATACTTGTCGCCATTTTTTTTTTTTTTAGACAGTCTTCAAAATGGCTTTAGCTACAAGAAATGCAGCGGCAGCACACTTTAACTTGAAATCAACGCCAAACTTTTTCCAACAATGTTTTTCCGAATTTATAAATAAATTATTATTTAAAATGGACAGTTTTTAATCTAGGCACACTTAATTTAACTTTAGGTTCTTTTTCTGACACCATGTAATAAAACCAATGATGTGATGTGTGTGCTCTTTTATTCACAAACCAATCGAATGAATATGCGTACAATAATGTTGAGTTCAGAAGGAACAATATATATAAAACATAAGGTTCTGTTCAGAAGGAACAACAGATAGTGATAGAGGTATCAATACTTAAAGATACTTTATGATATTCATTCTGATGAGCAAAACGTTCAAAAACGCTGCAAACTAGCATTTCCTCTAGAAAGATTTACTTGTGCAGAAGATGTGGAATTAACAGCATACATGTTTAAAATATACAATTCTTTACTTAAATATCCTGTTGCAACTACTTCATCGTTCTCTTTTCGTATTATTTCAACCTTGCTTTCATCTAATATAGTTTTCAAACCATTTTTCGCTGCTGCTTTCACTGAAAATAGATTGGCACTTGCATCAGGTACATACCAAACGTTTTGCAGTGTTGCATCTTTCCATGTATTGTCGATTAATACTTTAACATTTACAACTCAATGACCATACGCCAACATTACAGCATTCTGTTTGCCAAGGAATATTTTTTCAGGAATACCAAACTTTGTATACGATTCAAAATGATGTTTAGTAGGACAAATGTGCCTAGTAGCACCACTATCACAGTACCAAAAATCTGCTGCAGTTCTGTCATCACAATTCGCCTTTAAACTATGTATATGCTATAAAAGCAGTACTTTTTCCTTTAAATTCAGTTTTATTTTTGTCATTAACATTTGAATGACATTCTACAGCCCAATGTCCAATTTTGCCACACTTCTGACAGGGGAACTTCTACTTTGCACGAGCCGTTTTATCGGAATTTCCATTCTTTTTGAAGTTGGTTTTGTTCTTGCCTTTCGCATCTTTTGCAACAAAAGCTACTTCAGTTGCTTCAGTTTTATCCATTCTCAATTCACGTGCTTCAATTGAACAAAGTTTTTCGATAAGTAGATTCAACTTTTGTGGATCAGTGGGAATTATATTCCATAAATCTTTAAAATTATCAAATTCTCTTCCGAGTGTTTAAAGTATTCTTCCGATAATTTATTTTCGTTGTGATTTGCTAATTCATTATTCAGGTCTAAAAATAGTTTCTGTAGCTTAGCCACATGGGCACTGATATCCTCTTTCTCGTCTCGCCTGGCTTGAAAAAATGATTCGATGAGCATATTCAATCGTTGTGTACTGCTACGTTCAAACCGAGCACATAGTCTATCCCATATTTCAGCTGCATGTGTACAAGTTAATACTAATTCTGCTAAGTTTTATTCACTGCACTGCCACTTCTGCAATTTTTTTTTGTATTCAGCACTTTCGCCAGCTGTTGGAACCTCAGGACATTTGCTTGCACCACTAACAATACCTTTGAGCGCATGTGCACGAAATACCATGGTGATGTGCCACTTCCATTTTGCCCAATCATGAGGACCTTCCAATTTGTCAATTTGTTGTTTCAGATCAGCATTCGACGCCATTTCTGTTTGCTGTTCGGTTTTAACTTTCTATCGCAGCAGTCTTTGAAGTTTTTCAATATTAAACATAAAATTCAATACTGCGTTGACCTGGTCCCATAATATTGAACAAAAAACTTCAATTACATTTATTTAAGTAACTAAAGAATGAACGTAAAAATAAAAGGCAATATAGTACGAGATCCGGCAGTAAAAAAACGTATCGATCGAGTTTAAAATTTAGTTTTTACATATATTTATGAATGGGAGAACATATTTTTGGTGGGTTGCCTATCAAAATGTGGCCGCAAGTATTATCAAATTGCGATAACTTATGAACTGTGAGTCCCACGGGGAAAAGTGTCAAAATCTTTTTTTATGGAGAGTCATATGCTCTACAAGTAATTTTAATTATATGTAAAAAAAAATTTACCGTTTAGGAGTTATTTATTAAAAACCGATTTTTTACGTTTATTGTTTATTGCGTAAAAAAAATCGGTTTTTATTAAATAATTCTTAAACGGTAATTTTTTTTTAACATATAATGAAAATTACATGTAGAGCATATGACTCTTCATAAAAAAGATTTTGACACTTATCCCCGTAGGACTCACGGTTCATATGTTATCGCAATTTGATAATACTTGCGGCCACATTTTGATAGGCAACCCGCCAAAAATATGTTCTCCCATTCATAAATATATGTAAAAACTAGATTTTAACTAAAAACTCGATCGATACGTTTTTTTACTGCCGGATCTTAGACTAATATGAATAATACAAAAAGTAAGAAGAATGTTTTAGAAAATAAAGATTCGGATTCAGCATTGCAAAATACATTAAATATATTTATTTTTATATTTGTTTGTTCTGATTTTTTTTTTTTCTTCATTTTTTTTTTTTATTTTATGTGGAATATGTATTTTTGCTACATTTCGCGAATACTAGCTGATCCGATTTTCATTCTTACATAGTTTAGATGTTTCAGCATGAAAGAAAAGTATCCCGTTGGTAGATTTCCTCGACATTTTCGGAAAACTAAAAGTTCGTTCAGGAGAGGTGTGAAATGGATGTGATTTTTCTATAATTTTCATAATACATAATTACAGTAGTTCCACAAAATCTCTCTTACAACTTTACATGTAGCAATACAAAGAAAATGAAAAGATAACACACGCCGAACAAATTTGATTTGCACGCCAACCAATTTCTACTTGATTATGGGTGTAATTAAAGGGATCTTTAATATCGTTTTCTTTTCTCAAAAAAATGTCACACTTTTTCTGCCCCGTGCGAAGGCTATCAAAACATTGTGTTTTTCTAAAATTTTCTAAAAATTGTTGCCCTCTGAGCAGGCAAAAGTGTAACACTTTTATACATTTTTCAAGCGACGCGTCTTGACGGGTGAAAATTTGAATTTTGATTTTTCACAAACAGATGATATTGAAAGTTTTTATTTGGTTCTTTATTTACAAACATTCGAATGAATTCAAATTTATTAAATTAAATAAAAACAAATGTCACAATTGAGGGGGATAGAAGCAAAGGGGTACAAGTAACAAAAAGTAAATTTTGAGTAAAATATAGTTAAAGTTAACGTTGCTTCATAAATTGCAGAGTGAGTTAAAAAATAAAATAATGCGCGTCAAATAACATTTAAAGTATGCTCCATCTAATGTTTTTTTCAAATTTTTTCTATGAGTCCCCCTTTAAAAGTTATTAGTATTTCAGTGAAAGCCTACACCATTTTACTAAAATTTTTTTTTTTGTAGTAAAAATGAAGTTAAGTTAGCACCGTGTTGCAACTAACATAGCAAAAGAAAAAACTAAGTACCATAACTCTAAGAATCCTTAAAACGTTCTCTGTTAAAGGTATTTTTTAAAATTTTTATAGAGGTCCGCTTTTAAAAGTTATTAGTATTTTACTGAAAGCCTACCGCACTCGTTACTTTTCATTTCAAAACGAAATATTTTATTCAATATTTTAAACTCGTTTAGAAGCAAAGGGGTACAAGTGCGGTAGACTTTCACTAAAGTACTAATAACTTTTAAAAACAGACATCTAGAAAATTTTTAAAAAATACTTTAAAAAGGGAATTTTTCAAGGATTCTTAAAATTTTTTCTTAACCTATGTTAGATGTTACGTTGCGCTAACTTTGCTTCTTATTTACTAGAAAAAAAAATTTTTGAATTTTGTTTTAAAGCAAAACTATAATTTTGTGAACTGGCTTACCTTAATGGGGCTCTATAGAGGTGTAGGAACTCAAAAGCTTAGGTAATGTTTGTTTCATAAATAAAGCAAAGCTCCCACTACCTATTCTCATACTTAACTCAATTTTTCGTAATTTGTCCCTTGTACCCCTTTGCTTCTAACCCCCTCAATTGTGAGATAAAATTTATTTTGTGATTTGTATATTGTTATTTAAAAAAATTTAACATTTTATCAGGGTAGAGTGCAAAACTAAAAAAATGTTTCACTTCAAACAGGTAACATTTTTTTTAGAAAAGAAAATGCTATAAAATCTTTTATAGGGCACCTTTTGAGAAAAGTGGTAAAAACGGTTTCTATAGAGTTAGTTTTACTAAAACATACAGTTTGTCAAGAATGTCTTTTTACATTAAAAATAAATTCATGTTTTCAACTTATTAAGCAAAAAAAAAACGTACTTCTTACATTTTTCCCAAACTTTTTTTCATGAATAATAGTTGCTTACTATATTTAAAAAGGATTCGTGAAAAAAAATTTGCAAATTCAATGCAAAATAAAAAAAAAATCAACAAAAACAAATAATACTCGATTTTTGAAGTGTCAAGAAAGTCTTTTTACAAATAAAAATAAATGTTTTTATATTAAATTTTTAGTATCTTCCTTGTTTACATCCATCTTTGAATGACCACCATAAGCATCTTCCACACATTGTAGACGTTTTTGCATAGAAGGGACCAACTTTTTCAGGTTGTAATTACTCGGTCTTTTCCAATTTTGTATTTTCAAATGTAGTTCGGTATTTGGTTGTCTTTAAGCGACCTTTTTCTTTAAATAGACTCACACATTTTCGATGGGATTATAGTCGGGACTTTGGACTAATGCATCCATCACTTTGCCACGGTTAAACTGAAACCACATTCGCACCATAGTCGATTATGCCTTCGATCATTACGCTGATAGAATTTGAAATGGGGTTTTCAGTCCCTGATAAACCCGAATTGTCAAGTTTTGCAATGCAAAATCGTTACACATTCTTTCCACTTCATGGTTGTGTCTATAAAATATAAGTAAGTTCCTATTCCTCTGCCACCTCCAAGTCATAATACTAAATTTTTCAATTTTAACAGTCGGAATAATGATGCAGTTTTCTAACGATTATAACGCCTTTTGCCAGTCCATCGTTATAACACGATGTTATATTCTCCGATAAAACGAGTATGATGTGGTCATACAACGATGGACCTGCTATAGTGTGGGAAAAGGCAAAAAAAACATCGCAACATTATTCCGACTGCTAAAATTGAAAAATTTAGTATTATGACTAGGAGATGGCAGAGGAGTGGGAACTTATATTTTAAAGACACAACCATGAACTCGAAAGAATATCTAACCATTTCTCATTAAAAAACTTGACAATTTGGCTTTATCAGGGACTCAACACCCCATTTCAAATTCTATCAGCGTAATGATCGAAGGCATAATCGACTATGGTGCGAATGTGGCTTCAGTTTAACCGTGGCAAAGTGATGGATGCATTTGTCCAAAGTGCCGACTATAACCCATCGAAAATGTGTGAGTCTATTTAAAGAAAAAGGTCGCTTAAAGAAAACCAAATACCGTACTACATTTGAAAATACAATATTGGAAAAGACTGAGTAATTACAACCTAAAAAAGTTGATTCCTTCTATGCAAAAACGTCTACAATGTGTTGTAGATGCTTAGGGTGGTCATTCAAAGATGGATGTAAACAAGGAAGATACTAAAAATTTAATATAAAAACATTTATTTTTATTTGTAAAAAGACTTTCTTGACACTTCAAAAATCGAGTATTATTTGTTTTTGTTTTTTTTTTCTTTATTTTGCATTGAATTTGCAAATTTTTTTTCACGAATCCTTTTAAATATAGTAAGCAACTATTATTCATGAAAAAAAATTTGGGAAAAATGTAAGAAGTACGTTTTTTGCTTAATAAGTTGAAAACATGAATTTATTTTCAATGTAAAAAGACATTCTTGACAAACTGTAGACATTATCGACTTGTTTTGCGATGCTGAATCTGAATCCAGCTGTAGAATTGTACTATCACTTTTGGTTTTCGAAATATCCTAACCTAAACGTTGCTTTTTTGCTATTTTTCAAGCTCATAAAACTGAAATAGTAATCTTTTTCGTCAAAATTAATTTCGAAATATATTGATTGTTATTCCAAAATATCCTATCCTAAAAAGTGAAGAAAACTGAAAAACACTGCTTGGACATATGTTTATGTGCGTGAAGTTAGCCCTGCTTTTGTGGAATTTCCCGAACAAAGAAGTTGTGCTGGGGTGTGCCCCACTTGTGCTGTGATGTGCCGTATTGGAAATCAAAATCGATCCAAGGATATAGATTCTATAAGGAGTTAGCCCTGATTTTGTGGAATTTCCCAAAAAAAAAAAAGTTGTACCGGGGTGCGCTCGACTTGTGCTGCGTTGTGCCGAATTGGAAATCAAAATCGGCCCAATATTATATATTTTGTGGGGAGGTCCTTCCAAGGCTAACTTCGCATACACCAAAAAAAGGACCTCCCCATAAAATCTATACTATGTATTGGGCCGATTTTGATTTCCAATACGGCACAACGCAGCACAAGTCGAGCACACCCCGACACAACTTTTTTTTGGGAAATTCCACAAAAGCAGGGCTAACTCCGCACAAAAAAAAGGACCTCCCCATAAAAAGTGAATCATTGGACCGATTTTTTTTTCGAAAAAAAATTTTTTTTTTGGGAAATTCCACAAAAGCTGGGCTTACTTCACGCTCATTATATGAAGTCTTACACAGAACGAAAAACTTGCGTAAATTCACCTAAAAATCTAGTAAAATTTGCCTGAGGCTAAGGGCTATATGCTCTTGCTAAGTTATTAGGCAATATCACAACGAAAACTTGGGTAATACTTAGGTAAATTTTACTTTGACAATTTGCATAAAATTTAGGTATTTTTCCATTGCTTTTTTGCGCACCGCTGCAGCGCGCTGTACCAAAAGTTAATGAAAAATTTTAATTCTTTTACTTTACATTTAACCTTTTTATTTTGTTACTTTTACTATTTTTTTCCGTTACTATTTTTATTATGTACCAGGTGTAAACTATTTCAAAACGATCAAGATTTTTTTGATGGCGCCCGATTTGGCTATAAATTGGCACAAGCAATAGTAGCATAGTGAGAAAAATTTCTACCAAATATTTTTTCAAAATTTAAAAAAATGGCGGAGAAATTTTGAAATTTTTAGGTTAGTTTTTTTTTGAGAAGCTATAAGTTTAGTTGCATTTATCCAATTCGCAATTTTATGGTGTCAAATGATTTGTCTTGAAACAGGCTTTAAAATAAAAATCAGCATAAATTATTTATTTTTTTTTTTTTTATATTGTTTACACTAAAAAAAAAAAAATTAAATTGAAAAATTGCGGAAAATACTACATTTTATTGTTTTTCTGGAGAACCACTAGCAGGCCCACTCCAATTTTTGGAGGACTGGTAAGTTACATCTGTAGCTTTTTTTGCAAGAAAAATAAAAAATATCAAAAATGACGTATTTTGGGAAACTTAATTTAAAATTTTTTTTCTGTGTAAACAGTATAAAAAAAAATAGTTTTTGCTAATTTTTATTTTAAAGCCTGTTTAAAGACAAATCATTTGACACCATAAAATTTAAAATTGGATAAATGCAACTAAAGTTATAGCTTCCAAAAAAAAACTAACCTAAAAATTTCAAAGTCCTATATCTCCGCCATTTTTTTAAATTTTGAAAAAATATTAGGTAGAAATTTTTTCCGCTATGGAATTTATAGTCTTATTGTCTTGTTATATACGTAACTTCAAAAATGGGGAAAAATATGTACCATATTTAGAAGTGTTCAGATATTTCAAAATCCACACATGATAGAACGTTTTTGCGACTGGACCTCGATGTAGCGATTTCGGATTTGTGTTTATTTATTCCAGTTAAATTCCACAAACATGCTTTATAAATTGAGGCTCTTCCAAGACTTCAATAATTTGAAGTGAAATTAGTGAATATGTTCCATAGTTGTACACGATCCATTTTGGCGTTTATGTATATAGAAATTGCGATTAAGTTTTTGAAATAAAAGTTGATTTACAAACATATTCATACCTTTTATTGCTTTGCTTTTTTCCCTTATGATTTTTCAATATTAGCCGTGTTTCTTTTGACGCGTATATACAACTGTGGATATTTTGAAATTGCGATAACTCATGAACAGTGAGTCGCACAATAAAAACTCTAAGGAACTTTTTTATGGAAAATCACGTTCTCTACAAAAACTTTTCATTTTATTTTTAAAAAAATTTATCTTTTAGGAGTTCTTCAATAAAAACTGGTTAAGCGCCGATAAACGGCAAAAAATCACTTTTTTAAATAACTTCTAAATAATTATTTCTTTTTTACAAAAGATTGAAATTATTTGTAGAGCATGTGGTTCTCAATGAAAAAGACCCTTGTACTTTTTATTGTACTACTCTCCGTTCATAAATTATAGCAATTTGAAAATTACCACAATTGTATATACGCGTCAAAAGAAACAGCTATTATTTTAGACATGATACAATTAACAAGGTAACGACAGCAACTGACACGTTTCTTGTTCTTCTTATTTTTGGTATCTAGTTCTGTCAATGAACAAAGCAAAACAAAAACTAAAAAAATAAATTACGAAAACTTTTGATTGATTTTTTTTTTTTGTTGGTGAAAAAATTCGTAAAATAATATGTCGTCGCTTTGTACGTTCAGTTCGGGAAGGAAAATATATCTTTATTCACTGTCCCGAAGAATGAATTAAGGCGTCACCGGTGGATTGAAAGCTGTGGCAGAGATTTGCAGACGTGCAGCAGTAAAGGTATTGCACCCAGCGAAAGTCTAAAGTTTATTGTCCACAAAATTGCAACGTAGAAAACAGTGATCCTGCCTGAGTTCAATAATTTATGCCATTTTTGTTTTCGAACGAAATAAATAAACAATTAAACACAACAACGATACAATTAATAAAATTTTATCTCGATTCTGACAGTTGTCTATCGTTTTTTGTCTCTGTTTTGCTCTTATTGACAGAACCTGCTACTTATTCGTTTTGACGTTTTCTTCATTTTGACAATTTGACGCTACCTCTATAATTGTATCACGATTTTAGATATACATGAAAGATTTTGTAATGTAAAATTTTTTTTCCGACTTAAAAATCGAAGTAGTTGTTCATATTTTTCCTTAGTACTTTGTAATATTGCCTAGGTCTAAGTTTTTTTAGGCAAGTTGCCTAACATCTTCTGATCTAAGTGATGTATAAAATTACAAAGAACTAAAGGAGACATTCGTCTTTGTAATTGAAAACAAAAAACACTTTTAAAAAATTTTATTATGAAAAAACTATTATATTTATTAAAAAAATTTATTTTGGATATTGTTAAATATTGTCTAAAAAATATGAAAAACTTTTATTTTTTTTATTTTTAGTTTCCCTTGGCTGCTGCAGAGGGCGTCATCCAAAAGTTGCTTTTCAAACTGGTAGGAAATTTTTCTCCGAATCTACTCGACCGATTTTAGAAAACCAAAGAGCATTCGATTACTCACAAAAAAAATATTAAACAATAAGCCTCTGAAAGTTTTAAAAAAATATCCCGCCCCCTTTTTTTTACGGGGTTGACTTACCCTCAAAAAATGTAATTTTTTCGCATTTTTCATAAAAATTCATACAAAAACTTCAAAATATAAAAAAGTATGAATTTTAGAGGCTTATTGTATAGTTTTAAGTCTCAAGAATAAAATCCATTTTGACTTTTTCAAAAAACCTGTTACAGGAGGTCTACAACAATTCTTACCGTTTAAAAAGTAACTTTTGGACGACGCCCTCTACAGCAGCCAAGGGAAACTAAAAATAAAAAAATTAAAAATTTTCATATTTTTTAGACAATATTCAACAATGTCCAAAAGAAATTTTTTTAAATAAATATAATAGTTTTTTCATAATAAAATTTTTAAAAAGTGTTTTTTGTTTCAATTACAAAGGCGAATGTCCCCTTAAGTAGGTAATATAACCAAGTTATTTGAATTTCATACAAACATTTTTTCTTAAGAAAGTTTAGGTAAATTTACAATTGTTTTTTCGTTTGTGTATAACTAGACATGGTAGCTTTAAGTCAAAAATCGTGATATAACAGTTAAAAGTAATTGCATTTTCCTTCAAAAAACAACTTAAGTTATATGGCTACACAGTATGCCAAACGGACCCGTCTCGAATCCGTAACGGGTTCATATTCTCGTATTTTTTTATCCGTTACTGACCCGTTTGCGGGAGAAATTCCTAAAAAAAAATCCGTTTTTAATTCGAGTTTATGAGTTCAAAACGGATTCGCTTTTAATAATGTTAATGCTGCATATAAAAAAAAAAAAGAGAAATGTTCCTAATTTCGTTTTTCTAATATTCTTGCAGTATTTAGGGTATTTATTTGTATCAATGATTTTATCTATGTAATTAGTAGGTATTCAAAAACAAACATGCTTATTTATAGTAGGTAATATGTGCAGCATTAAATAATGGGTGCTATTCTTGATTCCGTCGGAAAGCATTTTCCGCGCGGAAGCAAATTTTGCTATCCTTGATTCCGAAAAGTAGATACATCTGTCATCACTGTTGCGCAAAACAGATAAATTTGGCATTATTGTTTCCGCAAATAATTTGACCAATTTAACAACCCTGACATCGAAGTGACTTTCATTTTTGTGTATTCTTGATTCCGACGGATAGATATATTTCAGTATTTTCCTTCCGCGAAATTTTTGTGACGGAACGACAATAAAAAGTTAAAAATGTATGCTTTTTTGATAATTTTGCTCTTTTTATTGATAAGGAATTTAAGCTAAATATTAAATAACAATTTTTAACACTAATACTACACAATAGTTGGTTTAATTAAAAATTACAAAATTTATTTTTAAAATAAAACTCAAAATTCATAAAACAATACATTTCATTTTATTAAATAAAGGAAACAATTCATCTTTATTTTGATAAGATATACAACTCATATAGAAGTCACTTTCACATCCAACCCTTGCTACGGTGACCAAATGATGAAATATAATCACTTGAAAAAAAAAAAAATGATCAAACACTTTTTTACAAAAAACAACTTTGGAGAAACACGCGTCTTCACCGAACTCTAAAATGTATAGATAATTAATCCTTAAATCGCATTAAAAAAGCTATTTTATCCACATAATATTTACAAAAAATTATCAAAGATTCATCATTTTTCTTTGTTTTATCCTTTGTCATCTGTCAAAATGTTAGAGATGTTCTTAATTCAGGGTTTCCAATATTCTCGTTCGATATTCCTCTACCGTCGGAATCAATAATAGTAGTTTTCATATTAGGGGTCTGCACAAGACATCTTGAAATAAAGTGTACTTTTTTTACACCCACATTTAACACTGAACTGACGCATTTGATCCAAAAAATTCAAGATTCAAATCATCGTGTACACTGATTTCATTTTGACACTATTTACATTGTCTTGTTTTATCAGTGTGAAAAATAAGCTTGGTTCTAAAAAATACATCAGTGAACTCTATTTTATAAAAACAAATACTTCAGGTCACTGTAAAACGTGCGAGTAGAGAAACCACAATAAAATTTATGATATGGTAACACTTGCAGAATTGTAGTAGCTTTCATACATTTTCGCGACAGAGAGAGAGAGAGTAAACAAAAAAGAGGCACAAGAAGAGAGCGAATAACTACTTTTATCACACCATTAGCATTTAGTAGTGTACACTACTACTACAGTATGCAACTAAAATAACTGAAACAAATCAAACAAGACAAATTAGCACAGTATTTGTTTATTTTCTTTCAAATTCTAGTTCTGTCAAGACATTTACACACGACACTGAACTAGAGCATTTGATAAATAAAAAACGGGTACAAAATATAACGTATCTTGAAACGAAATGTCTTAAAACGCAAACAAGACGTCTTGTGCAGACCCCTATTTCATATCGAACGATAATTCTTTCCGCGAAAATTTCCTTATCGAACGGAATCAATAATAGCACCCAATATGTATTGCATAACTTTTATTATTATACAATAGGTAAGAAGGATAAGCACTTGTTCTAAAACCGGTGTTACGTTCAGTATTTTTATTTTTTCTATGAAACAAGCAAACTGCGGTATCTATATCTATTATAGTGGTCCAAAATCCGAAAGTGTTAAAAAGTCAAGGTGCGCGCGTTTTTTCTGAATCCTTGGATCCTGCTGATTACAAAAAGTGCTTTGGAACCAAAAAAAAAATTGCGTTTAGATATTCCGCAACGAGCTTGAAGGTTCTTTTTTAGGAATTTTTGAGTTTTTGAGTACTATTTCTAATTTAAACGCTATATTTTTGTAAGAATATTTTGAGTCAAATTTTGCATTAACAATAATAAATCTAGTCTTTCCCAATTTTTTTTAGCAGCACTTTAAACTTCAAAATTTGTTAATTTTTTGAGGTGTTTGCATGTTCAAGAACCGATTTTTTTCTTATTTTGCTCTAGCAAATTTTTTTTAAATTTTTATATTTTTATGCATTAATTTATCTTTAAAATAATTTCAACAACTAAGCTTTTAGTAACAGTTTTACTCACTAAAAACAATTAAGTATAATTATATTCAACTAAAAAAAAAAATTCATTTTAATGTTTTCAAGGCATTGAAATACGAGGGCTGCTAGATATATTTCTGGCCTAATAATGAAAATGCGAATATTTATCATCAAAAATGGTTTTATTGTTTTTCAAAGTATTCTCCAGCATTATTTTTATACACTTTTGCATGCGCTCAAACCAATTGTCGAAGCCTTTTTTCCACTCCGATTGAGACACCTCCAAAACATGGTTTTTGAACGCTTCATCAGCATCTTCTGGCGACGAAAATCATTGACCACGCATTTTTTTCTTGATGTGCGGGAATAGAAAGAAGTCATTGGGTGCCAAGTCAGGGCTGTACGGCGGATGACCCATCAATTCGACGTTTTGGCCGGTCAAAAAGGCGCTGGTTTGAGCCGATGTGTGAGAAATCACATTGTCATGGTGAACAATGATTCATCTTCTCGTGTTCGTTTTTCGAATTTCTCCGAAGACTTCAGGGAAACAAATTGTGGTGTACTACTCAGAATTGACCGTCCTACGTTGCTCAAGCGGAACAGTTGCCACATAACCAGTTTTGCCGAAGAAACAGGCGACCATTTGCTTCGAAGTGCTTTTCCCACGAACAACTTTCGTTGGATTTGGCTCGTCTTCAAAGACCCACACGGTCGATTGCTGTTTTGTTTCGGGCTCATACGCATAGATCCATGATTTGTCATCTGTGAAGATCTTATAAACGTCTTTTGAAGCACCGTGATCGTATTTTTTCAACATTTCTTTGCACCAATCGACACGAGCCTTTTTTTGAGCGATTGTCAAATTGTGCGGGATTCAACGAGAAAAAACCATTTTTACGGCCAGGTGTTCATGCAATATCGAATGTATTGGAGTGGAACTAATGCCCAAAGATGCTTCTATCTCACGGTGTGTCACATGATGATCTTGCATTATCAGTTCACGCACGGCATCAATGTTTTCAGGCACAACGGCCGTTTTTGGACGACCTTCACGGAATTCGTCTTTGAGCGAGCGTCGGCCACGATTGAATTCATTTAACCAGTTTTTCACAGTGCTATAGGATAGTGCTTCATCGTCATACAAAGATTTAAGTTCATTGATGCGTTCTTGTCGTGATAATCCACGTCGAAAGTTGTGAAAAATGATCGCACGAAAATGTTTACGAGTTAATTCCATTTCTTTGCCAAATTGATTTTTTCAAGTCACTGTAAACAACACAAATGATGGTCGTACGTTAAAACGTTTTGAGTACGTTTATGCGATGGCAATGTCAGATTGCACTTAGCAACACTTAGTGTTGCCTAGGCCAGAAATATATCTAGCAGCCTACGTAAGACATCTTAATGGGATGACGTGAAGTACCACTTTTTTCTTATAAATTCATTAGTTCCTAATTTTCTGAGTAAAACAACATTCTTCGCAATATCGAAACCTTGGCACTTCATGTTATTTTTGGCAAAATAGGTTAACAGATAGTTTTCATAGATCTTCTAAGAAAACCAAAATAATAAATAAATCAAAAAGAAACTAAAATAGCCATTTTGAATGTATTTGTTGATGCTGATTCCGAATTCGGTCTCCAAATTGCTATATCTTGTACGGTTAATGAGTTTTTTTTACATAAAAGTATAAGAAACACCGTTTTTGCTCTTTTTAAAGTGATATTACAAGTCAAGGTTACTTTCAGCCACAAAAAGTGGTATAGTGGTTAAAAGTGCCAGTCTGATTCTTTAAAATTCAATTTAAATCATACCGATATCTTTTTTATCCTCTGAGTTATCCTAACCTAAAAAGTTGAAAAAGTGCAAGAAACACGTACAATTTAAATTGGGCTTTGAAGAAAAAGGCTGCCACTTTTAACTTCCATACCAGGCTGAAAGTTACCATGTTGTGATATAACAGCTTCAAAAATAGCAAAAACGGTGTTTTTTGCATATTTAGGTTAGGATATCTCTAAAACCATATGAGATAGAGCAATTCTGAGACCGGATTTAGAATTTTCATGAACACATACATCTCAAATGACTATTGTTGTTTCTGTTTCACCATGAAAATTTTAAACTCAAAGTTTTTTTTTTTTGGCCAAATTTGATTATATTTTACGGTTTTTAGTAAGTAAAGTGAAGCTTATAGCTTAGTTGTTAGATTCAGTTGATAGATAAACTAATGCATAAAAAAATAATAATATAAAAAAAAAATTTGCTAGAGCAAAATAAGAAAAAAATCGGTTCTTGAATGTGCAAACACCTCAAAAAATTAACAAATGTTGAAGTTTAAAGTGCCGCTAAAACAAATTTGGAAAGACTAGATTTATTATTATTGATGCAAAATTTGGCTCAAAATATTCTTACAAAAATGCAATTTAACTTTTGCAAATACCTTATCTGGTTAAAAAAATATAGCGTTTAAATTGAAAAAAGTACTCAAAAATTCATAAAAAAGTACCTTCAAGCTCGTTGCGGAATATCTAAACGCAATTTTTTTTTGGTTCCAAAGCACTTTCTGTAATCAGCAGGATCCAAGGATTCAGAAAAGTCGCGCGCACCTTGACTTCTTAACACTTTGGGTTTTTCCATACAAAATTTGGACCACTCTAATATCTATACATCTATACTGACTGCAAATGTAATCCTTATGTTGACTCTAGACTAAAAGAACAATTCTGAGAAAAATCTTAACCCTTGGACTACCGGGTCAAAAATGGCACGTAATAAATGCTCTAAATAAATAACACATACCAACAAGGTTTTGTTTTTAAGCATTTTCGAAGTAACTCCCTGCGTTGAATCCGAATCCGAGATCAGAATTGACCCACCACTTCAGAATTTGGAGATATTTGAGGTCAAACTCATGAAAAATGGCCATTTTGGCTATTTTTGAGGTTTGATGCAAACTGCACAAAATTTTCATTATTTTTTTTACCAAATGTATCACGTAGTTCTATTATGTTTCTCCAAAATGAGCTATTAAGGGGACATTCGCTTTTGTAATTGAAGCAAAAAACACTTTTTAAAAATTTTATTATGAAAAAACTATTATATTCATTGAAAAAATTTCTTTTGGACATTGTTAATATTGTCAAAAAAATATGAAAATTTTTTATTTTTTTATATTTAGTTTCCCTTGGCTGCTGTAGAGGGCGTCATCCAAAAGTTACTTTTTCAACGGTAGGACGTGTTGTAGACCTCCTGTAACAGATTTTTGAAAAATTCAAAATGGATTTTATTCTTGAGACTCAAAACTATACAATAAGCCTCTAAAATTTATAATTTTTTATATTTTGAAGTTTTTGTACGAATATTTATGAAAAATGCGAAAAAATTGAGGGACTTACCCTCAAAAAATGCCCCGTAAAAAAAAGGGGAGGGTATTTTTTAAAACTTTCAGAAACTTATTGTTTAATATTTTTTAGGAGTAATCGAATGCTCTTTGGTTTTTTAAAATCGGTCGATTAGATTCGGAGGAAAATGTCCTACCAGTTTGAAAAGTATCTTTTGGATGACGCCCTCTACAGCAGCCAAGGGAAACTAAAAATAAAAAAAAATAAAATTTTTTCTTATTTTTTGGACAATATTTAACAATATCCAAAAGAAATTTTGTCAATAAATATAATAGTTTTTTCATAATAAAATTTTTAAAACATGTTTTTCTTTTTTCAATTACAAAAGCGAATGTCCCATTAAAAAAAGACATACGATACTTTCTTTAAAAGTTATGGCCTTTTTAAGATGACATATCATGACATCTTGAAATCCCATAAAACGGGTAAAACGACACTACTTTGGATTTAATGATATCATCTTAAATCTGCAATAACTTTTGAAGTAAGTATTGTTTGGCACTTTGTAAGAGCTCATTTTGAAGGTAAAAAGTGGTACTCAGTAATGAATTATGCAAAAAAAAATAAAAAAAATGTTGTGCAGTCTACAACTAACCTCAAAAGTAACAAAAGTACTTAGCTTTCGTATATTAACCCCAAATATCTCTATTTTTCGAAAAACCTAATGCAAAAATTATGCGCACTTTTACCCAAGTTACTTGAATTAGTACAATAGTATCTTCAGTATTATCTAATAAGAAATTGAAAAACAGCTTCTTCGTTTTCTTTTTTGTCTGTCTTTCGAATAAATCAAAATTACGGAAGAAAAGTTACTTGACAAAAACGGGCGTCTATATTTCTAAATAACATTAACAATAGCAACATCTCACTAGTTTCGGGTTTCTTAGGGCTAAAGGGAACGGTCCATTCAGTACGTCGAGTACGTCACGTCGTTTTTTTCGACTGACAGCTAAGTTAAAAATATGAGTTTATATAAAGTGTGACCCAATCAGTACGTCTACGTTACCGCAACGTACAAAAGTTGCCCAACTCCCAACTTCCGACGTACATCGTTTGATTTGACAAGCGTAAAATAAATTTATTTTCAGTTTCATTTGTTGTTTGTTTTTTTTTTTTCCTTTGTCGTTTTTCATTTATTTTCCGAAATAAAGTGTGGATAAAAAATTATTGGAGCTGTGCAAGTGCAAAATTAAAATTTCTAATTAATGAAGGGTCATTTCATCTCAAATCGTCCAGGCAGTATTTTTTTTTTTTTCATATTATTTTTTTAATAGTTTCTACATTGAAATCGATGAGACACTTATTTTTTTCCTTTTGCTTGATTTTGAGTTCTTTCGTTGTGGGGAATTTTTTAAAATTCGTCTACAAACTCGATTTCGCGCTATTGTTGCATGTCAATTTTCACGGAAAATGTGATAACTTTGCGAAAAAACGTCCGATCATCGTAATTTTTTGGTAGATTTGTAGCTAAGAGGTTCCTTTAAAAGAAAAAAATATGATACAGGGTATATTTCAAAAAGTAATTTTTATATCGTCATTTGAAAAAAAAAATCAAAAAATTTTTGACTTGAAAAATTTCCAATTGCATCAGTTTTTTTTTTTCTTCATATTTTTTTTTTTTTAAATAGCCATATATATATAAACAATATTATGTAACAGCCTCTATTAGCCCAAATTCGTTGTTTGGGAATTATAATTTTTTGAAAAAACAGTCCCAATTATTTAGTAAATTTGGGCTTCATTCATGATATATGTTATCATTTCGTCTAAAGTAGCTCAATCGTTATGATATTTTGTCTGTCAACAGTCAAAAGTCCGTTCTAGAAGAAAAAATCATGAAGTGTAGTACATTTTTGGATATTTTTTTTTATACCCGTCTTTAAAATAGAAAAAAAATCAAATGACTTTTAGCCCAAAAATTTTAGCATTGCTACGATTTGTTCATTCTTTATTACTGTTTTTGTATATCAATTTGTAAGTAGACAATTTTCAGAAGCTTTATTCATACCTTAATTTTGCTTTTTTTTTTTCAATATTATTTTTCAAACTCCATGCAAGTAGGTACATTTATTCGAGTAATTTGATTATTGTTGCAACATTGTTCCACTGGGTCTTCTTGGTCTTTCTGAACTTTTGTACGTCACGAGCTTCAAGTAATTTGACAGCCACATTTGGAGTATGCTTCTAAAAATTGTCTACTTACAAATTGATATACAAAAACAGTAATAAAGAATGGAGAAATCGTAGCAATGATAAAATTTTTGGGCTAAAAGTCATTTGATTTTTTTTCTATTTTAAAGACGGTTATAAAAAAAATTATCCAAAAATGTACTACACTTCATGATTTTTTCTTCTAGAACGGACCTTTGACTGTTGACAGACAAAATATAACGATTGAGCTACTTTTGACGAAATGATAACATATATCATGAATGAAGCCCAAAATTACTAAATAATTGGGACTGTTTTTTCAAAAAATCATAATTCCCAAACAACGAATTTGGGCTAATAGAGGCTGTTACATAATATTGTGTATATATATGGCTATTTAAAAAAAAAAAAATATGAAGAAAAACTGATGCAATTGGAAATTTTTCAAGTCAAAAATTTTTTGATTTTTTTTTTCAAATGACGATATAAAAATTATTTTTTGAAATATACCCTGTATCATATTTTTTTCTTTTAGAGGAACCTCTTAGCTACAAACATACCAAAAATTACGAAGATCGCACGTTTTTTCACAAAGTTATCAAATTTTCCGTGAAAATTGACATGCGACAATAGCGCAAAATCGAGTTTGTAGACGAATTTTAAAAAATTCCCTACGACGAAAGAACTCAAAATCAAGCAAAAGGAAAAAATACGTGTCTCATCGATTTCAATGTAGAAACTATTAAAAAAATAATATGCAAAAAAAAATACTGCCTGGACGATTTGAGATGAAATGACCCTGAAATAAAAAGAATTTTGATGTTTTAATCCGTTTTCAGAGTATTCATTGGGCCAGGCTTCTCCGTCAAATGCGTCGCAGTTAGTTGAAAAAACGACGTGACGTATTCGACGTATTTTATGGACCGTTCGCTTAACAAATATCAACAAAATTTTAAAAGCTGAGACGAAATTCAAAATTTAAAAAAATTATTAAAAGTCAGGGGTCTAATTTGAATATTAAATTATTCCACAGAAAACCAAAATATATTTCAACGTTTTGACCTAAATTGCGTTACACATAACATCAACAATTTTATTCATTTTTATTTTAGAAAAAAAAACAAATTATTTTAATTACTTTTTATTGATTGAAGAAAAGTGCTAAAATCACGACTTTTTTCAGTTATCTCAGTAAAATGCAAATGAATCAACTTTGACACATCGCTGAGGAACGGAAAATTATTTTACCCCAAAACAAAAAACATTTTTGCTTGTATTGAAGTATTCTCCGTTACACTGCATCAACAAAATTTCAATAGCAATACTTGTAAAAATTGAATTTTGGCCAAAAAAGCGTGCCTTTTGACCTATAGTGCGCTGTGTTGAATACATTACAAATAATTAAATTGTGCTTGTAACATTTTGGAAACCTTATTTTTTAAACTAGTTTGAGATCGTTGAGTCTGAAAATTGCGTTTACTTTTTTTCCTAGGGGCCGTTCTAGAGATTATCAAAAATTTCGGTTTTTGAGGTTATACCTTCATTTTGGAGAAACTCAACTCCGATCTAATTTATTTTCACACTTTTAAAAAACAATTTATAATGCTTCAAGCAAATGCACCAATAATTAGGTTTGAGTAAATTTGGCTAAGTTATAGCAGCGGAAATAGAGCCTAATAAAACACGAGTTTTTGGCCATTTATTTGTATAAATACACTTATTTTAGTTTGATATATTAGTGTATTTAATTGTTAGCGTATAAAGCACATGTTTTCCAAAATCAGTTCATATTTTAAAAAGTTATTAAGATTTCAGTAAAGCAATACCATTCAGATATTTAATCAAAAAAATAGACAGGTACAATGAAATGGCTCGATTTGTATGATGCAAAAAAATGTATAAGACATAAAATGCTTAGAATTTTCAAAAGTATACTTGTGAATTTTTTGCCAATTTCTTCAGCTTTTTTAATTTCTTTTTCTTTGACCAATATTTTAAAAGTTATAATTGGTCTCAAAAAATTCTGAAAAAATGTGCACGTATACTTCGAACGATTCTAAGCAGTTCATGCCTTATATACGTACACATTTTACGTAATATGCCTCTGTTTTCCGACAGCGTAATTGAAATACGTAAAACAATTAATTTTTGGAACCGAATGTTATCTATACCAGGTATTGAAATAAGGTGCAGTGATGCCCTATTTCTGCAGTAATACTCTTAACCCAGTGTGCCAAACGGACTCGTTTCGGATCCGTAACGGGTTCATATTTTCGTTCTTTTTATCCGTTACGGAATTCGTTACGTATCCGTTACTGATCCGTTTGCGGGAAGGATTCCTAAAAAAAGCGAATCGTTTTTCTACTTTTATGGATCCGTTTCGAACCTGTAACGTACATCAAAAACGAATTCAAAACGAATTCGCTTTTAATAATGTTAATGCTGCTTATAAAAAAAAAAATGGTGAAGCTCTTATTTTTAATTAAAAAAACAAAAAAAAAAAATTAATAGCCCGGGCTGAGAGTCGAACCCAGGGCTCCCGAGGTATTACTTTTCCATACACGAGACGTTAGCCAACTAGGCTATTAACCGATATGATGTTAACATATCTGATGTAGACTTATGCGATGTTGAGATTTAAAGTTTGTATTGATTAAACAAATTTCTGTTGATTTTTTTATAAGTATTCTGTGTTCTTTCTCTTCCCTTCTTTTGATAAAAAATATTATATACTCAAATTTGGAATCAAAAACATTTCTTCAAACATAGTTTGAAAAGTTTACAAAAAATCATACGCAATAAAATAAAGAGATAAAAAAAAAAAACAAATCAAAAATATTTTCTTTATCATCATTAAAATTAATTAAAGCAAATCCGTTTTGGGTTCGTATTTGAAGTATTAACGGATTTACCCAGGTTCGAATCCTACCAAAGGTGGTTTTTTACCATTTATTTTTTGAAACGAAATACACATTCCGCATATAACCGTTGCTTTAGTTGTCTAACCACACCAATCTGGGCTAAAATGTAGCAACCATAAAAAGTACACGGGAACTCTTTACGTTTCAGAGAAAAATAAAATCTGGGTTATTTCTGATTTTTATCAACTCTTTATGTACGGCTTACGTGAGAAAAAACTTATCGTAGAAATCGATTCGAAAATATGCGACCAAGTGAACGTAGAGGATTACAAATATTTCTTAAAGAGCATTGAATTGTCGCAATTAATCATAACAAGCCGAACACTATTGAAACATTTTTGAAAGTCGACAACTCCACTGATAACACAGGTTTACAAAAAAAAATGTCATGTCCGTTTTTTTCCAGAACGTCTGAGAAAAAAGATTTCAAGGTCATATGGAGGTCAAAATGGGGTTCATGTGTCGTTTAGTGATAAATTCGCGAAAATTCTGAAACTAATTTTTTATCATTGAATTCTTAGTTCTTAAAAAGAATATGTGATCGAAAAGGGTCTCTCGGTCCTAGTTTCGAAGATATAGCCATCGGAAGATCCGGATAAATCTTCTATGAAAACCGCTATAAGTTGGGAACCCCTGGATGGATTTGAAAAATATTGGTGTCATATGAATTAGGCTATAAGCTCAAAATAAAATTTATTTATTTGGTAAAAAGTACTAAATTTGCTACTATTTTAGTACTAAACTACAAAAAAGTGCCCAGGTACACCATTTTTACCATCCAAAATATTTTTTTTGGAAAGAAAAAGAAAAATTCTTTCATATGACTAAATTTCAAGAAGGTATATTTCAAACTACGGCTGCAATTTGATTAAGAGCATCCGGACTGGCAGAAAGCATAGGAAGCAAACGAGCGCCTACGAGCACCCAATTTTTTCACCAATTATAGAAAAATTATTTGACAAAAAGATCCCGTTGTCGCCAGAGTGGTACTAGGTGGAACTTTTTTGTAGCTCTATGACTCTCCAATTTGTATCTCTCGCAGCTAACCTTACATCATGTATTCAAAAAAACACTAATATTTTCTAATTTGGTACCGATTACCATTATTTACGTACCTGGGGGGTGTCCTCCATACTATCCAATGACGTTTTTAACATTTTTTTGTTTGGAAACCAATAACTACGCATACAATATTACTTTTGCAAAGAAGAAAAATAATCAGTGCTAGGAACTACGAATTTGCGTTAAGGTACAAGAAAAGCAACTCGATATTACGTTATATTTCAAACGTCAAATCATGTGCTGGTGTTCTCTTTCCAAAACTAGGCTGAAAAAATAATCGAAATCGCAAATCGATTTAACGATTTTTGGCCAGCTTTTACTTCGATTGGCACCTGTGTGCAGCGTATGATTCAAACTAAAAATTTTAAAATTTCTGTGTGTTCTATAGACTCTAAAGAACAATAATTACAAATTTTGGCTTAATTTAACTTTATCGACTGTTGTTGTTTTTTTTTTATTTTTTTTTTTTCCCCATTAATTAATCACAACAACAACAACAACAACAACAACAACCTATGAGCGGATCTACTTTCGGAGATATAGCCATCGGAAGATCGGGATATATCTTTTATAAAAATCAGTTTAAGTACCCCAGGATGGATTTTAAAAATATTGGTGTCATATGAAAGGTATTTTACCGGGCTATACAATCGCTGTACAAAGTTTTTCAATTTGAGTGATAGTTTTCGAGATATGAAACTTTTTCAAAAATTCACCCCATTTTTTTCCCAAAAAAACGGCATTTTTCCCAAAAAATGTATTATTAACCTATAATTTTAAAAACCAAATTAGAAAGCCCATTTTATTTCCTTTCATTTGATATGCGACATGTAACTGAAATTGCATCATTAATAAATTTTTATAGAAAAAAACAAAAAAAAACCACAAGCGCAGCAGCTACTTATTATATTAAACAAATTAAAAATATTTATTAAAAATTGCGCGCGCAATTTGGCTAGCAAACTATGTGTTAGATATATTATAGACTGATCCGCGGCCGAAGGCCACCGCGAAGCCGGTGTTGGATGTCTGAAAGTGTTAAATCTTGAGCAGCGGCCTGCGGCCCTACTCTTATGTAAAATTACTGTTGTTGTAGTAGTAGTAAATTTGATGTTGTTGTTGTTGTCTGTCCTGGCATTGTTTTTGTTTAAAGTTCCAAATTTGAAAAAAAATTGATTTGGTCCATTTTTGTTTTTTTCTATAAAAATTTATTAATGATGCAATTTCAGATACATGTTGCATATCAAATGAAATTAGGCTTTCTAATTTAGTTATTAAAATTATAGGTTAATAACACATTTTTTGGGAAAAATAACGGTTTTTAGCGAAAAAAATTGGGTTAATTTTTGAAAAATTGTCATATCTCGAAAACTATCACTCAAATTGAAAAAGATATATTCCGATCTTCCGATGGCTATATCTCCGAAATGTTTATTAAAAATTGATCGCGCAATTTGGCTAGCAAACTAAGTGTTAGGTATATTATAGATTGATCCGCGGCCGAAGGCCGCCGCGAAGCCGGTGTTGGATGTCTGAAAGTGTTAAATCTTGAGCAGCGGCCTGCGGCCGCTCAGAGGTTGTTTTTGTTGTAATTAATTCCCAGAGCCCTATTTGGGCAAAAAAAAAAAAAAAACAACAACAGTCGATAAAGTTAAATTGTTCCCAATTTTTTTTTACAAATTAAGTCTGCGTGGCTGCACAGAGCCACTAATAGCTATGTAGCCATATAGCTACAAATGACCCGATGGGTCACACGCGCTTGGATTCAGAGTGCTTCCGTGTTTTAAGGCTGCAGGTTATGAACTGCTTGGGTAGTTCAAATAAGAAATTGCTTCGGGAGTCCCCAAGTAAATTGCTATCAGACAGTTTTCGCATTCGTGCACCTCCTTGAACTATCCCGTACGGATAGTGTTCGATATTGTATCTTTTCATAAGTTATTTGAGAGTTCATTAGTCGCCTATTCATGATTAACGATTGCATGGTTGCCATCAATATTTTTTTTTTTTTTAAATATACATAAATGCAATAAACATATCGATACATCCAACGTTAAAGTTGGTAACTCAAGTTACCAACTTTTTACGGGACAGCGTTTTTCGAAATCGGCACTTCAGGTTCCATCTTGTGTCAAATTTTGGTATCTCTAGCTTGAAATTTGTAGGCCTGGGAGCTATTTTAGAAGTCACAACCTAAATTTATTTTATACAAAAAAAAAAAGTTTAAATAACTAAAAACTACGATTTTCGAGTTACCAACTCTTACGTTGGACGTATCGATATGTATGAGTCGCCCAGAAGCCAATGCAGTTAAGTAAATTTTTTGATATTTTCTGATTTTTGCTAATTTTAATAGAATAAATAATAATTGTGTTAGACGAGCTTTAGGTCAGTAAATACTTCAATTTAAATTGTTGACAAAATTCAAATTTATATAAAAGAGACCCAACGACATCCTTGCAACTTAAAAACAACAAATTTGTGGAGCACCTATTTGAAAATGAAACAATTAGCGAACAGCAGAAATGGAAGATGATTACACACACAGCAACGGCTCAAAGAATATACGGTTTACCAAAGACACACAAACCAAACATGCCATTAAGGCCAATCTGCTCATCTATAAATTCCCCGTCACATGAGCTTAGCAAATATATAGTTAGGATATTAAATAATTTGACGATAGACTCTAGGTACAATATTAAAGACTCACGTGACCTCAAGAGAAAATTACAGGATTTTCATATCCTCGAAGATGAAATAATGGTATCATTTGACGTGATATCACTTTTTCCAAGCATCCCTGTAGACTTTGCTCTTAACATAATAGACAGAAAATGGACATTTTTAGAACACCACACAAAAATGACAAAAAAACAATTTTTTGAGGTTTTACAATTTTGTATAATAGTACAGTCATTTGGTATTTTTACCTGGAAAGTTTTGCGGGATTTCTGCAGATGAGTTATTTTATAGATTTCGATGTGCTCTTTCAGAATTTCAACTTTGCTACCTCGTATCGTGTTCGCTCGAGCCGCCATATTGGAAAAATGGCGTCCAAAATCAGTTTTTTACAAATATCTCTTTAACGGTTATATTTAGAGAAAAATTTTATAGGACAATGTTGTAGCTTATAAAATTTTCTATAAAAATGACCTTTGAATTGTTTTCGCACGACTTATAACTCAGGTGATATCTTTATTCAAAATTTTAGAAAAATTAGTAAATTGCGAATGCCACTCATGAGTAGGCACAGTGATGTGTCAAGCTTATAATTACGATAACTTATGAACGGTAAGTCGCACGTTTAAAATAAAAACACCTATTTATAGGGAACAACTTGCGCTACAAATTACATACAATTTTTTTTTTTCATATCACCTATAGTTAAGGAGATATTTTTCCCACAAACCTAAAATTTTGAAAAAAAAAGTTTTTTCAAAATGGCTCCTAAACGGTTCGTCCTAGAAAAAAAATTGTCCATGCATTTTGTAGAACGTTCAATTCCCTATAAGGGTCTCTTCGAGCTGTTTTTTCGTCAGACTTACACTTCATGAGATATCGTGACTTGAAAATCATTCAAAATTGAATATTGTTCTATGCGCCCTACTATGTTCAATTTTGAATGATTTTCAAGTTATCGTAATTATAAGCTTGACACATCACTGTGCCTAATCATGAGTGGCATTCGCAATTTACTAATTTTTCTAAAATTTTGAATAAAGATATCTCCTGAGTTATAAGTCGTACGAAAACATTTCAAAGATCATTTTTATAGAAAATTTTATAAGCTACAACATTGTGCTAAAAAATTTTTCTCTAAATATAACCGTTAAAGAGATATTTGTAAAAAACTGATTTTGGACGCCATTTTTCCAATATGGCGGCTTGAGCGAACACGATACGAGGTAGCAAAGTTGAAATTCTGAAAGAGCATATCGAAATCTATAAAATAACTCATTTGCAGAAATCCCGCAAAACTTTCCAGGTAACATCATTTTTTTCTCCCAAATGATTGTACTATAAAGGACAGCAGATACTTCAGATATGACGATAAGACTTTTTTACAACTAAAGGGCATGCCAATGGGGTCTCCAGTGTCTCCCATTGTAGCTGACATCATTATGGAAGGGCTTTTGGACAAATGTATAGACGACTTACAAGAAAAACCAAGACTCATAGTTAAATATGTAGATGATCTCTTGGCTATAGTTAAACGTGACCAGACGCAAAACACTTTAGACATACTCAACACATACCACAGACGGATAAAGTTCACTATAGAAACGGAAAGTGACCAAAAACTGCCCTACCTTGACATGCTATTGATACGGAATGACCAAATTATTGAAACGAACTGGTACCAAAAACCGACAGCGTCTGGACGTATCATCAATTACCATTCTAAGCACCCTAAAAACACAATAATAAATACTGCCAAGAATTTTATTAACCGAGTCCTGGACATTAGTGACAACAAATTCCATTTTCAAAATATAAAGAAAGTCAGCACAATACTGGAAAAAAACGGTTTTCCTCATAATACGATTAACAATCTGATAAAAAACAGAAAAAAGACCATTGAACACAAAAATAATGACAGGTCTCCAAAAATTTATAAGTCAATAACTTATATACCATCCTTATCGGAAAAAATTAAAAAATCAGATATTTTCAACAAAGACAAGTTCAACATGGCTTTCAAAACAACCAACACACTTAGGACACTTTTTACAAATACAAAATCCAAAATAGACGAACTAGATAAATCAAATCTAGTATACCAAATACCTTGTAAGGGACGTGACGGATCCAATTTATGCAACAAGGTATATGTCGGAACGACAAAAACAAAACTCAGAACAAGAATATCGGGACATAAATCGGACTACAAAACATTAAAATCGACAGATCACAAGACAGCATTATCGGCCCACTGTGCGTACACCAAACACATACCTGATTTTGAGAGCGTTAAAATCTTACAACAAGAAAACAACTACAACAGACGGTACACTCTCGAAATGTTACATATAACCAAAGTACCGAAACAACTAAGACTCAACTACAAAACTGACACAGACAATTGCGCACACATATATAGACACTTAGTAAAACCAAAAGAGACATCAGCTGGTACACAGACGAAAACATAAACATTAACAAGTTGACCGCGCCAAACTACAAAAGTGTATTAACAAATTATTTTTTGACTTAAAAATTTTAATTTTGCATAATTGTTAATTTATTAAATCAGTTGAGTTATTAGTTCAATGTAATTGTTAATTATTTTCATTTTTTAATGTAAGTTTCAATTATTTTATGAATTGTGATATTATTGTAATGAAATGTTTTTGTGCAATTTGTTTTAAATTTTAGTCCCTGATGATGTCTTTCAATGAAAGACGAAATATTGGAAAAATATAAATTTGAATTTTGTCAACAATTTAAATTGAAGTATTTACTGACCTAAAGCTCGTCTAACACAATTAAAATCAATAAGAGGTCGATAACAAATTAAGAATAAATAATATTCTTCTGGGTTATCAAAGAATTTACCCATTTCTTCATTTTTTCTAAGTCAAAAAGTCTGAAAGCTTTTAAGAATTTTAACATAAGTAGGGTAAGCTGGGGTACATTTGACACTGGGGCACATTTGACTTTGCCATTTTCGGTGTGAACACGCCTTTCGAACCAAAAACCTGAAATGCAGAAACATAACTAATTAGAGTGGAAGCAACGCAATGAACTTTGGCAGTTCTCTTTCAACTCCTTCCGCGCTTATATGTATTTTTTACTTTTTGTGTTGTTTTTTGTAATTTTCGGCATCTTGTTCGTAAGGGTTTTGCAAATAAAGTTGTATTGTTTTTTAAAAGTAAGTATGCAAATTTGGTAGCACTAACCTTTATAATTTATAGAATAAAAGTGTTTTTTATCAAGGTCAAATAGTTTAAATTTTAAAAAATTTTTAATTCTTCAAAAGATTTTGGGGCACATTTGACTTTTGCCGAAGGGGCACATTTGACGTTCTCCAGACATATGTGTTTGTGTATTTTATTATATTTTCTAGTTTTATCTTTTTAAAGATATGGTATGCCACTACAAAATGAAGACGAACATACAAAGGCGATGAAAAAAAGTTAAATACGCTGTTTCTAATATCGGAAACCAACGAAAACCCCGACTTCCTCCACAGAATCCATTTCATTTGATTTGATATAATTTGTTACTTCTGTTTTGTCTACAATACAAGATTTTTGAATAGATACTTTCCAGGACCTTTACCACTCATTTTAATTTGAAAATCTGGATTGATGGATTGCCGATGTAAACATATTGACATCGAAGTTCATCATGTATGCGAAGTTTTTACTAATAATCAAATCGATTTGAAATACGTCCCATCATATGAAAGCGCTGCAGATATCTTGAACATAGTGTTACCCAAAATCCAGACCAAAGAAATTTCCACCAAACTGGGTCTTATCTAATTTAACATTTTATGTTGATGTTTTCATTAATGGTATTGTTGGAAATTGTACTTTATATTGAAAATTTGTTTAATGTTTGATGTTTGCCTGACTTTGAGGGGTGCAATTGAGTTTAAACTACCAACTCCAACAAATTCAGCCCCAACTTCACGTTCACGCACTAAATACGTATTTGACATCGACTTATATATAAAATAAGTCTTCGTTAATACATACATACTTATTATTTGCATTTGTATGAATAAAATATATGTATTAATGTTTTGTTTAATGTTTTTGTGTTATTTTTGTGAGTGTCAAATGTGCCCCTTGCAATGTCAAATGTGCCCCGTACCAGGGGTACATTTGACAAAATGACTTTTTTTGAAAAAATTAAAAAAAGGACACTTAATGCAATTTTTAAAAAATTTTTTTTTCTTGGTTTTAATCTTAAATAATCAATGTTTCAGAAACAGTAAAGAGTATTAAGATCGTGCAATAATTTTCAAAGATACAGGCCTTTGAAAATTTAGTGTCAAATGTGCCCCAGTCTCCCCTATTATTATAAACACAAATTTTCTCAATTTATGTTTTTTGGACTTAATCCGAGAGCAGGCACACCCTATATTTAGTATTTAAACTGTTATATTATAAATAAGTAGCAAAAGAAGGAGTTTTATTCATTAACAAAAAACTTTGCAAACTTTGTCCTTAACTTTAAGAAAAAAAATCATAAAAAAATAACCCCAAAAAAAATTGGAATAATTCATTCTTCCATAAGATATGCACTGATATACTTATTTAAATTTTAATTAAAATATATGTTTATCGTTTGACCTTTTTGATATTACTCATTTCTATAATTTTTATACATAACATTCATTAATATATTATATAACAATCACTTTTCTTGATCATGCTCACTTCAACAACTTATCTAACTAATTAAAAACCTCACTTGTCTTCGTCTTGCTTTAATTTTAGACTTGAGAAATTGGTTAAGAATCTACAAATAAACGCTATGAATCCCTCCTTCTCCTCACGCTCCTCAACAACTTCAGCTGCGGTCTTAACAAATGATGTTGGACAAGAAAAAGGTGGTAATAACGTCTTTGGTGTTGGTAGTAGTAGTTTTAAAATGAATTTATCACAAATGCAAAATACGCCGCATCAATTACATCATCAGGCGCACACTATAGCATCTTCACCGCCTAAACTAAGCGTTGCTGGGCCAATAACAGATTTATAGTTTTAGCTAAAAACTTCCAAACGCCGTTGCAGAGTAACGCATTTTTAAGCATAAAATTGATTAGCCAACAAAGTTAAGATTGATACAAGATACTCTCCAAATTTATCTACAAGTAGTTTTTTACTTCTTTTTTCAATTTCCATATTAAAGCTAACCGTATGTTAAAAATATGTATTTTTTTGGTATAAATAATAACTTTTTTCTTTGTCTTTTGTCTCAATATTTGAACAGTTTTAATATTTCTCTTTTATACTTACTTATAACATTGTCTTTACCTAATGCTATTACTTTTAATTATAAGTGTACCTAGTTATATCAACAAAAAAAAAATACTAAAAGCAAATAGATTTAGTCTTCAAAAAATATCTGTACCTAGAGTGAAAATTATAAACTAAATCAAAACTTTTAAATAAAAGCAGACAAGTATAAATAAATGCAGACAAGTATATTTTTCCGTTATTAACCAGAGCTTCTTATTGTAACTTTAAAACAGAAAATATAGAATATTTACATTGTTAATTAACTATATTATTAAGTGCCATTTTTAATAAAAAAAAAAATTCAATAATGGTTTTTTGAAATTTGGATGAATTATAAACTCTTAGAGCCTGGACTCACGAGAGACAGCTTTCTGAGTTGCAACGCATAGGTATATATGAATGGGTTTATTTGAAAGTTAGCTATAAATGCCCTCTTTTTATATTTAAAATTACAGACTCATCAGAACCACGATTTCATCATAAATTACTCAAAAGAATCTTTCATGAAAAACATTTTTACAAAAATGCTTTTTTGAAAACTGAAATAAGTCTATTTTTTCAACTACTGTTATATGGAAGGTTTTACTTTTAAATCATTATAAAAATATGGTAAGCGTTATTAAACTGGCGTAAAAAAGTTTACCACTGTGAATTTATCAAATTTTGTTATGCAGTAAAAATTTTTACAAGTGTAATAGAAAATTGTAGTTTTTTTTTGCTCTAAATGGTCTTATTCCATTTTCATTTATAACAAATTGAAAATTTTATTATACTTTTGTATGACTTATTGTATTTACAGTAACAAAATATTTTGTACTTAAATAACGGCAAAAGGTAATTAAAACTTTTGTATGTTGCTAAATTTTTTTTCGATTCCTGGCCCTAGCCGATTTTTTCAGCGTTTTCGGATAATTTATAATTTATAATTTCAATAATTTATGATTTTTGCTTAATTTTCGATATTTAACGATATTCAACTATTTTCTATTAATATTGTAAAAATTTTTGCCGCTTAACAAAATTGGATAATTAACAGTGGTAAACACTTCACACCAGTTTAATAACGCTTACCAATATTTTTAAATTGACTCGTACGCAGACCCTTAAATATCTCAGTTTATGAAAAAATGGACTTCCACTTTCAAAAAAACCCTCATATGTATATATAAAAAATACTGAATATTGATCAATTGATAGAAAGAAAATGCAAGTTTTAACGCGTTCTGAATCATTCACCCCTATTCCCAATTTTCGTTTCTATTTCGTTTCTGGGGCGTTTTAGTTTTTATCGTCGTCCCGTTTCTGAATTTGGAGTCTGGCAAAAATATTGAATCGATGAAGAGTGTTTATAGAGTGGATAGGAAAACGAAGCAATCACACTTATCATCATTTTCCTAACCCCTGGATAGCCACCTTTTGTCTTTCCAACATATTTCAATATTTTTCAAAGATGAGGAGATTTTATCGAGGGGTTAGGAAAATGAAGCAATCAAACTATAAAAACTAAAATGCCTCAAAAACGAATTAGAAACGACAATTGGGAATAGGGGTGATTTTGTTGGTATTATTTAACGTCATCACTGATTTTTCTCCATTTTACTTTTTTTTAACTTCTTCAGCCGATGGACATGTATTTCGATTTAAACATTGGCCACAATGTGGTGATCTTGGTGTACATATTACTTGTCCAAAACCAACAAGTAAATGATTAACTTCTTTCCATAATGCACGTGGTAGCCATTTTTCCAAAGCAACACGAGTATTTTCGGGTTCCTTAGTTTCATGTTGTACCCAGCGCAAACGATTTGCTATACGATGTACATGCACATCGACTCCAATGCCAGTTACTTTATCCCAAGCAACAGCCATACAAATATGTGCCATTTTTGAGCCAACGCCGTACAATGCTATAAGCTCTTTTAGATTATTTGGTATGTCACTGTTGTACTTATCAATGAGAACACGTGCGGTTTGTTGCAAGTGTTTAGCTTTAACCTGCAAAAAAAAAATTAATGAGTAATTATTTTTAATTGAACTTTCAGTAAAACAGTCATAGGTCATATTAATTAAAAAAGTAAAAAGTTCTGATGAGTCTTTGTGGCGAAAAACGAAATATTTTGTTTTTTTACCAGAGGTCAAATTTGAGTTTTTGATATCATTGGGTAAAGACTAAAATTCTTAAGAGAACGCTGAAAAAATGTTAAGAATTGACGAATTTATGGCACTTAGTATTCTGTTCTTCAAAAAGATAATTCAGTTTGAAGTTCGCCAATTTTCGGGTTAAATTTCTTTAAGGTTCGGTAAAAATTAATTTTTATAATATTTAGCGATTAATATGCCAACTCGAACCAGCTCCAGTTATCTTGAGATTTGTAGGTAGCGTTTGGTGTCAAATACATGAAATATTGACCGAAACTCAAACTAAAATTAATTTTGAAACAAACTAAAATTACAAAATTTTAGATTTGTGACTGTTTCTAAAATCAATGTCCTGCCACCGAGAGCAAGTTTCCAAAAACTTTCGATGCAGAACTTAAAACATTTTGTATGTACTTTGTTTTACTACCATCTGTGCGAAATTTTATTTCATTACCACAAATCTTTAACGTTGGGCAAAAAGGGTTTAAAACAAAAAATTGCATTTTGGGTTCAACTCAATTTTTTTTTCTCTTTCGTTTGGTATTAACGACTTTAGTCTAGCGCAACTGATTCCCATCCTATTAATTTAGTCTTTAGGCAATAGTGGTTTTACGAAAAACGACAGCTTCTGACTTAAGACCTTTTTGCCTAACGTTTAAGAAATAACGCTTGCAGCATTTTGGAAACTTTGAGCGTATGAGAGATGCCACGCCCTCTTATCTAAAGACAACCGAATTTCCGATCAGAACTTGGATTTATTATCTTTAGTGTCTGATTGAAATTTGGTTGTATTATCCCAAAAAACTCTTTTTGTAATGCATTTTGAAACTTGTTCTTATAGTTTATCGAGTCCTAACCGCCAAAAAGACTTAACCGACACGATTTCGGAATTTCGTTTTTTGATGAAAACCTATAATTCGCGACTTGAAAATCATTCAAAATTGAACATAGTAGGGTGCATAGTACAATATTCAATTTTGAATGATTTTCAAGACGCGATATCTTATGAACGCTAAGTCGGAGAGAACCTTATAGGAAATTGAACGTTCTACAAAATGCGAGCAAATTTTTTTTTTCTAGAACCAACCGCTTTTTAGTTATTTTGAAAAAACGGTTTTTTTCGAAATTTTAGTGTTGTTGAAAAAATATCTCTGAAACTATAGGTCATATGAAAAAAAAAATAGTACGTAGCTTATTGTGCAAGTAATTCCCTATAAAAAGATATTTTTAATTTGAACGTGTGACTCACTGTTCATGAGTTATTGTAATTTTAAGCTCAACACATCACTGTGCCTACTCAACAGCGGCATGCAGAATTTACTAATTTTTTTTTCGAATTTTGAATTAGGATATCTCCTGAGTTATAAGCCGTACGAAAACAGTCAAAAGGTCATTTTTATAGAAAATTTTATAAGCTACAATATTCCGCCACAAAATTTTTCTCTAAATGTAACCGTTAAAGAGATATTTGTAAAAAACTGATTTTGGAAGCCATTTTTCCAAAATGGCGGCGAGAGCGAACACGATTCGAGGTAGCAAAGTTGAAATTCTGAAAGAGCACATCGAAATCTATAAAATAACTCATTTGCAAAAATCCCGCAAAACTTTCCAGGTAACATCATTTTATTCTCCCAAATGATTGTACTGAGCGTGGAATTGATTATATTTATTTAAAAAAATGATATCGGTCAAATAACCGATTTCAAATCAATCAAGACACCAACCCAAGTGTTTTTGGATGCTAGGATGCCGAATCTGACATTCATTTTTTTCCAAGGCGACATCTAGTGGCAGTTTTAGGAAATAAATTAGCCGCTTTTTTTTAATTTTACAGATCAATATACTAAAAATCCATGTAAAAATATGAATCGTTTATTATAAATCGGTCATTTGACCGATATAATTTTTTGGAATAAATATCATCAATTCAACACTATCAGTAACAGAATACCAGTCAATTAATATTATGATATTACTTTTGTCTCTATAAGAATTTCAAAAATTTAGTATAAAAATAAATATTAAACGCAAGGCAAAATTTCCGATCGAAAATGCGCCGAACTAAAGTTGAACGTAGAGGTATGGTTCCTTGGGCAAATATTCATAGAATTGAATGAACTTTCAGTATAGGTTGGTGTTTTTTTTTGAATAGATTCATCTAAAAATATGAATCGTTTATTTTGAAAGTGCGTCGTAATAATCGGCTATTTGACCCATATCACTTTTTCAAATATACAGGGTGGCTGATTCGAACTGTTACCAACTTCAGATAGACTTATCTGACAGATGGAACATGACAGCTGTCTAAAAATTGGCATGCTGTTAGTTCATTCTATTGTCAACAAGTAACCAAAAGCATTTGCGCGTCAATTTATTGAAAATAAAGAATTTTCGAAATGGAATTCAAACGTAATAGTGTGATTGCTCTTTATTTGGCTGGAAAATCGCAACCAGCAATTGTTCGTGAGCTGAAACATTTAAAAGTGAATAAAATGTTTGTGTATCGGACCATAACACGTTACAATGGTACCGGCAGCGTTGCCAAACGACATGGTGGTGGTCGGAAAATAACTGCAACATCACCAGAAATGGTTCGAAAGGTGAAGGCCAGAATTGAGCGAAATCCGAGACGCAGTGGCAGACAAATGGCTGCCGAGCTGAAAATATCGCGTGAACGAATGCAACACATATTGTCAAACAAGCTCGGACTAAAGGCCCTCAAGTTCCAAAAGGCGCATGATCTCACTCCTGCTCAAAAAAAAGTTAGGCTCGATAGAGCCAAGGAGTTGTTGCGCTTGCACGCCGCCGGAAATCTGTCACAAATTGTCTTCTCTGATGAGAAAAATTACTGTATCCAGCAATATGTAAACAAACAAAATGATCGGGTTTACTTGACAGAGAGGTCCTACGAAAATTTGAATGTTCGTTTGGCCACCAGGACGCAGGCACCACCGCATGTGATGGTTTGGGCTGCAGTAACTGCTGATGGGCGCTCACCACTCGTTTTTTTGGCCGCTGTCGTCAAAGTAAACGCCCAGGTGTATCGTGAATCAGTGTTGGAGGGTGCTTTACTACCGTGGGCACGCAAACATTTCGGTCGCAAGCCATGGACATTCCAACAAGAATCGGCACCGTCACACAAAGCTCGTGTGAATCAAGAATGGTTAGAAAAAAACGTTCCTAGCTTCATTTCTGCTCAACAATGGCTCTCAAATTCGCCTGATGCGAATCCGCTGGATTTCTCAATCTGGAGTATGTTGGACAGGAAGGTCTTGACTAAAAAATACCAGAGCGTTGATGCGCTAAAAGTGGCCCTTCAACGAGAATGGCGCAAACTTCCACAAAATCAAATTCTTTGACCGTCTACGGGCCATAGTTAAGGCCAAAGGTGGCCATATCGAAAATCTCAAGTAGATTCTTAAAACTTGAACATTTCCCAACAATTATAGCGTTTGATCAATAAAATCTGTGCATGGAAACTAAAAATATAGTCTTTTGAATTGGTAACACTTCGAATCAGCCAGCCTGTATATTATCAATTGCACACCATCAAGTGAACTTTTTATATAAACAGAACCCAATTTAATCGATTACTGACAGAATATCAGCCAAATCATATTATGGCATTACTTTTCTCTATATAAGAATTTTCAAAATTTAGTATGAAAATAAAAAAAAATATTAAATGCAAGGTAAAATATTCGATCAAAAATGCGCCGAACTAAAGTTGAACGAAGAGGTATGGTTCGTTGGGCAAATATTCATATAGGGGGGTAGCCGAGGTCAGTTTCCAAATCGGTCCACCCTAGTGACCACAAATGTTTTTTGGTACAAAAACTGAAGATCAGATGGGGAATCTGGAAAAGAAAAAAAGGCTAAACCGACATAACACTGAAACATAGCCGTTATATTATAAATAGGTGAATGAAACTAGTTGCATCTCATGTCTAACACAAAATATAGCTTACATACTTAATTTTACTGTAATAGCTATACTAAATGCACAGATATTTAAAAAAAAAACCTTCTCCTGTAAAATTTACTTTTTGTCGGTTAAGTCTTTTTGGCGGTAAGGGCTCGATATGGGAGGTACCACGCCCTCTTGTGAAAATTCACCTAGTTTTTGCTCAGAGCTTTCACTTACTATAAGTATTTATATGTATTTTTGTGGCGTTATCGTAAATAATGCTCTTAAGACTGCATTTAATGTTTTTTTTCGCAAAGGCGTGTCCGCTGACTGATTTCGCTCATTTTCAATCCCATGATGAAGACGGTGTAAGAAATTTCATCGAATTATCTTGCTTAGTTCTCCCGTGAAAAATATTTCCACGCACGACTGCCAACCAGACGGACAGACTGACATGCCCACATATGTATATCGGCTCAGGAGGTAAAGCTGATCAAGAATATATACACTTTTTAATACCTGCCAAATCTCCATATCTATGATAAATAAATAAATAAATAAATAAATAAAATAAATAAATTTAAAATAAATTTATTAACTGCGGAGATATGAATTTATATTTACGAACGTTATCATATTTTTTTGGGAATTCTATGATTGAAAACTCTTTTTATCACCTCAAAAAGAAAGAATCTGCCAAATGACCTCACAAATGACTGCAAAGCATAGACTTTTGCAAAAATTTTAAGCCTTCATTGAGCAAAATCCATTGACTTATAAGAAAGTTACAGACCTTAAAGTGAGATCACCTTTTTTTTTAAAGGTTTTCGAAATTTGCATTTTCACCTGTTTCTAGTCTAGCAACTGGGCCAATATGTGTACACAACCCCATTGTTGACTTGCTTATGTGTTTTGCTTGCATTCCTCAGAACGATTAAAGAAATTCGTATTATAACAATTTTTATATGATTCAATATACAGAACAAAAACACACGAAACAAAAACATGTTTTTTCTTCGATTTAGAATAGATTTTGGATTTATTTTCCTCACGCAGGTAGTTCATTATATGCCAAACCGAATGAGAAATGCATGTAAATGTATAGGGGTCTGGCCAGGTACCATCCGTCGGAACATCTGTCAGACGTAGGGTTGAAATTAAAACTGTCAAAACGAAAATATTTTAAGTTTAGTTGAATAAAATTAATTGTGCTAGCTGGACGTAAGTCCAAGAAAATAAAATTAACGAAAATGCATAATCCTTATATTCGGACTCAATAATTTAATTATGAATAGAAAAAGTCGGGTTTTTAAATGTAAAAATAGTCAAAATTGCTTGTTTTGTGTGCGGTAAATATATTTTTGAAAAGTCTCGAAAGCGACGTTTGTTTTCTGACGCACTACAAACTGCGTATTATCAGTACTTCGGAGAGAAAGCTCAGAATGTGGAAAAGCCATGGACTCCAGACATTATATGTCATGTCTGTCAAGAGACTTTAAGTGCTTGGTCCATTGGCAAGAAGTAATTGGTTTTTATCAATAGGTTTGCATTAAAACTAACTTTTTTTGTATTAGGCGAAAATTCAAATTCCTTTCACCGATGATTTGGTTGCGACAGCCTGTGAACCATGATAGTGACTGCTACTTTTGTGCAACAAAAAAGTTGGGCATTGGACGAATTATGAAAATAGATTATCCATTGGTCGAATCCGTAACGTTACCAGCTTTAGAAATAGCGTCAGGCAACATTTCCTGTGGAGATTTTTCCGAAAATATGAGCACCACTTCTTGCCAAACATTTCCCGAAGATGAAATTGCAAATGGTAGTGAGTTTGAAGTAGGAAAAACACCAACACTTATGACTTAGCCAATGCTAAATGATTGGGTTCGAGAGCTTGACCTTACAAAACAAAAATCAGAGTGGTTGACATCTCGCATGAAGGAGAAAAACTTCTGCGCTCCTAACGTGATATCATCCTATCATAGAACTCGACATGAGCGTTTCGCCCAACATTATACGAAAGCTGCAAACGTCTGCTATTGCCATGATGTGCCTGCTCTATTTGAAGAATTGAAAGAATCTTATGATAAAGAAGATTGGCGCTTATTTATCGATAGCAGCAAAAAAGTTTAAAGGTAGCTTTACTACATAATGAAAACGAAAAACCATCTATTCCTATTGCTCATTCCGTCCACACTAAGGAAACATATGACGCAATTGCGCAAATTTTGGTTTTTATCAATTACAACGAACACAAGTGGAAAATCTAGGATTACAAGGTGGATACAGGAACCACTGCTGTTTCCTTTGTATGTGGAATAGTCGTGCTCGTGGCCAGCACTACATAAAAAAGGACTGGGGCGAACGATTGGCATTTATACCGGGCGAAGCAAACAGTAAATATAATCCGCTTGTAGACAAGTGTGACATTATTCTTCCACCACTTCATATCAAATTGGGCCTTTTAAAAAATTTTGTAAAAGCATTAGACAGATCTGGAGATGCGTTTCTACATTTAAAATCGGTTTTTCCTAAACTGTCCGACGCTAAAATCAAAGAAGAGATTTTCGACGGGCCTCAAATTACTTAAGGATGAGCGGTTCAAATTGAAGTTAACTGTGGATGAAGTGGCAGCTTTCAATTCCTTTAAACTTATAGTCGATGGCTTTCTTGGAAACAAGAAAAGTGAAAATTATGTAGAAATCGTCGATGATTTACTTAAAAACTACAAAAAACTAGGTATATGCTCACTTTTACAATTTTATGCACAGTTTTTTTTTATAAAACAATCCTTTTAATTTTTCTTTGCAGGAATCCTCATGTCCCTTTAAATTCAATTCCTCCACTCTCATTTGGACTTCTTTCTACCAAACCTTGGTCATTTAAGTGAACGGAATTTATTCGGTATAATGATTTGTCATCTTTTTCAAAAAAAGCAAAAATATGATTCGGCCGATATCTCGGAAACCTATCCATGAACATTTTTTTTAATTTTTTTTTGAGCTTAGGGGACCACACACCATAAGAATTTTACAAAGAAGCCTTGGTCACAGAGATTTTTTTGAATTTTGTAAACTAGTGTTATTATTTCAACATAGTTTTGCAAAGACGACACTAGCGCATGCTTTGGAGAAAGAAACATAACGTAAGTTATATGGAGTTGCCTCTATTGTAGGCGTTGTTATTGTTTCAAAACCAAAATTTTGTTGAAAATCCTTATTGGATAATATGGAGGACACTCCCCTGCATCAGAAAATAATAGTGGTTTTTGGATACATGATGATGTAAGGTTTGGCGCGAGAGATACAAATTGCAGAGTAATAGAGCTACAAAAAACATGTTTTTTGCCAACTAGTTTTGTAATAAGTTGGCAAATCAAAAATTAGGTGCTCGTTAAGCGCTCGTTTGCTTGCTATATCCGGCATGTAGAAAACAGTATTGCCATGGGGTGGGCATGGAGGTGTCGAACCACGTCTATTTTTCTATAAAATTATCAATTCAATTATTTTATTTGTGACAAAAAACACTCATTTTTGCAATTTTTCAACAACAGATGCAAGCAAGTGTTAACATGGAAATTGATTACATATCTGTGGACTTTTGACAAAACGACCTAACCCGAAATTGGCAACTTTTCAGGAGAGCTAAGAAACTACTTTGATGCTTCTCAATTCTTTTTGTGTAGGAGTTGGAACAAATGTAAAAGTTTTTTATTATACATGAATAATGAACGAATATTTTTCAGCAACTTTTTTTGCTCTAAGGTCGATAGTTTTTAATAAAATTGAAATAAGATGTTTTTTCAAATGTTTTTTGATTTAAGAAATTTAGTTCTATCCATAGAAAAACCCAGTGTGCCAAACGGTCCAAAAAAAAAAAACAAAAGCACTTCTTTGAAATAAGCGAATCTTTTTTTTTTTTTTTGGGAATTTCTCCAGCAAACGGATCAGTAACGGATAAAAAAGCGGAGATATGAAACGTTTCCCACACTGGGAAGTAACTTATTTCGAAGAAGTGCTTTTGTAATTTTTTGCCATTTAACCTGTATCTTATCTCGATTTAAGGTGTTTTGTGAAGAAAAACACATTTTCTTATGTCGACTTAAGTTGTTTTGTGAAAAGCATTTGTAAAAGTTTTTGTTATTGCAAATGCTAGAATTTTTTAAGTTTTAAGTTGTTTTATCAAATGCAATTTGGACTAAAACATCGAAATAGGTTGATTTTCGATTCTATATCTCTGCAACTAAAAGTCATAGAGATATGGCGATTACACCAAAAGAAGCGTATTTAAATTTTATATATATGATTAAAATCCTGGAAAATTGTCTAATTTCGAGTTAGGTTGTTTTGTCAAAAGTCCACAGATATGTTTCGGCTATTTCTACATACATATTTATATATTTTCATATATATAAACGATTCGCTTTTTTTTTGGGAATCTCTCCCGCCAACGGATAAGTAACGGATCCGTAACGGATAAAAAAGCGGAGATTTGAACCGTCTGGCACACTGGGATACTTAATTTTGATAAAAAAAAAGGATTTCACAGTGATATACGGAATGTAACGCTTTGCGTATATCAGCATGATATCAAAAAATTATATCAAAATGATATCAAAAAAAGATATCAAAATGACATCAAAAAATAATATCAAAATGATATACAAAAATTGTATATCATTTTGATGATATACAAAAATTGTATATCATTTTGATGATATACAAAAATTGTATATCATATTGATATCCATTTCTGATACAAAATTGACAACCAATTTTGAGTCTGATAACTAAAGCGACGCAGATAATGGCGAAAGTTTGCAATATTGTGGTTGATCGTCGGCAACAAGTTTTTAGAAATCGCCCTCATGCAGCAAATGAATGAAGTGCCGGTTTTTTTTTTTTTTTTTGAACTCAATTATATGTTTGAGCTTTTTCACTAATTTCATGAGAAAATTTACTTCTTCACTAAAATTGGCTGCGCGTTCGTCTTCCATAGTTATCTTTCCATAAAATCCACAAACGAAAACGTCAAATTTGATATATCAGCAGCTGATACAATTTTGATATCATTTGGATATACATTTCTGATACAAATTGCCATATTTTTCAATGATATCAAAAATATATCAGCTGATACATTTTTGATATCCATTTCTGATACAAAATTGACATGTTTTTCAATGATATCTAAAATATATCAAAAAGATATATGTGCAAAAATTGTATATCAGCAGCTGATACATTTTTGATATCATTTTGATATACATTTCTGATACAATGACAAGAAATTGACAAATTTTCTTGATCGCGTATACACAAAAATTGTATATCAGCAGCTGATACATTTTTGATATCATTTTGATATACATTTCTGACAAAAAAATTTACATATTTTTCAATGGTATCAAAAATATATCAAAAAGATATACAAAAATTGTATATCAGCAGCTGATACATTTTTGATGTCATTTTGATATACATTTCTGATACAAAATTGACATGTTTTTCAATAATATCTAAAATATATCAAAAAGATATATGTGCTGATACATTTTTGATATCATTTTGATATACATTTCTGATACAATGACAAGAAATTGACAAATTTTCTTGATCGCGTACACACAAAAATTGTATATCAGCAGCTGATACATTTTTGATATCATTTTGATATACATTTCTGATAAAAAAATTTACATATTTTTCAATGATATCAAAAATATATCAAAATGATATACAAAAATTGTATATCAGCAGCTGACAAATTTTTGATATCATTTTGATATAAATTTTTGATACAAAATTGACATGTTTTTTAATGATATCAAAAATATATCAAAAAGATATATGTGCAAAAATTGTATATCAGCAGCTGATACATTTTTGATATCATTTTGATATACATTTCTGATACAATGACAAGAAATTGACAAATTTTCTTGATCTGGTTAAAATTTTGTTATTCACATTTCGTTTGATTATGGAATTTTCGTTTTTTTTTTTTTCTAATAACTTAAAAACTATGAAAGATAGTGCAAAATTTGTAAAATTTCTAAGATCAGCGTTGCCATGTTAATGGAAATTGATACCCATTCTGAAAAAAACCTTCGGTCAAGCCCCAACTTTGTATGGGAGGTAGGTGTGTTCGTTTATGGATTTTGTTCAAAATAACATATTCATTGTTTCAACCCTACAATCGTTTGCACCAAATTTCAAGAATATAGCTCTATTATTACTATTTATGGCCAATGTTCCCATAGAAACGGAACCACTGTGCGGCAGTATAATGTATTGTTTAATTTATTTTTAGAGCACTCCCTAAAATAAGGCGGCCAAAGGTTCAGGATTCTGTGGTACAATCCCGCATTTGCGGCTTTTGTCCTGCAGGATACTGCCTATCCGTCGTCCAGTACCTTCTTTGTTTTCCAGGAACAAATGCACTATCAGAAAGAGTATTCTCTGAATGCCTTTTGAACATCGGAAAGTTGAATCATTACGTGCAATGCTTATTGTAAAATTTATCATGGGCAGTTGCGAAAACTTTTACAACCTCCTTCTCGAAAACCCAGATTGGGTTGTGAGAAATGATTTCAAAATATATTGTCATCAGTACGTTACGTTTGTTTTCCTTATTTTAGTGCACCACCTACCATCCTTCACCCCCCGCCCCCTCCCCATCAACACCACAATACCCTATACCATTTGAGCAAGGGTTTTACTCCTGTAATAATGATCAAAGCATTATGGCTTTCAATTTGTTATTTTAAGCGTTCTTATACCTGAAGATTGGTTATTGAAATAACGGCCCGAAACCTGTTAAAATTCTAATATAAAAATTAACCTTATAAAATGACACTGGGCACTTCTACAATGGAATGCGGGGTAAGTGTATGCGACCTTAAGCGTTGCATAACTGCAAAAGTTGCTTCAATTTGTTATTTTAAGCATAATTCTTATACCTGAGGACATATAATCTTAAACAAATTTGAATTATCGTTTTTGTTTAATTGTTTTTTGTTTATAAACAGGTCTGTTCCGTAATCCGCGTGGTTTCAACTACTTAGGAGTCTTTTTTATGAAAGTGGTGAGTCACACGATAAAAATATTAGAATCTTTTTTGCGGAGAATTACAGGTTCTACAAATAATATCGATTTAAATTTACGAAGTAATTCTTTCAAATTTTTCGACTTATTAGTTTTTTAAGAATATACCCTAAACGGTTACCTTTTCGTTAATGCAAAACAATGCTATTTGTAGAACCTGCAATTCCCCACAAAAATGATTTTGATACTTTTTATCGTGTGACTAACCATTTTCAACAAAAAGCCTCCTAAATGAAAAGTAATTGAAAACACACGGATTACGGAAGTTCTGAAAGTCTCAATATAGAATTCAATTCAATTTATTGAATGCTAAGAGTTTATTTTTCTATTGAAATAACGGCCCGAAACCTACCAAAGTTCTAATATAAAAATTTACCTTATAAAATGACACTGGGCACAGAAGTTCCTCTAATTGTGTTGTTTTCATTTCTACAATGGAATGTGGGGTAAGTGTATGCGACCTAAGGCGTTGCATGGCTGCAAAAGTTGTTTCATCTTTTGTTTGGCTAGAGAGCATTAAAGCCACCAGCTTTTGGAAACGCTGAGTCTGTAAAAAAAATAAAAGCGAATTCGGATCTATATCAAATAAGTCAATACAAACGTCAACCTTGTCGTCCGCATACTCGTCCGAACATTTGTCGCAACCCATAAGATCGACAGGTGCAACATTTCTTTCACGCATAATTTTTATGTTTTCAATTTCAGTCTGCCAATGCTCTGGTTCCCATGAAAATGTGTCGCGTGGAGCATCAGCTTTTCCCGCAAAGCGTTTTTTTAATTTAACTATTGGATGCTCTTCCGTTTGCTTAATTATATTTGCTTTAAGTCTTTTTTCAGATTGATCTGAGCACTTAACATCCTCAGCTAATGAAGACTGTTTAACTTTACGCTGTTGACGCGTTTGAAGCGGAGAGAAATATGGTGATCGAATATTGTTACATGCATCTTCTATATCCTACTCAAAGGAAATATTAAAAATATGGATTAAATGGGTTTTAAATGCATGTCAAATTTTACCGGCACTTCTGCCACTTTGTTCGGAGCAGCATCTTTTTTAAGTTTTTCTACTCGCCCTTGTTTGGGCAAGAGCTTTAGCGAATTTAACTTTTTATCAGCCTTCGAGGCCATTTTCATTAATATTCCAAACAATTTTCAGCACCAATTTTGAACTTTTTTATTTTAAGCCGTTCATCAACCAGTGCTGGCAGGTGTCCGGAAAAGAATAATTGTACCAGTAGTAACGATATTTATTGTGGTGTACAAACCATCAAATTACGTGTACAAAAATTTATTTGATGAATTCGAATTTGTTTGGCATCACTCATTTTGCCGTAAAAAAAATTTGTACGGATTTGATGAGTTTTTGATGGTGAGAACGCTTCTTGAAATAATTTGTCAAAAACTTTGAAAAAAAAAAGAAAAGAGTTATTGGAAGTATTTGTGTAATCGTATTTTTACTTCAAAAAAAGATTTCAACGAATGCACATCGCTCGGATGATGAAATTAAAGAGGAATATGATTTTTGTTTTTCATACTATAAGGGTTTTTTTGTAATTAAAAGTAAGGTTGTGCTTGAAAGAAAGTTTAAATAATTTAATTCAATTATTAAATAACTTCTTAGCCATTTTGCATATTTATTTGTAATTTTAGATGCAGCTACTGAAGAATTTTATGTACAAAAGTAAATTTTTTTGTAAAATAGCAACAATTTATGGTATTTTCACTACATTTTAATAATTGGTTTCCTTGTTTTCATCGACGTTCAATTTTCATAAGCGGAATTTATCCGCTGTTGCGATGTTACCTCATCGGCGTACAAGTAAAACTAAAATTTGAAGAGTGATTTGATGTACTCCCACTTTTTATCATTTATACCAGCTATTTTAGTGAAATTTGAGAGGTAGTTGCCGATCAAACCCCCTGGAAAAAAGTAAGCGTATTCAGACAATGTCACACCAACATTTTTGTGCCCTTCAAATATGTTAGATCTTGTTACGCGCGGTTCTATATCCTGTCACAAATGACATAAATTCAAAAATTTCGGTAATCAAAATAAATTGGAAAAATCGCATGAAATTGTTTGTCCGGCTAAGTCTATCTAAGGTTGTGTTTCTCCCATTATTAAGAACGCGTAATCATAGAAAAATTCATGCATATTTGATAGATTGAAATCAGAAGCAAAATCGAACGCTGATTTCCTAAACGTCAAATACAAAAATTCAATTCAACTTAAAGTGGCTAGATCTTAAACCACTTGCGCGCACCTATCCCACCCATCCATGAGCAATTAAACGCGCTAAAATAAATTATTAAATTGCTCCCTAACGCAGCCATGTACTCCCTTAACACTTACCCATTTCCTACCTCAGCATTCCTTTTAAATTAAAAGTTTAGTGTTTCATTTTAACAAAATCAAATTTTAATTCAACACTTTGAAAAAAATTAATCTTTACAAAAATCATTGGAAAGATAAAAATCAGCTTACCCTACTTTAGAACTATTGAAATACAATTAATTAACCTCTTGTACGCGTACCCTTAGTATACATTACGATTATAATAACAATATGTATTGTACCTGAATATATTTTAGAATTTTGAATTATCATAATTTATATCTAATTAAATCAAAATAATTAAATTATGTATCAGGATTATATAAAAAAAAATATGTAAGTACATTACAAAAAAAACTAATATAATTTAATAATACTTATGCGCTGAAATACTGCTGCTTCGAAGAAATGCTGCATCGCTGCTACTGCTGCTGTCAGTTGACAAATATAGATGTTTGTTTTTGTTGCACCATTTGTGCAATTATACAGGCTTATATTACTTTGTTGTTGTTTATGCTTTTTTGTTTTTTTTTTCTTCTTTTATTTCGATTTTCTTTTCTTTGACTTTCTTTGATTTAAATCAATTTTTTTATTTTAATTTAGAAACAAATTGGTGGAAATTTAAAACATTTTGTTGTCTAAATTTGCAAAAATTCACAGGTTCCTACAGGGGAACGTAATTTTCTTTTCTTCACTTTCTTTGTCTTTACATTCCGAAATTAGAATTCTGCACTTTTACTTTTGTTTTCTCTTTTTATTTAATGTTCACATCAGTATATTGTTTTCAAATTATGTTTTTTTTTTTTTATTTTCAGTTTTAATATTTTATATTAAAGTTCTGCCTTTGGGGTTTTTTATTTTCTCGTGAGCTGTTGTTCGATTGTCAAATTAACGAGACCAATTCACAATTGCACAGTGCAGCTAACTCGCTGATTCTCTTTTCTTACACGGTAACCATGTGCATAAAAAGCACAACAGATGATTATATTACCGGGTTGCTTGAAGCGCGTTACGTCAAAAGCGTGTGAAAGAGACGCGTGTATTTCTTATAATTTTTTTGCATATTTTCGAATTCATTAACCCTCGAGGGGAGTTTTTCTATATGCCACGAGGTAGTTTTTTTTTCTTTGCACATAATTTATGCACACATTTATTTTCGTTGATTTTAAATTTTGCTTAAGCTATACACTAATTCTAAATATCTTATTTCTATGTCCTTTCACTTGATCATAGTTACATATAATTCATATGATTTAATGATTATATTTCACTGACACTTTTAGTGCTTTTAAGCATGATTTTTTTTCCTTTCAAGGGTTTAAGTTTTATTTTTTCTTTAGATTTTGCAATCATTTTTTCCGTTTTAAATTATTAAACGCCAGTAAAATTAATTATTCAATTTTTTTTTTGAAAAAAGAAAACTGCCGACGTACAGTCAAAGTTCTGACTATCACTTGAAATTTTCTCTAACCGCACTGATTTTGTTCTCGACACCTTTACCGCTTTCCTATTCAACCGCAACTGGCTGATGCAATAATTTTTCCTTTGTCTCTACCCAACGTTGCTAACTGACACTAACACACTCACAGTATTCGATACAGATCACCTCATATCCCAACGGTCACCATAGAAAAAAACATGAACAAAAAAAATTTGCAAAATTGCGCGCTTTTCAAAGTGCCATCATGTCAAGTATACTGTGAGAGTGTTAGTGAAAGTACCAATAAAAAAAAATTTGACGAAGAATACCGTATTTCTCAATTTAGCTAATTGCTGTAATTCCCAATTACCCCAGTTGACAAAATGTTTGAATGGTGACATCCGAACCCCAGTCACCAAATTATTAGAATAGCTACATCCGTAACAAACCTGCTTTGTTTTGAAGACCTTTCGGACTGCAAAACAAACAGGAAAGCGGGTTCGTAAGTTTTAAACGTCAAATCCAAGGAACAATAAAGAGAGGCATCCGCATGCAACGACGATCTGCACCGAAATTTTTTTGAAGGAAACGTGTGGCACGACCCACGAATAGCCGGGCAAAACAAAACATCAGTTTGGCTAGTCAGTTAAATTATAGAAGTGTCCATGGGTCCAACATCACCATAACGAAGACCCCCCGGTGAAACCTCCACCGTTTAGTCCAAAAGAGGACCTAGGGGTGTAGACTGCGTATGCTCTCGGTCAAACCTTCAGTGATTTAACACACAAAAAGCCGGCCCAGCGCAAACGCAGTCTTATCGTTATGGCTCCGCTGTCTGGAAAGAGTTTTAAAACAAATATAAAAATTTAAATAATTATTAGCAGCCTGCCTTGACAAGACTGTATGCCGAGCGGTCTCGAACATAGCTCAGTTACCTTCGGCTAAGGTTACATTGGATACACCTCGTGCGTAAATCCAGCCGCACGAGAAAAAGGAAATGCACGCCCAATAAAGTATGTATAGCTACCTTCCCAACATTCATCACCTCGTACTAGTGGCTGACAAAAACAAAAAAAAAAAAAATTTTTTGGTCTCATCAAGCGAAGTCGTACGAAAAATACAAGGAGATGAATATCGAAAAGTCAACCACACACCTCCACCGGAACATGATTTGGTCGTACGACCGAATTGTCGCACGAAGTTATACCCAATGCAACCCCAGTCTTAGGGTAACCTACAAAAGTACACAGCCGCCCAATCTGGGAACAGACGCTGACCAATAAGCCGCCCACTGTGGGAACAGACGCTTTTTGGGTTCACTAGGGTACGCAGGGTCCTTACTCGCGTCATCTTTCTTTTATGAAAAGATGCCCTTGCGGGCGAAACAATATTATGAAATAAGCTTATAAGACAAAATTTAAGGGTTTAATTCAATATGCTTGGTAAGAACCAATGTAATTTCCATTTAAATCTTCCAACATCTCTCTAAATACCACCTATACGATAATCTACAAGTTTTGATTGAGAATTGTAAATTATAAGTTAAAGTTAAATCAAAGTTTCTAAGTTATATGATCGTATAATTTTGAAATGTTGATTAAGAAACTGCAAAATTTTGTAGGTAAATTTCAGTTGTGCGATTACCTCGAATCCCGAATGCAAACCCCCACCGCTACATACGAATGTCTCCATGTTATATAATAAATCGAACATAAAAATAAACACCCTTTTCCCCTGGTTATTGAACAAAGGAAAAATTTTGCTTAAGATATCGGTGTGATTTTGCTCGGTTTAGCAATTTAAAGTTATATTTCGAATTTCGGAAAAGAAAAAAAAAAAATTCATAAAAAAAAATAAAGGAATGCTGAGTTGTGTCCACGGAATAAGGTAGATAGGGGTAGATGGTATAACAGTGCACATGTACATAATACTGAAGGCTTATGTAAGGACTACTGCTAAGTTTAAAAAAAAATTTCGTGTGCTGTAATTTTTCTCACCAACTAAAATCAATCGCAACATGAAAATTCTTTAGGAAGAAATTTCATGGACTGACAAACTTCAGTATGGCATGCTAAAATTCTTCATGACTATGCAACGTGCAACGCAAGAAACGGATGAATAATAACTCCGATATCTGCGGACTAACATTGCAAGACCCAAAAGAAAATCGAGCATCCATAAAGCAATTAAATAAAAAAACTCAATTTTCAGATAATAAAATCTGTATAAACAGTCACACGAGCGTTTAAGTCCCTGAAGCAGGATACCACATTGCTACTCAGTTTAGAATTTATATTCCAAAAATTCTGATGACTCATGTGGGATCTCAACTTCCGGTTCCGAAACAATTCGGATGAAAAACTAAAACTTAAAAAGTTGAAATTAAAAAAAAATATTTGAATTTGGTTTCGTTAATGTTGGTCTATGTTACCAATCAACATAAAAAAATAGATATATTTTAAAAGGAAAAAATCGTATCTTTGCTTTTACGTTGGGCTGATCTTTGTCACCGACCAACAAAAATAATCGTTTATTTTTACAGAAAATCAAGTTTGCTCTGACGTTGGGCGCCATCTATCTTACGCGACCAACACAATAATATATGTTCAAGTTTCTTTGCTTCCCGTTGGGCGCCATCTATGTTACGCGACCAACAAGAAAAATTTTCCGTGAAGAAATAAAAAAAATCTCGCTTCCTGACGTTGGGCGCCATCTATGTTACGCGCGGTTCTATATCCTGTCACAAATGACATAAATTCAAAAATTTCGGTAATCAAAATAAATTGGAAAAATCGCATGAAATTGTTTGTCCGGCTAAGTCTATCTAAGGTTGTGTTTCTCCCATTATTAAGAACGCGTAATCATAGAAAAATTCATGCATATTTGATAGATTGAAATCAGAAGCAAAATCGAACGCTGATTTCCTAAACGTCAAATACAAAAATTCAATTCAACTTAAAGTGGCTAGATCTTAAACCACTTGCGCGCACCTATCCCACCCATCCATGAGCAATTAAACGCGCTAAAATAAATTATTAAATTGCTCCCTAACGCAGCCATGTACTCCCTTAACACTTACCCATTTCCTACCTCAGCATTCCTTTTAAATTAAAAGTTTAGTGTTTCATTTTAACAAAATCAAATTTTAATTCAACACTTTGAAAAAAATTAATCTTTACAAAAATCATTGGAAAGATAAAAATCAGCTTACCCTACTTTAGAACTATTGAAATACAATTAATTAACCTCTTGTACGCGTACCCTTAGTATACATTACGATTATAATAACAATATGTATTGTACCTGAATATATTTTAGAATTTTGAATTATCATAATTTATATCTAATTAAATCAAAATAATTAAATTATGTATCAGGATTATATAAAAAAAAATATGTAAGTACATTACAAAAAAAACTAATATAATTTAATAATACTTATGCGCTGAAATACTGCTGCTTCGAAGAAATGCTGCATCGCTGCTACTGCTGCTGTCAGTTGACAAATATAGATGTTTGTTTTTGTTGCACCATTTGTGCAATTATACAGGCTTATATTACTTTGTTGTTGTTTATGCTTTTTTGTTTTTTTTTTCTTCTTTTATTTCGATTTTCTTTTCTTTGACTTTCTTTGATTTAAATCAATTTTTTTATTTTAATTTAGAAACAAATTGGTGGAAATTTAAAACATTTTGTTGTCTAAATTTGCAAAAATTCACAGGTTCCTACAGGGGAACGTAATTTTCTTTTCTTCACTTTCTTTGTCTTTACATTCCGAAATTAGAATTCTGCACTTTTACTTTTGTTTTCTCTTTTTATTTAATGTTCACATCAGTATATTGTTTTCAAATTATGTTTTTTTTTTTTTATTTTCAGTTTTAATATTTTATATTAAAGTTCTGCCTTTGGGGTTTTTTATTTTCTCGTGAGCTGTTGTTCGATTGTCAAATTAACGAGACCAATTCACAATTGCACAGTGCAGCTAACTCGCTGATTCTCTTTTCTTACACGGTAACCATGTGCATAAAAAGCACAACAGATGATTATATTACCGGGTTGCTTGAAGCGCGTTACGTCAAAAGCGTGTGAAAGAGACGCGTGTATTTCTTATAATTTTTTTGCATATTTTCGAATTCATTAACCCTCGAGGGGAGTTTTTCTATATGCCACGAGGTAGTTTTTTTTTCTTTGCACATAATTTATGCACACATTTATTTTCGTTGATTTTAAATTTTGCTTAAGCTATACACTAATTCTAAATATCTTATTTCTATGTCCTTTCACTTGATCATAGTTACATATAATTCATATGATTTAATGATTATATTTCACTGACACTTTTAGTGCTTTTAAGCATGATTTTTTTTCCTTTCAAGGGTTTAAGTTTTATTTTTTCTTTAGATTTTGCAATCATTTTTTCCGTTTTAAATTATTAAACGCCAGTAAAATTAATTATTCAATTTTTTTTTTGAAAAAAGAAAACTGCCGACGTACAGTCAAAGTTCTGACTATCACTTGAAATTTTCTCTAACCGCACTGATTTTGTTCTCGACACCTTTACCGCTTTCCTATTCAACCGCAACTGGCTGATGCAATAATTTTTCCTTTGTCTCTACCCAACGTTGCTAACTGACACTAACACACTCACAGTATTCGATACAGATCACCTCATATCCCAACGGTCACCATAGAAAAAAACATGAACAAAAAAAATTTGCAAAATTGCGCGCTTTTCAAAGTGCCATCATGTCAAGTATACTGTGAGAGTGTTAGTGAAAGTACCAATAAAAAAAAATTTGACGAAGAATACCGTATTTCTCAATTTAGCTAATTGCTGTAATTCCCAATTACCCCAGTTGACAAAATGTTTGAATGGTGACATCCGAACCCCAGTCACCAAATTATTAGAATAGCTACATCCGTAACAATCTCGCAAGTTATTATTTTTTTTATTTTTATTTATTTTATTTTAACTAAAGTACAATAAGACAAGATATCTTTTATAACTATAACTAAACCTAATAAATAAAAGTGTTGAACACTTATTAAACAATTTTGAGTTAACAATAATAGAAGCGAGATAAATAATTCTCGAAACTAGATCACAATAAAGCATAATGCAGATATACAGAGACTAGATTTTTATTAAAGAATGTCTGACTAAAACTAATTATCTTTTATTCATCAAAGCCCGCTTCAACTCGATAATATTGCTTAATTGTTTAACCGTAGTAGGAAGTCAGTTCCATAATACCACCGCGTGCACAAAATATAAGCGCCCACTGTTGAGGTAATTAAACCGCGGAACAACTAAATTAAATGTCCGTGTGCTTTGAAAGTGATGTAACTTCTCGTACAGATAGTTAGGTTGTTTTGTTAACATTATCTTTTTTATAAAAATTAAATTACGCATATCCATATAATCACTTAAGCTACAGCCAAGGAAAGCAAACCGTACGTTTGATATATGATCGTATTTGCGACGTCTGAATATATACCTAAGTATAGCATTATGGGCAAGTTCCAACTTCCTTAAAGTTAGGAAGGCCGGTTTAGGGTAAATATTTTCACCAAAAAGCAAAATAGGCTTCAATAAAGCCATAGCTAGTTTGAAGCGCATACCAAAAGGAGTGTAAGATGCACTTGCCCATAATTTCCGTAACCCAGCAAATACTCTGCCAGTTATAAAGTGAACATGACCTACCGGAGAAAGTTTACTATCCATTACGATTCCCAAGTTTCGAACCGAAGTACAATATTCAATAGTGCGACCATCACAATTGATTGGCGGAAGCTCATCTAAACTTGGCAATGTTTTTGCCAACACCAAACGTTTTGACTTCAGTGGATTTAAAAGCAAAGAGTTTCTAGAACACCACTCAAAAATTCTTTCAATATCCTCATTTAGTCGAAAAGCAGCATCCTCCATCAATCCCAGTGGCCTGGAAATGTAGATCTGCACATCATCCGCGTGTAGATGGATCCTACAATTACGGCATTCATTAACAATGTCATTAATTACCAAAGAAAAAAGCAAAGGACCCAGAATCGAGCCCTGCGGAACACCAGATATAAGAGGGAGGTAGCTAGAGGAGCCCACATCGGAGACAACCTTTTGCGATCTGCCGTTTAAGTAATTGAAGCCAAATTGAGTAATCAATTTATCAAATAAAACTGAAAAGTTAATAGAATTAAAAGCTATCGTGAAATCCAAAAGGCCTAATAGCGTAACCTCATCATTATCAAAATTCACCCTAATATCGTCAAAAACTTTTAATAGCGCCGTGATTAGCACGGAACCCCGATTGTATAGGCGTTAGTAAGCTGTTCAGTTCAACATGATCTGTTATTTGAATCTTAATTATAGATTCAGCAATTTTTGACAGACATGACAAAATGCTTATGGGGCGGAAATCTTCGTAGTCCGAAGCATTAGGCTTTTTTGGGATTGGGCGAACCAAGGCTAACTTCCAGGATGAAGGAAAGACTGATGTAGTTATCATATCGATACCTTAGAGTGCTATAGTCCTATATCCACTTTTTGCAATTTTGCGATTTTTTCAGTTATGGCAACATTGTAGGCTTCTTTACCGTGTGGAAAACTGTGTGATGTTGTTGTAATATATATTCTCCGTAGTGGTGGCTGCGGCGTTCTTCTGCTGCACTTTACCAATTTAGTAGAAACGTATCAGCACTTTAAACTTCTGCTGCTGCACTATTCCAATTTTAGTAAGAAAACACTTCAACTTAGACTTCTTGGTAAATTATTATGTTTTATTTCCACACACTTGAAAAAATTATACTACACTCGTTCTTCATTTGCTTACGCTATTTATTAATTATCATCGGAAAGTTAGAAAGAGCTTTTAGTTGCATGAACCGAGCTTTTCTCCTCGTTTCATACCTGAGCTCGTTCTAACTTCCGGGGGAGAGTTCACGCTGTGAGCTTGCAAAGCTAAACACCAATCGGTTCGATCATGTACGCGACTTCCGATTCCCAAGCTTTTGCCAGACACATTCCGTTCAGGTGTCCCTAGCAAAAGCATGTTGTTTGTGTATTTAGTATTCTAAGTTGCTTTAACTAAAATTTAAATCACACGATTTATCACGTACGCGATTCCCGATTCCCATGCTTTTGCCAGACACATTCCATTCAGGTGTCCATAGCAAAAGCATGGTGTTTGTGTATTTAGTGTTCTAATTTGTTTTGACTAAAATTTAAATCCCACGATTGACGACGTTGGATACATTTCATTTTGGTATCCCACGGTTTGGCTTTAGCTGAAACTCGATCAATCGATGTGCAATCAAAAGAATGTTCTGTATTTACTTAGGGTGTATTAATAAAAATATTTAGTGGTTCTTTTATGACAGATTTATGCTTTAGGTGCTTAGCAAACTCACAACATCCCTCCCCTCTTAGGAAAAGAAAAAGTTATCGTTAGGTAACTTTTTCGTGACCATATTTTCTTTACTTTAAGTCTTATAGTTAGCTTAATATTATTATTGAATGATTATTTATTGGAATGAATTTAAATATACGATTAAAATCCTTCATAATTGATTCACAATTTTATTTAAATTAGGACTTTAATTAAATGTTAATTTTTTAAATGTATCTAAACAAATTTTTCCTAATTGATTCATAATTTTATTTTAATTAGGACTTTAATTAACTGTTAATTTTTTAAATGTATCAAAAACAAATTTTTCCTAATTGATTCATAATTTTATTTTAATTAGGACTTTAATTAATTGTTAATTTTTTAAATGTATCAAAAAAAAATAATTTCAAATTTTTCCTAATTGATTCATGGCTTGACCTTGGTTACTCTGGTTAGTTCGGCTCTGTATTGATGTTTTCTGGTAGGTTGTTGGTTCTTGCTTCTTCTCTGGGAAATACATTGCTGTTGTAGTGGTTCTTCTATGTGCCCGGCGTTGCACTAGACGTCAGTTGATTCATCTTGGATGCTATGCTCATTTCCTCTGATGGTTTACTTTTCTTATTTTTTTTATTTAATCGCCAAACTGTTATTTTTCCTGTTTTGATAACATTCTTCTTTAAATTCTCGTATTTACTTCAGCTTGTTGGTATTTTAAATATTTTAGCTTCAATCTCTTCATTTCCTGTTATAATTTGGTCCATTTTGTTTATGGTTACTTCGGACTATTATAATCAAGATGCTGGATTCTGTTGAGTATCACTGGGATTTCTTTTTGTTGACTTTGATGCTATAGGTTTGGCTTTCTTGATGCGTTGTTCTACAAACTCTGCTTACTTGCTTCAAGTATTCCGGCTTAATTGGCTAAACCCATTACTGATATTGGAGATAATTGTAGTAGTTCACTGCTCGATTTGTTTGATTTATTAAGTTATTTATTGGTGATTTGCCCTGATGATAGTTCTCTTTTGCAGTTTGTCTGAAGAGTGTTTTCAGTATCGATTTATTCTTGATTTTCGTCGGTTTTCTTGATAATTTGGAAAATGAGCATTTCTGGATTTCCTGCTTTCTGCTGTTTGGTTGCCATATGAAATTTTTGACAACACGTTTAAGATTCGGCTTCTTCTGCATTTGATTGGTTCTTGTTGACCTCTCGTTTTGTGATTTTATTAATAGGTAGTGTTGTTTGCAATGTATTTTCCCCTTCGGATTTAATTATAGGCTCTTGATGTCTTCTTTTACGGATTTTGTCGTTAATGGTGTCTTCTGCTGGACTCGTTCCCTCTATTTTTCTTCTTGTTCTGATGTATAAACCATGAATCATATACCTCTAATTGATAGGTACTAATTTCTCTATATTATTCCTTTAAAACTTAAGTAATTTTTTCTTTAATTATGTTTAAATTTAGTTTAAATCATTTTAATTTAATTTTCAACTCTATATGTTTATCTTTATCTAAAATTGCATTTCCTAGTTACTTATTTCCATTGGTACTTAAATAAATAATTACCTCAAGTACGAAATTTATTAATAAATCGTTTTTTTTTTTCAACTTTAAATTCAAGCCATTCTAATTATAATTTTTTACTTCGAGTCTAAATTATTTTTGTCTGGATTATCATACATTTGTTTCTTATAAAAATTGATATCTGCAACCTTTGTATATGTGTATGCGTTTTTGTTGTTTAACATACAAATATACTTGATCTACGGCATTGCATTCCGTTTGGTTCAAATTTTTAATTAAAATTTTCTTTTGTTTTTTAATCCCGTAATTATTTTATTGTTAAAATTGAGTTATTAATTTTTTGTTTAGTTTGAACTTTCTTTATTTAATTAATTGGTATTTCGGACCACTTAAAAACATATTTTTTTTTTTTTTTTTTTTTTTCCTTTAGTTTAAAATTCTATTAGTGAATATGTGTATATATATTTATCTCGTGTATTTTATATATGTACATATTTAGTTATTCAAAAAGTTACAGTTCATTCATAAATGCTGATATATGTATATGCATTTATATCTATGTATACGTGCATACAAATATATGTTGTTACAAATAATTTTTAAATTTTTGAAAATGTGCAACATCAGCAATTCACGTGACGTGAAATGCCTCAAACCCAAAATTGTGTCATGACAACCCAGCAAATCCTACATAACCATATTGAATTATGAACTGACCCGTTAAACACATACCATGATACATTTTTCTCATTTACTACCACATAGAAGTTAAGAATGTGTTAACTATAGTTATAAGTATAAAAAATATGTTCTGTATTCATTCATACCCAAAAACTATATCAAAATGACAGAAAAAAATATCCATCAATTGAAGTGGTTAAATTGAACAAATTTAAATTCAACATCAGCATCGAAAAGGTAAAGTAAATAGAATTAAGCTTTTAGCCCCACCAAAAACTAATACAATTTTTTTTCTTTCAAAATACGTATGTATGTATGTATGTACGAGTACTACGTGCAATTTTCCCAATTTTTCGAATTGTCAAGAAAACTTCCTGCTGCAGATTTATATACAGATTGAAGCCATCAAGAAGCTCCTTGATTCAATTTCGTGCAACGGATATCAATCCTGTGTGTATATAATTTGTTTAAATTATGTAAAAAAAAAAAAAAACAAAAGTGACAATAAAATATTTTTCAAAGAATTCTGTTTTATTTTTGTATGTATTATTTATTTTTATTGAAAGAAGAATGTCAACAATGAATTTGAAAAAGAAAGGGACAACCTTAGTTTTTTCATCATTTGTCTTATGAGGAAATCTCATTGATAAGATAGGGATGCACTCACATGTATTTTCAAAAGAATAGAAAAAGGAAAAAGACAACTAGTTTTTTCATTATTTGTACGACAGGGATGCAAGGTCACACGTATAGGGCAAAAGTGGTTATTTTTTTCCCGATGCTAGAAGAAATGTAACTGGTACAATACGAGATTTGTAACTTTTACGTAATAAGTTTGGTAACGGTTACAGGATTTGCTGGGAACATGGTATCACTTTTCATAACAAAATCTTGTTGTTTATATTACCATTCTGTTTTTAACTTTCCATAAAAAAAACAAAACAATAACAAATTTTACTATGCCATTACATTTTTTTTTTTTTTAAATAATGACTTGGCTTTTGAAACTGTGTTACACACTTTTTTACTTTTGTTAGTGTGTCGTCATTTAATTTAATTAATTGAAACCTGTGCGTAAAACCCGAATTTGTTTATATATTCAGTTATGTTTTACTCCTCTTTTCCATTTTTACGCAGTTTATCGACTTACATATGGAATTCCATTCCTTGGGAATGGGGTTGTCTGTACTGCCTATTTACTTATTACAGGAAAATTTTCGTCTCTAACAAATGTTCCTTTCTGCGGAATTCATCGTTGAGACATAATCTACTCGTATATCTTTTAGTTAAAATTTTTGATTTTGTTAATTCCTCTTTATCTATTACACTCTCATCTTCTCTATGTTACATGATTCTAATGTTCCTATATGATTTTTGTATTTTCTAACACTGACAAATGATTAAATAAGTCTTTTAATTTTTTTCCTAACTCAGCATAATATGCTGTTCCTACTTTAATATTTTACCTCTTTACTTCCACAAATACTTATATAAATATTCTTTTTTGTTTTATGCATTGAATAATTTTAGCAAATTGTTATGAATTTTCTTCTTTTTATTGTTAATAATAATTTCTGTAGTTACTGGCCCTGTGACATTTTTAACTTCGTAAGGTCCTACCCAAATTTTGGAAAACTTATTTTTCTTTGTTTGATTTTTCATTAACACTTTGTCCCCTATTTTGAATTGCACTGGATTAGTGGAGCTGTCATATTGTTTGCAGCCTCCAGGAAGCACAGATGCCCCCGGAAAATAAAATACTAAAAATTATTTTTGTTTTTCCTTTCAATAAAAAGGATTGATACCCAAAAATTTTTTGTTGTGTTTGTTAATTATTCTTTCTTTCAGAGTTTTTTGGTTTTTTTTTTTTTTTTTTTTTTTTTTTCCAGTTTTTCATTGAAAAGTGTTTTGTGTTTGTTTTTTCTTTTTTGTTTGGAAATATTCTTTAGTTTAGCTTATCAAAGTATATTTTGCCAATTCTTAGGTTTTTTGCTCCTCTTTTTGTTTTTCATTGTACCAAATGTTGTACCCTTTTTTTTTTTTTCAATCTACTTGTTCTTCTATTTCCTCTTTCATTCCCCATGCTTGACTCGTTATATGTGACAACATAAAAAAAACTTTAAACAAATTTTTAAACAAATCGTAATACGTTAGTGCATTTTATGTTGAATCAGCACTTTAGGGTTTTATGTTTATCTAAGTTAAGTGTTCAAACAGATTTTTCGGTGTTGAGATTTACGTTCAACCGCATCTTAGTTGGTTGCTGGTTATTGTGAGCATTATTTATAATTTCTATAACGGTAGTGAACAAATTATTTCTAGTGTAGACAACTTTGTCAAAATTGTTAAAATACATTAATTTCGTTGAATTTATTGTGAAAAAATAAACTTTAAACTCCAGCAAAACCTCAACTCTAAAATGCTGCATTCAGGAGCGGGTACAACGAAACATAAGCTAAGGATAAGGATAAGTTTTGTTTTGATTGCTGCGCTCAGCCTCCGGTTTGGTTTTCTGTTATTCATGGCATTTTTGCATGCATTGATTGCTTTAAAAGTTTCTTTGTCTTTTCTTTTAATAGACACCAATTTACCAACATCGTCAGATCATCCCGGACTCGGCAATTTATTAATTTATTCTGGCAATTTATTAACAATTTTTGCGCAATTAATTAGAACCATAAAAATTCGTTTATATCGATTATAATCTTCGTAATCAAGGAGTGCAGTTGATATCAAGGAGAACAAAGAAAAATTAATTTCATCCCCCACAATTGCAGAGCGCAATGCAAATTCGAAATCACGGACCCAGCAGAGGAATAAGTTTAATTAATACGTATTCCCACTAACTTTTTCTTTCTTTTTCCCAACAGGTTTCCACCACTTTCATCTCTCCGCCTCCGTGAGTTTTTTGTTAATTTTTAATTTTTACTTTCATTTATAACTTCTGTAATATTAAGTGTTCAATTTATATATATAGTTTTCTATTTATTTATGACTCCAATTCCCATATTCATAAGCCTCTATTCGTTAAAAATTTTGAGTAAGTTGTTGTGAATTCTTTTCTTCTTCCCTTTCACAACTAGTTCGGTGGTTACCGGACCGGTGATGGCACTGACCTCATATGGCCCTACCCAAATTTTGGAGAATTTGTTCTTCCTAGCCTGGTTTTTATATAACACCCTATCTCCTACTTTAAACTGCACAGGGTTCACAGAACTGTCATATTGTTTCTTTGACAGCTCCTTAGCCTTCATCTGGTTTTCTCTCACTAAGGCGTGGGACCTCTGTATTTGATATTTGAGTATTTTTGATTGATCTTCCGGATTATACAATGGTGTACATTTCCTTTTCAAGTTTGTGGGCATCTCGAAACCGAACCCATATAGCGTTTGGAATGGTGTCTTTTTAGTCGACGTATGTACTGTATTATTATGCACATGCATAGCGGAGGGCAACCATTGATCCCAGTTTGACCCGTCCTCCTTAGCGAAATTTCTTAAGTACTCCGCAAGAGGCCTGTGACTCCTTTCTAGTGAACCATTAGCCTGTGGGTGGTAAGGTGTAATGTGCAATTTTTTTATTCCCAGCATTTTACACGTATCCGAAAATAATTTAGACGTGAAATTCGATCCGTTATCCGTAACTAAAATCTTTGGTATATTATACCTGGCTACGATTTCGCTATAAAATTTTTGGGATACTGTGCTAGCCTCTGCATCAGGAATTGCGACGCACACCATGTATTTTGAATGGTCGTCTTGGAAGGTCAAAATATACTTATTCCCCGAAGTTGATTCTGGTAGTGGTCCCACGATATCCATATATACTTTGTCAAATGGACGCTTCGGTGTATCCGTCAGGACCATGGGCATTTTGGTTAATCTTGAGCTTTTATTCGCCTGGCATTTAACGCATGTCTTAACATAGTTTTTCACATTTTTTTGCATTCCTGGCCACTTGAACTGTTTTCTAATTCTCAGTAGTGTTTTTACCGCTCCCTGATGGCCTCCCAATGTGCTATCGTGAAAATCTTTTAATACCGTCCGTATCTCTTGTGGATCTTTTAGAATGATAATGCTAGGCTCAGTAATTTCACCCACCGGGGTATCTTCCTCAACTTCGTTCGATACTTCTATTTTCTCTTGGTCGACTGCTTTAGTTTTAGACCTTGTTTGTACTATAGTTATTTGCGTGTCTGTTTGTGGTATTCTACTAAGCGCATCAGCATTTAAATTCTTCTTCCCTGGTTTGTATATGATTTCGAAATCATATTCCGACATCTTATGTCTAAATCTAGCTAAACGTGAAGTTTGATCTTTTAAATTTGCTATTCCACGTAGTGGTTGATGATCTGTGAAAATTTTAAAATGTCTGCCAAGTAAATAAGCTCTAAAATTTTTGGTTGCCCAAACTATTGCAAGAAATTCTTTTTCAATGGTAGAATATCTCTTTTCGGTTTCACTTAGCGCTCTACTAGCGAAAGCTACCGGGTTATCCTTACCAACTTCTCCTTGCGAAAGAATTGCCCCCAGCGCTTCGTTACTGGCGTCTGTCGTTAATAAGAATTGTTTCGAGAAATCAGGATATATTAATATCGGTGGAGATATTATTGCTTTCTTTAAGTTTTCGAATGAGTTTTGGCATTCTGTTGTCCATAAAAATTTTGCATCTTTTCGTAGAAGTTTATTTATTGGAAGTGCTAATCTCGCTGTGTCCTTAATGAATTTCCGGTAATAGTTGACGAGTCCCAAAAAGGCCTGTACATCTTTTCTATTTTTAGGCACTGGAATGTTTTTTACGCACTCTATTTTTTGTGGATCCGGCAAAGCGCCGTTTTCAGAGCATTTATGCCCAAGATAGATTACCTCCCTACGCAAAAAGTTACATTTTTCAGTGTTTAATTTCAAATTATTTTCCCTTAGCACAGTAAAAACTTTACGCAATCTGTTTTCATGTTCATTCAAATTTTTGCCGTATATCACTATGTCATCTAAATAAACAAAACATTCTAAGCCTTGAAGCCCTGTTAAAATATGGTTCATTATTCTCTGGAATGTTGCTGGTGCTCCCGTTAAACCAAATGGCATTCTATTGAATTCAAAATGTCCCAATCCTGTGCTGAATGCTGTTTTCTCCTTGTCACCTTCTTTGACCAAAACTTGGTGATACCCACTGGCGAGATCTAAAGTCGAAAAATATCTGCTATGTCCCAACTGATCTAGGATTTCGTCTGTTCGTGGTATGGGGAAAACTTGTTTTATAGTGGCTTCGTTTAACTTTCTGAAATCTATTACCAGTCTCCACTTTTTCTCTCCATCTTTTCCACTTTTCTTAGGGACGAGTAGCAGTGGTGAATTCCAAGGTGAAGTACTTGGTGAAATAATACCCTCATCCAGTAATTTTTCCACCTGTTTATTTATTTCCATTCTGTGGGAATGTGGTAAACGGTACTGCTTTTGGTTAATTGGTGGTTGACCATCCAATGTCGGGATTTCGTGTCTCAACACTGGAGTGTATGTTAATATATCTCCTTCTAAGAGGAATATATCGTGAAATGATGTGCACACGCTTTCAATTGATGCTCGCTCTTCTATGCTTAAGTTTGGATCCAAATCAATCGATTCAAATAGTTTGTTCAGTCTTGCTCTTACATCTTGTTGATTTATCGTGTTTATGGAACTATTTGTTATATTTTTGTACTCATCGTACAAAGAAAATTTTGCTGAATAATTTTGATTTATTATATATTCCTTCTCAGAGGAATTCAAAATTGGGACGTATGCTATCCCATTCTTTACTTTAGTTAAAGTTTCTCCTAAATAAACTCCTTGCGAAAGTTCTTGTTTGTGTATAACCACTTTTTTGGCTGTGGTTTTTATTTTTAATGGTATTATTTTTACAGTACGTGACTTAATTGTTAATTCCTCGTTGTATAATATTTTATTTATCGAATTTACTGATTCTAGTGCAAATGATATCGATTCTTCATTATTTTCGTCGTAGAATGTTAGTTTTTTCTGTATGGCATTTATCACTGAACGGTTCCACAAATTATCCCTACCTAATATTCCATCAGCAGGTATTCCATGCTCTAGTGATACCACATGTAGTGATAAACTTAGTTCTGGACAACTGCTGTGTATAATATTTGTAGTTCCTAATGTTGCAATTTGTCCACCAAATGCTCCACTTAAATTTTTCTTAACGCTCGAGTCCATCTTCACGGGATGTGACATCGAGTCTTTTTTAATCAGGCTTGTATCGGCTCCCGAATCTACAAGTAAAATGAGTCTATCATTTTTGGCCTCCTGGCAAGGCACTACTATGAACACGTCATTCTGTGTTTCGTAAAGTCCGACTGTACCTTCATTAAGTACATAGCCTGCAGTTAACGTATCAAGCGTATTTTGGATAGGATGATTTATTGTTACTGCTTCTTTTGGATTTTCCATATTTATATTTGAATTTAATGCAGATTTTTGAAGCCCATAACCTGTAGTGAACGTATCAAACGTATTTTGGATAGAATGATTTACTGTTACCACATCAATTGGCTCTTTTAATTCCGTCCTTATTGCCTTCTCCCATAGTTTCTCTAAGATGTTGACAATGTACCAGACGGGTTTAAATCGCATACATATTTTACTTATTTTACCTAAACTGCTCCACAGTGATGTAACTGTCAAGTATACGCTGTTGCATGTTACATAAAATACAACTACGGATATGTATAGAAGTTTTATTTTGTTTTTTGTTTTGTTGCATGTGTCAACTGCAGACATCTGCGTTTGATCCATTACTTCTATTTCATCTTGTTTGTCTATTTCAATTCTATTGTTTAATTTGCTATTGGTTTTCATGGAAAGTGGATCAACTACTGTATTCAGTGTATGACTTACTTTTCCATTTGTACCATTTGTTATTTTCTCTTTATTTTTGGGTTCCCAGTTGTCTGGCTGAAGCTGGGCCCTTTTTAGTTTCCCGAATCAAATTCTTTTTTCGCGAAACATTCCTCCATTGTGTGCCCTATTCTGCGGCACCAACGGCATTTACTGGGACCCGGTTTCACTATGGTCCCATTTTGGTTTGCTTCTTGGCTTGTAGATGCGCCATTTTCTTGTTGTTTTTTGGTAGATCCCTTAAACCATTTAGTCTGCGATTTATTTTGTGAACATTGGTCACTTGCCTCGTGACCGTACTTTGCGCACTTGCTGCAATATTTGGAATTTTTCCTAGCCCAACAATCTTCCCTCACGTGACCCACTTTATTACAGAAAGAACAATTTATTGTTGGTTTTTTGTTGATTGTCTTGTTCTGGCCTTTCCATGTATTTTGGTAACTCTGTTTTGGTGGCTGCAGTCCTTGTTCGGCTTCATAAGGTATAGGTACTTTATTGTTTATTTCACGCAAACGTAAATTTGCCAACTTCTCGATTGCCTGTATACTGTTAATTGTCGTCGTGTGCTCCTCCTCATTGCCAATAGTTTCCTCTATGATCAATGCTTCTGTCATCAATTCTTCCAATGAGTCCGCTTTATTTGTTACCATTAGCATTTTTATGGAATTGTTCCTAAGTCCTCTTTTAAATGCCATTATTACTGACGTGTTTATTTCTTTTGAAAACGCCTCAATACCTTGATTTCCGTATTTACGTCTAATAATACTTTCTGTAGCTGCCTTTAATGTACTAAGTCGTCGGGCGTACGCTCGAATATCTTCCCCTACACTTTGACGTGCATTACGGATTTCTCTCTGTATTTCGTCGAATTTCTGTTCCTTTATATAAGTACTTTTCAATAAATCTAATAAATCCTGCACCTTACTAAAATGTAGTTGCCTTACTAATTCGAAGGCATCCCCGCCGAGATGAAGTCTAATTCGCGCTACCAGCTCAGGTTCTTCGGCTTGATTAATGATTCTTTTCACTGCTTCACACGATTCTATAAATCTGTACAAATCTGCTTTTAGATTTGGTGAGTCGACTCCGTGAAAGAATGGTACCGTATCCCGTACCCACTTAGCTATTTGGCCGAATTCCTTTCTCATGCTGTGATAATCCAATTGGTTGTGACCGTCAAAGTGAATATTCGGCGTTACGGGCTTGCTCCCTGTGGCGTTGATTTGTAATTCTGTGTTGACTTGAGCATTCGTTTCCAACAATCCTGTTTTGCTTCTATTTGACCTTATCTTTGCGGAATTAAAATCGTCTTCCATTACTTTTCTAACATTAGTATAACATTGCTCCAGACCATCGAATACATCGTTTTCTTTCCTACAATTTTCCAGATCCATGTTTATTACTACCATAGCTGCCCATACAGCATCTAATTCTGTCAACTTCTTTGTAAAAAATCTGAGAGTTTGATTTTCCTTATTTTCGTTTTCATAATCTTTCACTAGCTTCATTAACTTCGTTTCGTTTTGCTTAATTGCCTCTGTTAATTTCCTGAACTCTGTCATTTTTAATGGCGTTCTGATTTGTTCCTTTAGCTTTCTGTTTGTTTTATCAAGTTCTTCTTTTAAAGAGATGTTGTGACTTTTTAGATCCCTCTCCTGTTCTTGCAGTTTTCTTATTGTAAGGCTATCATCTTCTGATTGTTGATCCAGAAATTGTGAAAAATTTCCCCAGGAGCTGTCTTCTCCTTTTATAACACTGAGTAACCTTATATTTTCTTTCTCTAGTGCTACTAATTGATCAGAATAGACTATCGTTTGTGCCTTAATTTTTTCGTACTTATTTCTTAAGGCAACAAAACTTTCCTCTAATTTGCCAACTGATTCTGATTTTTCTGTTATATCTATTATTTCTTCAACTAACAAATCCGCTGTTTCTACTAGCGAGAGTCCAAAATATGCTTTAACTTTTTCCTCCCGTTTCTGGAAATCTTTTCTATCCACTGAGAAATGTCTTAGGCTACCCCACAATTTTTCAATAAAATTATCTAATTCTTGAAGTAACTTTTCGTGGTATATTTTCAGTAACTCCTGACTATTCATTCCATTGAAAAGAAAGACAAAAATAATCTACTAGTAAAAGAAGAAAAATATTTTCGGTTTTGCGTTTAATTTTCCCACTGTTAGATGCAATAAACAAACGAAACAAATAAAATTGTCCCAACTGAAGTTCTAGGTTACGCTAATGCAAATCGAAATTTTATTAAATTTTTCATTTATCGTTGCTACTGTTGCAGCAAAAAAAATATTCTTATTGTTGCTTATCAATTTATAAACAAAAGATCCAAGTTACACTTGCATTAAAGCCATGAAGAAGTTTCGGTAAAAACTGCTGACTTCGCTTTTTTATGTGCAATGAACTTGCATTGAAAGTGTTTGTATTATTCTTTGTTTTTCTTGTTCCTGACCTATCGCAAAATTACATTAACCAAATTATTCCGCATATAAAGCTTTTAGGTATATGAACGCAAATAAAAACAAAGCTAATGACCCAAATGAAATTTTTACTTTTTCGCTTTTTGTTATTCTTGCTTGAATTTGATATGCATAAAAGCTTTTAGTTGCTGATCGGTAGCAATGAATTTTATTCTATTTCCTCCGTGAAGGCAGAAATAGTTTTATCAAATAATTTTATTTGCACTTAAAATTTTCGTAATCTTGCTGATCGATACGGAACTCTTGAATCACTTGAAAATAATTCTTGAGAACCCAAAACTAAACCAGCAAGATTTCCCGGTTATGAGAACAAGACTTCAATGAAGACTTTACAAACTTCAGCCCCTTATGAAGTGGCTTTAAAATTTGTAAGCTGTTCAAACAAAAGAATTGCTCTTCCTCGGCAAAGATAGCACCTTAGATTTGCCTTTAATAGCCCTTCACATAAGATTCCCAAATACTTAGTAATTAATTCTACCAAGAACTTCTGAAATCCTACACAAAGACCACTATTAAAACCAAATTTGAATTAGCTATTGCCGATTAACAATTAACAAAACAGTTTTTAATGAAACTTTTAAACTTTCTGTTTCTCCCCTATAGCAATGGATTTTCTAATTCACTTTGCTCTTCACTTTTCACAATTTTCCTTTACTTTATTTTTTCCCAGACCTATTTCACGCAACTGACTTCTTACCACGGGTGGGGGAAGCCAGTTTACCGGTAAAAAAAATTTTAAACTCCTATTGTAGTTATGTTTTTTCTATAGGAACTTGTTCAATTTTTCGCTAGATGTTACATCTATCGAAAATCAAACGTTTTATTCGTTCCTTTACTAAAAAAAAAATTTTTTTTTTCCTAATTTGTTAGATGTTACATCTAACAAATTATCGACGGATTTTCTATTTTTCCTCTTTTCGTGACACCGTACTTACCAATTAAACTGCTCTTGTCTCTTTCTGTCTTCTGTTGGCCAACTGTTGGTTATCTTATTGTTGTTCGCGTATTCCTGGCTCGGAATACCGGCTGCGCCAAATGTTGTAATATATATTCTCCGTAGTGGTGGCTGCGGCGTTCTTCTGCTGCACTTTACCAATTTAGTAGAAACGTATCAGCACTTTAAACTTCTGCTGCTGCACTATTCCAATTTTAGTTTTATTTCCACACACTTGAAAAAATTATACTACACTCGTTCTTCATTTGCTTACGCTATTTATTAATTATCATCGGAAAGTTAGAAAGAGCTTTTAGTTGCATGAACCGAGCTTTTCTCCTCGTTTCATACCTGAGCTCGTTCTAACTTCCGGGGGAGAGTTCACGCTGTGAGCTTGCAAAGCTAAACACCAATCGGTTCGATCATGTACGCGACTTCCGATTCCCAAGCTTTTGCCAGACACATTCCGTTCAGGTGTCCCTAGCAAAAGCATGTTGTTTGTGTATTTAGTATTCTAAGTTGCTTTAACTAAAATTGAAATCACACGATTTATCACGTACGCGATTCCCGATTCCCATGCTTTTGCCAGACACATTCCATTCAGGTGTCCATAGCAAAAGCATGGTGTTTGTGTATTTAGTGTTCTAATTTGTTTTGACTAAAATTTAAATCCCACGATTGACGACGTTGGATACATTTCATTTTGGTATCCCACGGTTTGGCTTTAGCTGAAACTCGATCAATCGATGTGCAATCAAAAGAATGTTCTGTATTTACTTAGGGTGTATTAATAAAAATATTTAGTGGTTCTTTTATGACAGATTTATGCTTTAGGTGCTTAGCAAACTCACAACAATGTCAAAATACCACTATAACACCAAAATATTCGAAAATTAAAAAAAAATCTTATCTCCAAACTGTAATTTTTTCAAGAGCGCTACTGTCCTATCTCCACTGAATATTCAAATAAGTCACATTTTAAAAAAAAATTCTTCGTTTTTTCGCGTTTTCTTCGCGTTTCATGATTTTTTGCGAAATTTTAGTGAACAAATTTGGTTACACCCAAGGCTCCTTTCTTGTTTGTCAAAATAGCAGCCAATCCTAAATAACCACTGTTTGAATTCTTCTTTTGCATTTCCCAACAATTGGAAAAATGGAGATAGGACTATAGCGCTCTAAGGTATCGATATGGTTTATAATATGAGTAAGGCTAGCGATTGCAAAAGGGAGAATCATTTTCAAAAACCTAAGTGATATAGCATCAGCACCTATAGCCGATGATTTTAACTTTTTCATTGCATGCAACACCTAACACTCAGCCACATGAATAATTTCAAATCGAGTGCCCGAGAACTCGTAAGACTCATTTGACGACAAATCCACTAAAGGACCAGCACTTTGTGAAATAACAAAAAAAAGTATTTAACCTATCAGGATCTAGCTCACAAGATGGAGAAACACGACAATAGACACCCAAGTTCGTAAGGTTTTTCCAGAGCCTCTTTGGAGGAAGAGTAGTGTCAAGATTCTTAGAAAAGTAGTTAAGTTTTGCCAACTTTAGTGCAGCAGTAACTCGATTTCTACAAACACAGAAATTTGCTAGCGAATAAGAGCTTTTGTCATGCTTCCATTTTAGATACGCTTTATTCCTAACTTAAATGACGTTACGTTCATTATACGTACACTAAGGTCGTTGTTCATTTTTAATTATGATCATTTTAATAGGAACATGTATCCCAAAAATTTAGTTGACTAACTGCCATACCTAAATTGGAGCGTCAGCGTTATTTTACTGTCAAAAATTTCTCATGTACATACAATTTATATGGCGCATACCGAAATTGCCAACGCTCAACGCTGAGCTATTCGAATTTCCAATTTTGACAAAGCGTTATGGAGTGAAGTTAGCTGCAGAAAAGTAAAAAAAGAAACAACAATATGATTTTGACAAACAAATGACTTCAACGCAACGCTCTTTATTTCGGTATGGCGCTTGACGCTTTTGTGCAACGTTAAATAACGCAACGCCTGACGCTTCAATTTAAGGTATGGCAGTAAATCAGAAAAATAACTACACTTGGAATTGACATCTACTTACCAGGCGTAAACACCCACCCCAATCCAGGTTATGAGCGTCGTGATGAAGGGCTTGAAGATTAATAGAATTATAATCTCTAAACTCGGCATACTTCTGAGAAGGCTCAGGAAGAAAACGAAAGTTGTATGTTAAATACAAGAGATCATGGTCAGATATCCCTGGAAGAGAAATCTGATCAAATAACAGCACATTATTCACATCAGAAACGATGAAATTATATAAAAGTGATGAAGACGATACAGAAAAATGTGTTGGATTTATCGTATTAACAACATGTAAACCAAGACAAGAAGATTACGGTTAAAGTCACCACATAAAATAACCTCAGAATAAGTATATATAGCTCTGCTCAACTCATGAAAAAATTCACTTAAGTCGTTGCTAAGCAGAGGGTTATAGAAACAACCTATGAAGCACTTATTGCCTGAATCGCTTATCTCAATAAATAAAAACTCGACGTTCGTGTTTTCAGAGTGAGATATAACTTTAACTTGAAGTTGAGACCGGCAGTAGACACAAACACCTCCACCACGCCTTAAAACTCTATCGTTATGGAGTAACTTATACCCGTTAATGCCAACTAAACTATCGTGAACATTGTCACTTAACCACGTCTCCGCAACACAAATTACATCACATCCACTTTCCGCAACAATGTATGATAACTCGTCAAAGTTTGACAAGAGGCTACGCGCATTTAAATAGCAAATTTTAAGGCCATCAGCAAATTTACAAAAAGCGTTAAGTACACTTCTAGAATTAATGTGATCAGACCTGGGTTTATGAAGTAAAAGATATTAGCACCTCACAACGGGACATAAGGCAAAAAGAAATAAAATTGAAAATAATTAAGAAAATAAGATTTAAATACATACTTAGATACATCGTAATAAAGCTACTAGACGTAGCTTGTTTTATTCCTTTCTTCCTCAAGTTTTGCTATGTGGATGGTACAGCTCGAAGACCCTGCCATATGGTCAGTACTATAATTTGTTCCATAACTGTTGGTACGAACACAATTAGCGCATTTTTTTAGACTTTCTTCAGTGCATGAACGAGTTTCATGCTGCCCTCCGCATACACCACATGCCACATCATTTTTACAGTCTTTGCTAGTATGGTGGTATTTCTGACACTTGTAGCATCTTAGGAGAGAAATATTTTCTTTCACAAAGTGTGACCTGTAATTAAGCACCACGTACCGGTTGACTACTTTTTTAAAAGTGCTTGCGTTAACTTCAAGAATAAAACTCCATGTATTTTTATACCCTACACCCAGGGTATATTCACTTTGTCCTTCCGTTTGTAACGCAGAGAAGGAGGCGTGGCAGATATAGAAAAGTATATATATTCTTGATCAGCATCATCTCCTGAGTCGATATAGCCATGTCCGTCTGTCTGGCTGGCTGGGTGGCTGGCTGGCTGGATGTGTGTGGAAATAAATTTTTTGGGAAAACTGAGCAACATAATTCAATGAAATTTGGTGCACAGCCTCCGTCGTAAAAGTTAGCTCGGGGGATTGAAAATGAACGAAATCGGTCAACGGACACGCCTACCGCCCATACAAAAAATATATTCAAAATGCAATAATAACCGCATTATTCGCAATAACAGAAGCAAAATACACATAAATACTAAGAAAAGTAAACCTAAGCTCTGAACAAAAACTAGGCGAATTCGGACTAGAGGGCGTGGCACCTCCCATATAAACAAAAGTTTCAAAATGCTATACTGAAAGATTTTTAAAAGAAAACCTAACCGAATTTTACTCTAACACTCAGAACAGTAAATGCAAGCTCTACGCAAAATCAAGGTAAGCTCGGAGGTGAGGGCGTGGCACTTTCCATATAAGCAATTTGTTCTTATACTCTCCTAATAATATACTTGAAATGCAGTGTAGGGTATTTAGTTTTGGCCAGACCAAAGATACAACCCTTACTAGTTATCTTTATTTTTGAATTTACGTAGGATTTTAAAAGAGTCCTTGTCGTTCAAAAATACATTAGTTGCACGGAGTTCCACACAAATGTCTTGTTCTTCATAATCACGGTCAATACCAGGGAAAATAACCTGCGGTAACCTATGCTTCGGTACAAAAATTTTGTAATCGTTGAAACTCTTGTTCAACGATACTACAGCCGTTCCCATCTGCAGTGCTCAAACATACACCACCATTCCGTAAATGTTTGATATTCGAAACACCGACTTTCAACTTTGAGGGCAAAATTTTAGCTTTGATTCTCGATTCCGTTACTTTGCTATCTTCATCTATTTCCTTTGGAATAATAAAGATATTATGATTACTATTTTCCAACCGTGGCGGGCGCTTAACAGGTGCAGTCGACTGAAGAACAGCAGCATAAGACAAGGTTGCTTGATTGCTAGCATTATTGGCAACCGAAACTGCGACGTCACACAACTTGGATTTGATCTCCAAAATGTCAGCTTTGACCTCAGCATTCAAATTTTTAACAGCAGCAGTATCAGCACGAATGCTATCCAAGCTGCTCTCGTTTTTGAGTCACTGTTTAAATTTCCTTTTGTCTGTGCTATTGCTTTTCAATAGTACAATAGCATCGTATTCCGCATCCGAAATGTTCATGCATTTAGTGTGATACCATGACTGACACAGACCTTCACATTTGACACCTTTCTGATTCTGTTTCACAGATCTCTTACGTTTCTTACAAACCGCCTTATTTTCCGCAACGTCATCTTCATTACCCACCATGATTGTTGTTGCAAATACACTGCGCCTCTTCCTTCACCGTAAAATTCAAGTAATTGAACAAGTAAATACTCCGGAACTGCAGCCACCTTTCCAGGAACATAAATTCTTTTCTTTTCCAATAACTTTGTTGACTATACATATATTCATTAAAAACAATTAAAAAATTTAACAAAAGTTCTCAGCAAGAAAAATGAACAGCTGTCACCGTCAACAGTGTTGCAAACTTTTAAGATAATTTGTTAAAGAAGTTTTAGTAGGAAGATGCCGAAAGTGAAGTAACTGAAGAATTAAATTCGTTGGCCGAAACCTCCATTTTTTGTTGTAACCGATTTATAAAATTTTAATGCTATTTTGTAGTAAATAATCAAAAGGTAGCCAAAAAACTAGGTGTAAGGCACCATCCGTTAATAGCAAGCAGATATAGCATGCGACAGCTGTGGCAAGCCATTTATGCAGAAGCCGAGCACACGAAGAGAATCAGTTTTTAGTTTTGTCGCGAACATGAAAAAAAGCAGTCGTCCGTTGCAAGCGTGTCATATTAATAATCTTTCTTTTGTAAATTTTATAAATAATTGTCTGAATTACATTTTAATTTCTTTTTATTAATAAATTTAACTATTTTACTATAACCCTAAATTACCGACTCGACTATCCTTACAGTTCAGAAGTGAGATTTGTGCGTAAATAGTTAAATAAATGCAAATCGTGTAGTGAAAGAAACGGCGACAAACGTACGAAGCGTGTGTATGTACATATTATCGTTACGAACACATAGTGGTGCATGCATACAGCGCAAAAAAAGCAACGGCTGCTACGATCGCGTAAAAAGTTTTTGTAAAAAACGATCGAAATTGTTGTTTCGAATAACAACAATTTATTAACGTGAGTGCGACAAAGCTCAAACAACGAAGTGCGTATATATTTTTCCGTACCAAAATATTGCAAACGCATAAAATTTTACGGGTTATTTACATACATACGAATTTGTAAATACAAACGTACATACGTGGAATTTAACGATGTGCTTACATACATACGGTTTATAAGTACAAACATACGTATACGATCACAACGAACGAGTGCAAACGTGCATAAAAAAAACACCACCGTCTGCATGGCGACATACGCGAGCGCAGAGAAAATAAACGAACAAACGAAATAAGAAAAACGGTTTAAAACCAAAAAAATTTGAAAACGGGACGAATGCGAATTGAAACGAATAACAAAATAAAAACAAAATACGAAATAAGAAGTGACAGTTCTTAAAACAGTGAGTGCAACTCAAAACGAAATAAAATTTTAAAGTGCGTTAAATTTTCAATACGAAGTAATAATTTTGTATTTTCTTTAAAATATTAAAATGATTAAAATTAAAATAAACGACTTAAGAGTTGAAAAATTAAAAGAATTACTACGTGGACATAACCTTTCGCCGGATGGTTAAAAACAAGAGTTAGTTGATCGATTAAGGGCCAGTTTTTCAGTGCAAGTTTAAACTTCGTTTAAACTAAATTTTATTAAACTCGTTTAAATTGTTAAACTCGTTTAACTATGAAATGACTTTTTCAGTGCGAGTTTAATTTTAACTCGTTACTTTGATTTTTAGTAGGCATTACTGAAATATGACAAGCTGTTGACGTATAAATATTAAATTTTTATGACAACTCGCAGCGAAAAATTTAATTTTTAGAAAAATTTCCATAAAATCCTGCTGATTCCTCTGGAAAGCCGAGAAAATATCGGGAACAGCATCAGCAACAATAAAGCAGTGGAACGCGGAACGTCGTAATCTCGATGCTGATTTAATGAAAAATGTGCCCTAGATTGTTTTTATGCAGTTGATGTGGAATTTCAAAGTGATGTTTGTGAATTTCTTATTTTAAAAATAATAAAAGACGAAAAATAAACTTCAGAACAACTAAAATAATTTTTTCTCTTCCAAATTATGGACTTTTTTCATTCATTTATTGATTTGTTTCTTTTTTCGTTTTTTTTTTTTTAATTATTTCAATTTTGATTTATTTATCAACAGTTGTCAAAATAAAATTGTAGGTTAAACGGAATTTAAACGGCCAATATCGCTCAGTTAAACTAAGTTTAAACTACGTTTAACATTCACCGAAAAACTCATTCCTGAGTTTAAACTTAATTTAAACCAGATAATGAGTTAAACTTGCACTGAAAAACTGGCCCTAAGAGAAGCAATAGGTACAGATGAAATTGACGTCATGTGTGAACAAGGAAACATTCAAAATCAAATCGAAGAGCTGCGTTCAATGCTCGCAAGTGTTATGACAGTTGTGCAACAGAATGCAAACTTGAATAATGCAAACGTAAATAATGCAAACGTAAATAATGCAATTGAAAATAATCAAGATGATAGACTTTCAGATACTACTCCACCGTCGGGTTTAGCAATGGGGCTGAATCGTTCATATTCTGTGCGTGAAATAGCAGAAACGTTGCCAGACTTCGATCCTACAGGTGAAAATGCGTTGCCTGTTGGTCAGTTTATAAATCGCGTGAATAGTGCAAAATGTGCGTAAATGTGGGAAGAAAAGTGTCTTTTGCTTGCGGTATATAGCAAAATGACAGGTGTTGCAAAAATGTGGCTTGACGGACGCCCTGAAATATTTCGTACGTGGAATGAACTGTCAAATGCCTTGAAACTCGAATTCGGACAAAATCTTGACGAGGCAGATGTACATTTTAAAATGAAAGCAACTACGCGTAAAATCGGTGAAAGTGTAACAGATTTTTGTTTTCGCATAAATGCAACTGGGCAAGGTTTAGGATTAAGTGAATCCGCTATAATCAAATACGCGCGTGACGGATTAAAAAACCGGGAAATGCAAAATGCTATCGCAGCTACGCGTTTTAACTCTATGAAAGAATTACGTGAAACTTTGAGTGAGTATACGCGAAATGTACTCCAGTCGAATGCATCGAAATATAATGTACATAAAAGTGATAAACAAAACGATAACGCATATAAACAAAATAATGTAAACGATAACGTGTCCGATAATAAATTTAAAAATCAAATTCGTTGTTACAATTGTAACGAAAGTGGACACATTTCTAGTAAATGTCCGAAACCACAAACGCGACCACGATGTGTAGATTGTCATAAAGTTCATAAAAAAGATGAACCTGTAAATTGTGGAAAGAAAATAAACGTGAAAAAGAACTGTGTGAAGGACATAGACAAATTCGGTGAAAAAGACGTTTTTATAAACAATATGAAATTTAAAGCATTTTTAGACACAGGTAGTGAGTGTAGCCTGATATCGCGATCAGCTGTGAAAAACATTACGTCACAATTAAAAGAGTGTCGTTTAAAAATTAAAGGAATTTGTGGCGGCGAGAAAATGTTAACAAAAAAGATAACTGCTAAAGCTATTGTCGATAACGTTGAAATCGATATAGAGTTTTACGTTGCGGATGATGAAATTGTGGGTACCGATATTTTATTCGGACAAGATATTTTCTGTAACCCAAATACAATCGTTACCATTTGTGAAAAACAGTTTACGTTCACTAAATAAATATTTAAAGACAAAAACGTGCGCGAAAATGAACCAAGTAAAGAAATTTCAAATGTTCGAAAACTGATAAATGTCGACGATATTAACTGTGAAATAAACGAACCAAAATATAAAAATGTTATTGTCGATATTGTTAACAAAAATCGCGATGTATTTTCTGTTGATATCAGTGAAGTCGGATTAACTGATGCGATCGGAATGAAAATTGAGCTGACAACGACAGAACCGATTGCACAAAAGCCATACCGAGTGCCCGAACCAAAAAAACAGTACGAGAAATTGTAAGTAAACTTCTCGAAAATAATATCATTTCAAAATCTGTCTCCGAGTATGCCAGCCCGATGCTGTTGGTGAAAAAGAAGAATGGTACCGAGCGTTTATGCGTCGATTATCGAAAATTAAACCAGCATATGTTAAAAGAAATTTTCCCGACACCGAACATTGAAGAAAAATTACAGGAAGCAACGAAATTTAGGTATTTCACTGTTCTTGATTTGAACTCTGGTTACTATCAGATACCTATCGAAGAGGGAAGCCGAAAATTTACAGCATTCGTAACTACGGACGGTATTTACGAATTCAATCGAATGGCGTTTGGTCTAAAAAACGCGCCGGCAGTTTTTCAACGTCTGATGCAAGTTATCAACGAACGAATGAATGGCGATATAATTCATTACATGGATGATATTTTAGTTGGGAGTAATGACGTCAACGAAATGAGAGAAAAGCTTGAACGTTTATTTGAAGTTTTACGACAATTGAAGCTCACTCTTAATTTAAAGAAATGCATATTTTTGTCCAGCACTATCGAATTTTTAGGTCACAAATTGACACCAAATGGAATTAGTCCAGGATCAGTAAAGGTTGCTGCTGTCCAGAATTTCCCCACCCCGACCACCGTTACTGAAGTTCGCAGATTTCTTGGTCTAAGCGGTTATTTTCGACGTTTTGTTCCAGCATATTCGATAATCAGCGAACAAATGAGAAGGTTACTACGAAAGGGTGAACCATTTACGTGGGGCGACGACCAGACGAAAGCGTTTGAAAAATTAAAAACTTCGTTAGTTTCCGAACCAGTTTTAGCAGCATATGATGTTAATGCCGAACATCAAATTCATACGGATGCCAGTTCAGTTGGCATAGCAGCAGTTTTATTGCAGAAATATGACGACGAATGGAAACCTCTAGCATATTTTAGTCGTGCAAGCAGCTATACGGAGAGCAAGTTTCACAGCTTTGAAATTGAGACTTTAGCTGTAGTAGAAGCGTTAGAGCGTTTTCGATATTACATTTATGGAAAAAAGGTTACGGTTTTAACAGATTGCAGTGCAGTTACAACAGCGATGCAGAAACGTGAATTAGTTCCTAGAATTGCGAGATGGTGGCTACGAGTCCAAGATTTTGATGTCGACATGAAACACCGTGCGGGACGAAAAATGGAGCATGTTGATGCCCTAAGCCGACAACCATATGAAGAAGCATCCGAAAAAGATACAGCGTCATTAAAAATTTTCAAAACGAATATTGAAACCGATGATTGGTTGTATACTATGCAACTTCAGGACGAAAAAACAAGACAAATCATTGGAAAAGTTAAATCGAAGGAAAAGCCTTTATGCAACGAATACGAAATTATAAATCATCGTTTATTCCGAAAAGTTGGTGACAAACATCTGTGGGTAGTTCCAGCATCAATAAGAACTCAGCTAGTACGAGATAATCACGAGAGAACAGCGCACGCTAGCGTTAACAAAACCATCGAAATTCTTACGAAAAACTTTTGGTTTCCACGAATGCGAAATCTTGTGAAGTCCTGCGTCAATTCATGTATTGAATGTGCATACAACAAACAAAAAGGAGGAATGCGAGAAGGCGAATATCACTTTGACGACATCGATCCAGTACCATTTCGTGTGATACATATCGATCATTTGGGTCCTTTTCCCCGAAGCTCAAAAGGAAATGAGCATGTGTTGGTGATTGCCGATTTACAAAGTTTTCAATTATACGACCTGTGAAAAGTACAGCAACACGTCACGTCATTGATATTTTGAACGAGATTACCAGTTATGTGGGCGTACCCGAGCGACTCATATCCGACAGAGGAAGTGCGTTTACCTCGAAGGATTTCAAGAAATATTGCGACAACAACGACATCAAACACACGTTGACAGCTGTACGTACACCGCGCGCTAACGGCCAAGTGGAGCGCATGAATAAAACCATTTTGAGCATGTTATTACCATCAACGAGCAACGATAAGCATTGGGATATGCAACTGCGGCGAATCCAATGGGTTATCAATTCAACGATGAATAAATCAACAGGAAAAACGCCTCAACAACTACTTTTCAGTTTTCAACCGCGAGATATTTTGCAGAACAAATTGGTACTAGCGTTACAACGTACTGAGATCATCGAAGAAGAAAAGCTCAACGAAATACGTCAGCAAGCGGCCGAAAATATACGCCAAACGCGAATCAAAGCAAAACAACGATTCGATAAACATCATCGACAGCCAATGAAATACGACATAAATGATTTGGTTTTGGTCGAAAACGAGCCTCAAGGCACCGGTACTTCACGTAAATTAGAACCGAAGTACATAAGGATCGGTACGTTATTTCGAATATACCAGGAGCGAAACAACAGCGAAGTTATACATCAGTATTCTCATCCGATCGAATAAAACCGTGGTGCCAATTACCACCGACTGAAGACTACGAGTTTGATCCAGGAGACGAGGACGCCTCTGAATTATCAGGAAAGGCCGACTGTAAGGCACCATCCGTTAATAGCAAGCAGATATAGCATGCGACAGCTGTGGCAAGCCATTTATGCAGAAGCCGAGCACACGAAGAGAATCAGTTTTTAGTTTTGTCGCGAACATGAAAAAAAGCAGTCGTCCGTTGCAAGCGTGTCATATTAATAATCTTTCTTTTGTAAATTTTATATATAATTGTCTGAATTACATTTTAATTTCTTTTTATTAATAAATTTAACCATTTTACTATAACCCTAAATTACGTGGGATTTTAAAAGAGTCCTTGTCGTTCAAAAATACATTAGTTGCACGGAGTTCCACACAAATATCTTGTTCTTCATAATCACGGTCAATACCAGGGAAAATAACCTGCGATAACCTATGCTTCGGTACAAAAATTTTGTCATCGTACAAACTCTTGTTCAACGATACTACAGCCGTTCCCATCTGCAGTGCTCAAACATACATCACCATTCCGTAAATGTTTGATATTCGAAACACCGACTTTCAACTTTGAGGGCAAAATTTTAGCTTTGATTCTCGATTCCGTTACTTTGCTATCTTCATCTATTTCCTTTGGAATAATAAAGATATTATGATTACTATTTTCCAACCGTGGCGGGCGCTTAACAGGTGCAGTCGACTGAAGAACAGCAGCATAAGACAAGGTTGCTTGATTGCTAGCATTATTGGCAACCGAAACTGCGACGTCACACAACTTGGATTTGATCTCCAAAATGTCAGCTTTGACCTCAGCATTCAAATTTTTAACAGCAGCAGTATCAGCACGAATGCTATCTAAGCTGCTCTCGTTTTTGAGTCACTGTTTAAATTTCCTTTTGTCTGTGCTATTGCTTTTCAATAGTACAATAGCATCGTATTCCGCATCCGAAATGTTCATGCATTTAGTGTGATACCATGACTGACACAGACCTTCACATTTGACACCTTTCTGATTCTGTTCCACAGATCTCTTACGTTTCTTACAAACCGCCTTATTTTCCGCAACGTCATCTTCATTACCCACCATGATTGTTGTTGCAAATACACTGCGCCTCTTCCTTCACCGTAAAATTCAAGTAATTGAACAATTAAATACTCCGGAACTGCAGCCACCTTTCCAGGAACATAAATTCTTTTCTTTTCCAATAACTTTGTTGACTATACATATATTCATTAAAAACAATTAAAAAATTTAACAAAAGTTCTCAGCAAGAAAAATGAACAGCTGTCACCGTCAACAGTGTTGCAAACTTTTAAGATAATTTGTTAAAGAAGTTTTAGTAGGAAGATGCCGAAAGTGAAGTAACTCCCGATCAAAAAAAGTATATCAAAAATATATCAAAATGATATCCAAAATTTGTCAGTGACATACAAGATTTTGATAAAAAAAGGATATCACAGTGATATACGGAATGTAACGCTTTTTGTATATCACCATGATATCAAAAAAAGATATCAAAATGATATCAAAAAAAGATATCAAAATGATATCAAAAAAAGATATCAAAATGATATCAAAAAAAGATATCAAAATGATATCAAAAAAAGATATCAAAATGATATACAAAAATTGTATATCAATGATATACAAAATTTGTATATCATTTTGATATCCATTTTTGATACAAAATTGACATAACCAAATTTTGCAATATTGTATTTGATCGTCGGCAAGTTTTTAGAAATTGCCCGCATGCAGCAAATGAATGAAGTGTCGGTTTTTTTAACTCAATTATATTTTTGTGCTTTTTCACAAGTTTTATTAGAAAATTCACTTCTTACTAAAATTGGCTGCTCGTCCGTTTCCATACTTTTTGTTTTCCCAACCACAGGCTGCATGCAGCAACTGAATGGAGTGTCGGGTTTTTTGCACTCAATTATATTTGTATTATATATATGTCGGAAATGTTGCTGGATTGTTATTTTCCGCCATGTGGATTTGATTTTTAGCGCAGCGAGTCCCTGAGCGTTTCTTCATCTCCTCTGTTTCTTTCCTTTTTGGTTCTCTGCCAAATTCAAACTGAACTAACTGTCAGATTTCAATTTGCCTTTTGCCTCTTTTATTCTTCATCTTTTCTTATACTTCATTTTCTACTTTCATCACTCAACTTCATTTTCTTTCTATTCTTGTCTAACGCTCAGGGCTTCGCTCGGCACAGCTTCATGCTGTTGCCTCGCTCTTTCAAAACATCAAAACAATGTCATTTACAGTGGAGTCGAAAACAATTTATTCAAAAATATAATAGAAAACTTAAAAATAACTAATTTATCCGACACGGCCATTCTGACCAACACACGTCCCCGTGTGTGCATATGTTATAAATTAAATAAAAGTGATTTCAGGAAGAAAATAAGGCTTAAAATTATTGTTTAAATAGAATATTTCAGAGGTTCATTTTCGCGACATTTTTTTTTTTTTTTTTTTTTTTTTTTAATAATTTTCGAAGTCGCCACATCACACATTGCACCACACGCCATGATCAAACACTTGAGTTTGCACTTGTGCTTACAACTGTGAATATAGTGGAACTTTCATTTTGATTGATGTCTCTTTCAACACCGTCTACACACACAAAGTATTTTCATTACTGACGTCTATTTCAACGCCTTCTACGCCATCATTAGCGCCTATTTCATTAACGTCTTTTTCAACGTATTCTGCACCCTCTGTGCTTTCTTCTTCCAACTCAATTGGTACTTGCCCTTCTGGCATCTTTCTCAAATGTTCGTGAGAATACTTGTAAGTTCTCTTACTTGCCAATGATCTCAACATGTATCTGTCTCCTTCTAAAACATCTGTCACTAAAAATGGACCTCTGAATTTTGGATCTAATTTTGTTTGGTGTCGTTCCTCATTTTTGAGTAAAACGTAATCACCGACGTTATGACTAATAACCTTTGTTTTATTTTTATCAAACCTAGCCTTATCGTAGGTGGCAGTGTCTTGTATATATTTTTGCCGCCAGATTTCTTACTTGGGAGATGTCAACTTGGTTTTCATCTTCGCTGAACGCCACCAAACCAAGAGGTCTTGCATCTTTCCCAATTAACAACTCTAGCGGGCTAGCTTTAGTAGTTTTATTAACTGTACAATTTATAGCCAGTTGCACCTCATTCAGGGCTTCTTGCCAAGACCGATTTCCTGTTTCAACCGCCGTCAACAAATTTTTCAGTGTACTCATTGTTCGTTCCACCTGACCGTTAGCACGACTTGCGCCTGTAGCGATCAGATGTAAATTTATCTTTTGTGAAGAGCAAAAATCATGAAAGTCTTTGCTAGCGAAACACCTACCCTGATCAGCCACCACTCTAGAAGGAACACCAAATAGTGCTATCAAAAACTTTAATGCCCTTATACAATTTTCAGCATCAAGTTTTAAAGTGTGATATAACAAAACGTATTTTGTAAAAGCGTCAATTAAGACTATAACGTACTCCTTAAGATCATTTTTACCACTTAACTTGCCAGTAATATCAACATGTACAGTATGCCATGGAATGCTGCTCTTGGGGATGGGATGAAGTTCAGCCTGAATTTTGCCTGATATAGGCTTAGACAACCTGCAGGTAATGCAATTATCTACAAATCTGCGGACATATTTGCGCATGTTTTCAAACCAATAGTAACTATAAACCTTGTCAAGAGTTTTCTCCCAACCCAGATGCATAATTGTCTCATGAACATGATTTATTACTGACCACCTAAAAGCTCTTGGGACCACTGGTAAACAACGTGTTCTACCATTCCTTTGAATTTTACGATAAAGAGTTCCTGCCCTTAATTCATAGGTTCTAGCTTGATCTTCTGGAAGTTCGTTATTACGCAATTTAGACATCAAAAGAGAAACTTCGGGGTCTCGTTGCTGTTCAGCTAGGAGCCAATTGTCTGAAATTTCCGCCAAATCTACACGTTTTTCTAATGTTTTAATAATTTGCTGAGGTTCCTGTGAAAGTGGATTGCGAGAAAAGAAATCGACGTGAGCCATACGCTTTCCTTCTCTATACTGAATATCAAAATCAAATGATTGTAAATATGCCCACCAACGATGAACTCTAGGAGTTAAATCAATTTTAGTGCGAGAGGCTTTTAAAGAGTTACAGTCTGTAAAAATAGTAAATCGGCGACCATAGAGATAGTGACGGAAATGCTTTACTGAATTGACAACAGCCAATGTTTCCAGTTCATAAGAATGATATCTGGATTCCGCAGGGGACGTAGTTTTACTAAAATACTCAACTACATGAGGCTTATTACAAACTCGTTGCAACAGAATTGCACCATATCCTTCAGAACTAGCGTCAGTATGCAATTCAATCGGATATTGCGGGTCAAAAATTATTAACACAGGTTTATTTGTTAATATAAAAATTATTTTCTGACGAATCTGCTCGTGTTCTAGTGCCCATGTGAAACTTTTTCTATCAGAGGTAAGAAAATAGAGTGGTTTCATTAACTGCGAAAATTTAGGGACAAATTGGCGGAAATAGGAAGCTAAACCATTAAACTGTCGCAATTGCGTGACAGATTGTGGAGGTGGCAAAGCAGTCAACGCTTGAATTTTTCGAGGATTTGGCCGAAGCTCTCCCCACTAATCTCATAACCAAGATATTCAACACGAGATTTAAGAAAAGAGCATTTCGTGACATTGAAAGAAAATCCAGACTTTGTGAGAGTGTCTAAAACCACACGCAACCTATCAAATCCTTCTTCTTTTGTATTTGAAATTATCATTATGTCGTCCATATAAATTATAACATAAGAGTAAGCAAGATCACCTAAGGCTTTTATAATCGCACGCTGGAAGACAGATGGCGCGTTCTTCAGGCCAAAGGGCATGGTTAAAAATTCAAATTGCCCATCTGGTGTGACAAATGCTGTACGCTCAATTGAATCGGGATGCAAAGGAATTTGGTGGAATCCACTCGCCATATCCAGGCACGAAAAATATTTAGCTCCATGGAGTCTCGCGATTTGGTCTGATATGAGCGGCAAGGGATATTTATCAGAAATAGTATTTGCATTTAATTCGCGATAGTCTACGCAAAGCCTATCAGATCCGTTTTTCTTTTTCAC